>CM043015.1:86333506-86933506 GCA_023690525.1 Holotrichia oblita | reverse complement strand
CGCTTCACATTTTTCTTACTTTTAATGAAATGTCGCCAAATAGTACTCCGTCGTTTTCCAGTCATATTTATTTCAATAGCCTTTAATAAATGACGATGTTGCTCACTCCATTAGCCATTCTTTGTAGATGTCAAATATACAGTTGTGGATTTGAATAGCTTCAAAATTATTGATTTAGTATCTACAAGTAAAAACTTAAATACTTAAAATTAAATGCTATTGAATTCATAATTAAAACACATGATCTATAAAGAAATAATATATTTTTTTATAAAAGTATACAAAGAGAATCTACATAGGTATTGGTTTTATTAAAATAGTATAAAATTATCACCAGTCAAGTAAGTTAGAAAAGCTAATTTTCAGTTCACCAACTCGGTGCAGGTCCAACTGCAGGAACTACAGGATTACCTAGAGCAGCTGGAGCTACAGCATGAACAGATCTACCAAGGAATGGATTTGCATAAGCAACGGGACCAAAAGCAGCAGGAACAGCATGCGGTGATGCTAGAGGTGCGGGACTTAACGGGAAGGGACCTACGCTTCTAACAACAGGAGCAGCTGCAATTGGTGCGGCAGGAAAAGCACCAGGAGCAGCTGCAAAAGGTGCAGGTAAAAATGAGGAAACTCTAAGGCTAGGGACTACTGCAGGTGCATGAGCTAAAGCGGGAGCAGCAGCAGGTACATGACCAAACGCAGGTACTGGAGCGAAAGCTGGAGCGACAGCTGCAAGTGGAGCTACGTGCGATTTAACAATAGCGGGCGCAAGTCCTCCGTAAGCTGCTACTACCGGCGGTGATAATACCTTAGTAAATACGTTAACGCTGTTAGCAAACGGTAGGACATTGTATGGTACGGCTTTGGTATAAGCTATGGGAGCTATTGCGGGAGCTAGCACACTGGCTTCGATACTGCATGCTAATAGAAGTAATACAGCAACGTTTACCTGAAATCAACATTATAAATTAGCATAGTTGAATCTATTACACTAACTTAAAAACTAGCTTAGCTATATTTAAGAAATAAGGTTAAATTTCTGTATCGCGACATTGATATAGAAATAATAGTTCTCCATGTAACCCAATTATCTTATTTCTCGTTAAAAAAAATTAAGGATCTAGGGAAGTAAGTACTCTGCTTTCGATTGAAACCGCTTGATCATCGTACATCGATTATATTATTTAGATAAGTTTGATAGTAATGAAGTATTGATGGCTTCTTAAAGTTACTACATATAAGATTAAATAATTAAGAATTTCGATCAAATAGAACGAATTACTGCTGAATAGATGATATTAATTTTAAACTGACGCAAGCTCCAAATAATCTTTCAATGTTAAGAAGCGTTCGCGTTTAATGTTGTTCTTATACGGCGGCAGCTGCCGATATTTTATTTTTTATCATTCATTCGTGGATATTTCATGGATAATATATTACACGTTACACAAATTATATTAAAATTATATTTAGAAAATAGTTTGCTCAATTAACAGTAAGCTTTTAAAGGGACATATAGTACTTTCCCTAATTTTTTCTTGCAGTAACAAATCAATAAAGGAACACTAAATATGACTTTAGCAGCCAATACTTCCATTTATCGTTATTTATTATGACTTGCGACTAATTATAAATGAATGCTGTTTTGATAAAATTGAAAGATTAAGGTTCCACTGCCAGTTATTGGAAGAAAATTTGAAATATGGATATTTTTTTGATTATAAATAAACAGATATTAGTGTAATCTTAAGATTTAATTGTAAATTAGCGGACGTTTGTTTTCCAGTTTGTTTATTTTTTGAAAATTCAATATTTTCAGAGTTATTAATTGATCCATCCGCTAAAATTATAAGACGAATAACAAAGTAAATCACATCTTGAATGTCATACATTGTAGCAAGAAATGTTTAACCATAAAATGTAATTTCATTATTAGATACATTACTTAAAGCTTTATTATTTGTCTACTGACTGAATCTTAATATTGAGCTAATATTTTTTATTATTACTCTTAATAAACATTATCGTAAGCAAAAATTGTTTATTTCAAATTTCCTACTAATAACCAAAAATAGAGCCTTAACTCTGTTGGAATAGTGTTATTTCTTATTAATGAATCCTCGGTCTCGATATTTCATTGGTTTCCGGAACTTTGCGAAACGTTATTTGTGTCTATATTTACAAAAATTATTTCAAAATTAATCAATGAAGAAATTGTACTTATGAGACTTTAACTCAGAAACCAACTAAGTATCTCACTACAATTTGTTAGAAATCAATCGCAAAACTAACGAATTTGTACTTTCCAATAGGTACACCGGACACTGATTCACTTTCTGCGACCTTAACACTACATTTCTTTTTCTCACTTACCTTGTGCGCAACCATTTTCACGTATATAATGCCGTAAACTACACAACACCGTTGGTTATTGATAAGCTTAGATTAATTGAATGGTAATAGTTTCAATACAATAGTTAACACGTATATATAACGGAACTACAACCCCCTAACTAAATGGGTGCCCCCAGTTGCGAAGAGGAAGCAAGTGAAATCGATACGAATAGTACGTGAGGCGAATAATGGTCAGGTTTACCGAAATTGAAGCAATCGATGTGTTTTATTTTGTCTTTCGATGTGTTTAGCCCGATAACACGCAACATAGAGTGAAAATTTGATTTTCACATTTCGTGTATTCTTTGCGTGAATGTGGATTTCAATACAAATTAAGGTTAAAGTCAAAATTGGTTCACAATATAGCAGAGAAAACAAACTGAACTTATATGTTACACATGCATACATAATATGTATAGTCGGCACCAGCGAAATTTGAACGACAACATTTTCTGGTGTAATTATAAATTTGTGTTAAAAAATAGCCTAAATTTCAAAATTTATGAAGGTGGCTATATTTTAAACGTGAAAATACTTTATAAACGCTTTCATAATATTTCATTACATTTACATTACACCAAAAAGTTTTGTCATTTAAATTTATTATTTAATTATACTGAGCCACAAAATAAATTTTCAAAGTATGCCATGAATTAATTAATAATAAGCTATGTCTTAGATTGATTCGCTGATTTAACCTACATGTCCTATTTAATTCGACGTTTATGTTAAATCGTTAACTAAAAGTAAGATCAACTCACATTTATCAAGCTAACCCAGCATTCAAGTCTACGGAAAAATGAAATTTGACGGGAAGACGGTGAAAATGTGTAAATGACAATCATTTGTTGTAAACTACACTTTCGTTGGAGCTCTTTTTGTTTTTGAAATGAAAAAATACCAAAAAATAAAATTTGAAAACTAACCTTCAAACAACTTGTCTAGTTGACATTCTGAGATTAATGTCAATTCTCTGATTAATCAATTGACGAAACTTTTATGTCCATCTCAATCGGTCACGGCTTACCTATGATGAAAATTTTGTGGCTCGCTCGGAGTCTCTGTTATGAGGGCTTCCGGGTTTTGATAACGTCATATTAAACTAAATAAATACAATACAAAATAAAACAAAAAACCATGAAGCCCTCATAACAGTAACTCGGACCGTGGAAGCCTTCAATATTATTTAACAAACCTCCATTGTGTACCTCTACGTTTTTAACTCGTTGCCGCGACCATCAACTTGTCCCAAAATTCCCCACACTTTCTCATCATCATCACTCATCACAACATCAGCACTTCACTATCTTAAGACGATCCAGCTTAGTACTCATCCGCGAACGTATTATCTTGTATCCAGGAGACTTCTTTCCCTTCATTTAGAACTTTCCAGTGCATTGTCTGAAAATGATTGGTCCCTATTAGATCACATTTGTTCTATCCAAGCTCAAAGATCCTCAGAACACATAAAGAAAAATCATGTTCGGAAATGTCGGAATTGCTTGCACCAAATAATATATAAAATAAGAAAACTGTAACCCATTCACCATCAAAACCAGTCAAAAATCTATCATCACACCCTCTGTCGGAACCAGAAACTCTAGTATTATCCAAAGATTAAAATTTCTTCAGGACTCCCAAAAGCATTCCAAAATAAGACATCATATCCTGGATAGAATCATCCGAATGCCGATATTACTATACGTTTAGAAACAGCCAAATGTCTTTCTTCTGCAAAACCTTCTCACCTAAACTTGTCCAAAGTAGAACGTACAGCCCTAGGAGCTCTCCGCGCCAACAAAGACCTACCTAGTAATTTTTCCTGCTAACAAAGAAAACACAGCTGTCATTCTGGCCAAGTCTCACTACGTGGAAAAATATTAGATCTCTTGCAAGATGGCAGCTATACCCTCTTGTTGCGTGATCCCATCTAGAAATTTGATCGGCAATCAGAAGATTTTTACCTCTATCGTGGTTGACACGTCGAGTTACATTAGTGGCGAAACGTTGAGTTTGAGTAAGTTGTATATATTTTTTTGTATTTTAATTTTCACTTTTGTTTGCTGTTGTATTGTATATATTTACTTTTGATGCGGTCAAATCTCGGAAACTCTCATAACTGTCACATAATAATTCTCCTGATCATGATTCCATTAATTGACTTAATATCTAGAATTGTATATTTCATAGTTGTTGATATTAAAATTAATTTGACGGTTAAAATTTATTCAAGGAGGTTGTTTTGACTAAAGTTAATAATAATTCATGTTTAATTTAATTATTTTCAAGCAAGAAAGACAAAGTGATTTAAAAAAGGCAATTGTTTGTAAAGCACTGAACATAAAATTACGAATAATAATTACAAATTATTCCTTTTGTATATACCCAAAGACAATTAGTTTCTAGTTAAAATCAAAAAGTATCTATGAAATCGATTTTAGTAACTATTTCAGCAGCCTTAAGTTAGAAAAGTTCAGTCTTCATTGAATGAAACGCAAAATTTTTAATTACAAGATAATATGTATCTATTTCTGCCAACAAATTACGTTTTTGTTATCCTACTCTTTTCAAAAACTTCTTTCAGTGTCTTTCTTCAGTTGTCTGTCTCATCTACAGCTAAGAAGTGCATCAACACTACGTTCCCTATACGATACTATAAATTTTGGTGAGGTAAAATTAACCTTGCTGATACCTACTGATACAAAAGTTAACCACACTTCGTGTATAAGTGTTGTACAAGTAGTTGCAACGTTTTAGTAGGGCGATATATTACTTTTGAAACAGATGTACTGTAGTTTTTTCTCCACATTGGCCCACGTTCCTATAAATGTATGTATATTGATTCTCGTTGCTATTGGAAATTAACTAGAGAACATATTATGACAATCTATGGAAACATCGCAAGAGAGAATAAAACCAAAATCGAATTACAATAGAAACATTTGCGAACGTATACAGGCTGGTTCAAATTAAGTCCGCTCCATTGATATCTCTGTTATTATTGATTCTAGGTAGAAAGTAGGTTAAATGAGCAAAGTATTCGTGTTTTTAACATTGATTATAATGCAGTTCACGAAAAAAATTGAATAACGCATTTTCGAGAAATTTATAAATTTATAATTTTTTTTTTGAAAGATAAAAGTTTCAGTACACAATTGACCTAAAACAAATAATAAAGTAGTTATAGCAGTTTCTATTTCCTTCAAAATGTTCATTGCTCCGCTAACTTTTGACAAAACAGATACATATTTTGTGTTTAATATTTATTTTAATATTATAGCTTACAAAATTAAATTAAAAAGAAGAAAGTACATGTATAATTTATAAATACTGCTCAAAGGTGTCACTTTCCTGCTGAATACATTTTCGTGTCCGCTTCAGTACACTCTGGGTGGCTCTTAAGATTGTCCTCCTATCTAATTGGCGAAAAACCTCTGACCTGGTTTTGCAATTCGCGCACGTTGTCGTATCGCGTTTTGTACACCTCATTTTTTAAACATCTCCAAAGAAAAAACTCTAAAGGTGAGAGGTCAGGGGAGCGTGCTGGTCATTGAATTGGACCATTTGTACCAATCCACTTTTCGGCAAGGATGGTGTCGAGGTAGGTTTGAACTAGGTGATAGTTGTGTGCAGGGGCACCGTCCTGCTGAAAGTATAAGTTTTGGCGTTTTAGGTAATTGGCGTTATCAAGGAAATCATCTAGAACGGTACGAATAAATTCCAGCTAGCTGTTTCCTGTTAACATACTATTGTAGTACACTGCACCAAACGTTAAAACTATATCGAACTTGTGCAGCATGTAAACGAACTATTAATAAATTTTCTTGAGACCAGTAGTGACTATTTTTCTTATTAAACATGCTTCTATTACACAAAAAAATTTTTCGTCACTTTATAAAATACACTGTGCTTCATTCAAATTTTCATCACAATTAACGAACCAGTGACAGAAAGCTAATCTCCTGGCGGAATCTCCTGGCTGTAATGTTTGAGAGATGCTGAACTTGAAGGGGATATACCTACTTATGTTTTTTCAAAATTCTTTGAACTGATGAATAACTTAATCCCAAATCCTTAGTAGCATCCCTAATGGAAAATTCGCGATGGGCTTCAAAATATGCTAACACTATAATTTCTACTTCTTCGTTGGCGACGATATTTTTTTTGTTCTTTGCTTTCTAAATAAACAGTCATGCTGTCTAAACTGATTGTAAAGTTTTCTAAAGTAACGTAGGTCTGTCTGCTGTCGTAAAGGATAGTGTTCAGCGTAATATTCGCTAGTCCTTATTGAATTTTTACGACATAAAATGTATGCTTCCAACATATCGCATTTCTCCAAATGAGGAAATATCTTAGTGAAATATTGTCAAACACTAAGCAACGAAAGTAAACCCAAAATGTTTAGAAAAATAGAGAACTAATGAATACAACACAAAATCAAAAAAAAAGTTTAATAACTAAACATGCAAAAGATTTATATTCAGTACGTTATTGACATTTACAAAGGGCATAATATTTGTTCTGTTTAAAGCGAAGAAAACCTATTACTGATTTTACAAAATAAAAGAGTATCTTTCACATCAACTAAAATCCACCGTAATTACTTTCTTATTCGTTTTAGGACAATATATTGACACTTTTATATTACAAAGAACATTAGCATTCAGAATTTTAAAAAATGTACAGGTGTTTTCTCATGAACTGCATCCTAATCAATGTTAAAAACACTAATACTTTGGTAATTTAACCTACTTTCTAGAATCAATAATAACAGAAATAGCAATGGTGCACACTTAATTTGAATCAGCCTGTATATACATGTATTGTTCTACCCTAAGTCTGTTTGTGATGTTCCATATTTATCTTTATTTAAATTTTATCCTACCCGTGTGCTTAAAATGTTAATTCAGTGAATTGCAAAAGATATTGGAATATTTTAAATTCATAGAACATATTTTTCTCATTTTATTTTCATGAGCTTCAGTGACGTAAACAGCAATATAGGAAATGCAATATTTGAGTGCATTTGTCGATGATGTCATTTGCAACCTTGTTTTAGCGAAAATAATTTCTAGAAAATACGTTTTATGTTATCCTCGTGTCAATAATATTGCTTGCATGTTTATAAGTCAATTAACTTTAAATCTATAGATTTCAGATAACAACACAGTGATCGTTAATATGAATGTTACATCAGGTGTGGTATTCTGAATAATTCAGTGCATATTTTAATGAAACTATTGGTGTGACTTTCACTTATGTGGATCTTAATCATATGCATTCTTTAAAGTGTTACTGAGTTTATCAACAGGAAACTTATTACTAATGCAAAACGGACAGCTTTTATTATAATTTTGTTTATTGAATGGGTCGAAGTAGTAAATGGCATGATACAGATGATATCGGGAAGAAAGCAAACGATGGTATAGGTTTTACAATATTCTCGTTCCATGTGAAACTCAATTTAATTTTCATGAACCCATTTTTTTCAGATAATATCACAGATGAATTTTATTATTATATAGTTAGAGAGTACCTCAATATATTTTTGACATTTCTTCAGTATTTAGAATCTTTCGAATTCTAAATAATCACTAACTACCTAGATTTAAATAACTATGTCAGTCTAAAATTAAAATAGTTTCTAGAAACCTTCGGAAACTGGAGTAAGTTAGAAACATTGAACGAAAAACTGAAATCAGTTAATATATGTATATCAAATTATAAAATAAACGAATGCAATATTCGAATAAAATTCAATATATTGCATACAATATAATTTATAGTAAGTAGCTAATTTCTCGAAAATATAAGCAGCGACTAGGGAGAGACATTACTTCCTACGAGTAGTGTACCTGTTACCGATTTGTATATGACTTACGGTTTTTTTTTTAATGTTGAAAAAAGATAATATTTGTCGAGCTTTAAACGAAAACAACAGATTAGACACACAGAACTGTCCTAATTTTAAAAAATTTCTAAAGTCTCTCGTAAAATCATTTGTGTTTACTGCATCTTTAATATTGTACGGAAAATTGTTAAATCAACTACAATTCATATACAAATAAGATTTCATATAGCAGCAGCGGATCCAGGGCAAGCCCTACCACCTGAACGAAATTTGAATTATTTCGCCTCAGTGACGTGCATTTTATTGTAACCTAACGCTATGACATATACACGTATTCATTTTACAAGCAATTGGTAATTTTCAATGATGTATGAAATGCCAACATGTATAAATAGACTGCCAGGCGCAACAGATCCTCATTTTTCATATTATATATTTTCAAATTTAATCTTTTTTTTTCTTTTCAGTACGTAGTAATAAAATGAAAACAGTAATATAGTGAATTTTGTTTGAAAACGAAGGACTCGTCGCATAAATTGAATTACTATTATTGCATTTATAAACATCTTTGCTTTTGTTTTATTAATATAAAGCACCTTAGTATAAAACGTGTGTGCTTTGTTTTTTTTTTCGTTTTCCAAGATTTTGTTTAGCATTATTTTTATTTGAATTTATATAAAACCAGTAATGGTTAATGGTTTCTTAAAAATCTGTCCGATTTTTAAGAAAGGTGATAATAGTAAAATGGAGAATTATAGGCCTATTTTGATTATTTCTAACTTTGCAAAAATATTTGAAAGCGTAATTTATTCTTCCATATATTTTTATATCAAATTACTGATTTCTCCTGACCAACATGGATTTGTGCGTGGACGATCGACGGTTACGAATTTGACCTCGTTGACTCAACTTGCTTGTCAAGAAATGGATAATTAAGGTCAAGTTGATGTAATATACACTGATTTTAGTAGAGCATTTGACACCATTAATCATGGATTTTTTATTAATAAACTACATGCATTGGGATTAACTCCGAATCTCCTCAAGCTTCTATCTTCGTACTTAACTGAAAGTTCTAATTACATTTTTTATAATGGATACAAGTCAGTGGAATTCTGCCCCTCATCAGGTGTGTCGCAGGGATCAAACCTTGGTCCTCTCCTATTCATACTATACATCAACGATTTGCTGATGTAGTTACGAGTAACATGCCCTGTGCTTGCGTATGCTGATGATTTGAGATCTACAGTAAATATTGCTATATATCTTACACACAATTACATTTCATCGGTATACTTTCTCGACAGCAATATACTGTCAAGAGACTTAGCTTCTCGAACCATATGGACTTGATGTGTGCGTCTGCCTCTAGAACACTGGGTTTTGTTATGCGTTGTTGCAAGTTCTTCAGTGACATACAGCTTATAATAATAAAACATTATATTTTAGTCTGGTTGTTAGCAAATTGGAGTATGCTTCTCAAGTATGGTCTTCTCATTATTTATATCTACAACTTTCTCTGGAAAACGTCCAACGACGATTCATAAAATATTTATCTTTTAAAAATTCTGGTATTTATCCTCAACGTGGCATATATTATAATTTCTTGTTAGAAACTCATGACATTCAGGACTTGAGTTATTGTCGAGAACTACATGGTGCAAGATTTGTATGGAAATTATCCAATGGATGGGTTGATTGCCCCTATCTCCTTTCATGTCTTAACTTCTTTATCCCTAGGATATCGTACAGAAGCTGTACCTACTGTAAACCGTTTCTAGTACCTAAAAACCTTATTTTTGTTTTTCTGAGAAAAATAAAGAGATTAGTCATCTTTGTGTATCATGAATTATAAAAGTAAGTTATATGGTTTACAGTATTCTAGCAGTAAAAGTTGACTTAGTCTACACGGACTATTCTGATTATACGTAGACAGTGAAATTTTAGTAGAGGAGTTAACCCATAAATACAAATTTCTGGTTTCTTTCCATCCCTATGAGATATGATAGGACGGATAAGATTAAAAAAAACCCTCATACCAACTTCAATTTCAAATAAGGAGATATTTAGGGTCGTTATGTGGCAGCAATTTAGTTAATACATTTTGTCTGTTTATAAGTTTCTGGTTATTCTCATTGCATTTTCATTGCATATATTGGAAATGGTATAATGTTTACCGAGTAAGAAAAGCCTAACATTCCTGAACGACTGTGAAGATAGCAACACAGAGTCCAGGAATGTGCTTAAGGTTATAGGGGAAAGAAATCCAAGATTTTAACGAAGAAAAAATCGAACAATTTATCCAGGAAGCTCCAGATAAAGAATATTTAATAGTTAAGATAATTTACAAGGTTTTAATTTTTATTTAGATTTCACATTTATTTATTGTTTAGGTGGCTTTAATATTTGGTATTTCTGAGGCCTGTACGATGTAGAACACCTTGAATCTAAGCTTTTAATTATGTAGCATACCTGATTCGAAGACCAACAAACCAAGATCATTTGTAGTTAATCAGATGTACTTGAATGTTTATCGGAAGTATGTTTCGTTAAGACCAGAAAGTATGAACACGTGAGCGATTTTTCTTTAAATTTTAAAGCGGAAAGGGTTGTAGACAAGTGGTAGGAATACATCAATTTAGAAAAATGCCTGAAATAGTTGCTACTTATTTGAACTTGGTAAATGCGACAGAATATACTGGTCACTGCTTTCGTCGGTCTTCTGCAACAACATTAGTTGACTCTGATGATAACTAGTTTAAAGAGGCATAGCGGATGGAAGTCATCCAACGTTGCTGAGGTTTAGGTGGCAAATAAAATTTTCACAGTACAAAATATTCAATAAAATAACCCTACTACTTCGCATGTTGTCCAAAATGTTTCTCATAGTTCTAATAATGTTCCTCCAATTTTCAATAATATTGTACTAACTGTCAAATAACTGTAAATATAACAAAATAATTTCAAAATGTATTCTGCATGCATTGAGGTTTTCGAAATATAAATTAATTCCTTATAAACAACGTGTTTTGAACCATTTATGTAGAACACTAACAACTGTAACAAAATATCGTTTCCTTACAGTAAGGAAATTAATATTTCCTAACACTTAGGAAATGTTGACGTTGCCCTGCGTGTACGCTCCATTTTTCTCTTATTATTGTATATATGTATTAATAATAATAGTAGATGAAACATAAATTTTCAATTTATAATAACTGTCAAATTCAAATATAATATATTATGTACATGTATTTAACAGAGAACATAATGTACTAAAACAAAATGAAAGTATATCTAATTAATACTTTTCTTGTTATGTATTGTAAGAAAATATGTATCATACCGTACATATAATAATGTCTAATCTTCATATGTGTATGTTGTCCATCTTGATACTTCAGTTGATAGAATTTCATTCATAGGCGAACGTATTTCGATGTGTCTTGTACCAATTACATAAATCACTTCTTGTATGTATGTCTACTACTGTTGTTAACAGTTGTGCATACAAATGCGCTTTAACTGTTGTTGTAATGCAAGATATTCTTTAGTTCTTCGGTTGCTAAACTTTTGTGTAACCCGTGTTCGTATACGTGGGGAGTATTTTTGGTATATAAAATGAATTGAGAATAAGACTAAACACAAGTCGATCGTGTCTTCGTCTTTAAACAAGTTTCAATTCATCATGTTTAAATTTGTTAGTATTATTACTTAGGAATTGTTCGGTTAAAACTAAAATATACTATTTTTTCTTGTAGGTTGTCGTTTTGGCCCTTGCGGTTGCCATCCAAGCTGCACCCGAAGCCAATCCAGGTTTAGCAGCTGTAGCCGCAGCACCATTAGTAACACCAGCAGTAGCGCCAGCAGTCGTAACAGCTCAAAGCTCTCAAGTTATCGCCAGAAATTACAACACCCTCGCTGCTCCGCTTGTTGCAGCTGCACCCATCGTGAGAGCAGCACCAGTGGTCGCTGCTCCAGTCGTTAAGGCTGCACCTGTAGTGGCTGCCCCTGCAGTCGCTGCCGCACCTGCTCCTTTTGTTAGGACTGCTGCCCCAGTAGTTGCTGCGGCACCAGCGGTGGCAGCACCTGCAGTTGCTGCTCCTTATGTTGCTGCTCCTGCCCCATACGTTGCTGCTTCTGCTCCATATGTTACTGCATCTGCCCCATACGTTGCTGCTTCTGCTCCATATGTTGCCGCTCCTGCCCCATACGTCGCCGCTGCTCCAGCACTAACATCGCCTTACCTAGCTGCGCCAGCGCTGGGTTCTTACGTTGCATCGCCTTATGCGGGAGCTGTTTATCTGTAATAGAGTATTTTGTAGAGTTGCTCAAGCCAAGTACACCAAAGATTCTAGGATAACGACAACAAATGCGGAGTTTTATAACAGTTTCGAGAATTAGTTGACTTGTAAGTTAATTATTTTGCGATAGGTTATATTAGCCGCACATTGATGATATTATATGTACATAGACTTATTGGTTTGAGATGTAGTTAATAAAAAAATTGCTTCCTATACACTCTCTTTTATTTAAAAATTATAAGTGATCTAAGCAAAAGAAAATTGAGATTATAAAAGTTAAAAGTGGTAATAAAGATTGGAGCAAAACGTATTTAAGTTATTAATATACATAAAGTATAAATAATAATTGTAAGAGCAATATATCAAAGATTACTAAAGTAGCAAAATATGTGTAAGTAGTTCTAAAAATGTTTAAAGATATAAATTTTGTTTCATGTTTGAAGTTGTTCCTATTGCTGTCTCATTTCTTTATTGGTTCCATGTGTGTAATATGATGATCAGTATATGTACAACAGCAAAAATGTAATTGTCTCTACTAGAAATACTATTTTAAGATTTAGTTACATCTTTTGCAGGAACTATTTTGAGTTTTCATTCAGAAAATACTGCATTTGTTTTTCGGTTTTTATTCACAGAATAATATGAACAGTTTGCTGTTTGCTTCCTTTTTTATTTTGGGATTAGCAATAATAACAAATTCTTGTTTAGTAATACGAAATTATACATTTCGTATATACACACACACACACCTATTTAGTAGAATGAATAAGTGTCATAAATACATTGAAGTACCTACATAAGATTAACATCTGATATTTGAAAATATATTTTCAATACTCTTCGTAAATAGAAAATACATCATCAATGAAGTTGAGTAAACTAATATACACATTATAATAAATCCATTGTGATACTATACGCTATATAGCTGTCAGAAGAGAATCGACACTGCGAATATTAATGGATTGCCAATATTGATTCTTGATAATTGAAAA
The DNA here is from genome assembly GCA_023690525.1 of Holotrichia oblita. Lineage (NCBI taxonomy): Eukaryota > Metazoa > Arthropoda > Insecta > Coleoptera > Scarabaeidae > Holotrichia > Holotrichia oblita. Next base: position 86,919,965 of record CM043015.1, on the reverse strand, counting down.
ATTTAATATCGTACAATGTAAAGGTATATTAGGTTATAGATATTTACCACTTCATATTAATTTATGATTGTCTTAGTGTTAATACAATTATTTATTTACTGTTAATTAATTTCTAAATATACACACATGTATCGCATACATACATATATGTATGTACAGGTGTCCCATTTTGGACACTTTGCCAGGGTATCTCAGTTATTAATAACGATAGAGAGTTGCGGTTTTTGTTATAGTATTCTACTTTTTTGTGAAACGAAAGATGCCGCAAACAGAATTTTGCTATCCCTCTTAGTTTTTGAGATATAGGGTGAAATTGAAAATTCTCAATTCACAAACATCTCTCGTATCTCAGTTGCTATGGATGTTAGTAAAAAGGAAAAATGGAATATCATCCAGTTTTTTACGAAAAATCCAGTGGTGTAGTTAGTCTTTTTCTAAGTGTAATAATTTTCAAGTAGTGGACCATACTTACGATTATTTAAATGGAACATCCTGCATATATTTTTTTATTTCGATTAAGCATAATTTGGGGATGTCAAAAATATATAGTTGTGTATATTTATTTAGACAAACAAGAATTTGATATTTTTATATTGCTCTATTTGTAACTGTAATAGCTAATAATAACAAGTATAAACAATTCGTAAACTACAAAGACAAGAGTTTAAATTAGGTGTTGGAATTGAGCTCCGTTTTGACGAATGCCGTTCTGGTATATTTTAGGCATTCTTTTAATTGCATTTAAAATAGTGATGGCCTTTCTATGTAGAGCATGATAGGCCAAAGCAATTTCCTCACGAAGTTCCGCTACGGAATTATGGTGTACCTTATACACTTCATTTCTCATGAAACCCCACAAAAAGAAATCTAATATGGGAAGATCGGGAGATCGTGGAGGCCATCTCGCAGGTCCGTTCGTACCTATCCGTCTTTGGGGAAAGTTATTTTTAAGAAATGGCCTTAATAAGTCAGCATTGTGGCTGGGGGCTCCGTCTTGTTGGAGATAAATTGAATTGTAATAGGCCAATGGAACATTTTCCAGCAATTCGGGTATAACTTCCTCAAGAATCTCTAGATACCTACGTGCTGTGAGGCGTCCTTCATACATTGTATACACTATGCGTCCACCCAAAATAAAACATGATACACCAACACCGAAGCGTCCTTGTTGTGCCCTTTTAAATATCAAGTGATGATTTTCTACTGACCAGTGCCTCGTATTGTGACGATGAAAAATTCCAGCACTTGAAAAATAACATTCGTCAGACCAGATAACGAACCTTCCAAAAGCTTCATTGGTTCGGATTTGTTGCAGATACCATTGACAGAACGTTACTCGGCGCTCGGCATCTCCAGGGTGCAAATGTTGAACTACTTTAAATTTATATGGATGATATTTAAATTTTCTTAAAATTCTTTGCGCGTCAGATTTTGTTACACCAACCTCTTCTTCAATTTTTCTACAAGAAGTCGAATTCGTGGCTTCTGCGTAGGATCTACTACTTTATTTTCCTTGCCTTGTTTGATATATGTTTTGGGACGCGGCTGTATAAAACAACTATGTTGAAAACGATCCTTAAATATGAGAATCAGAAATTACGCTAATGCTAGCGCTTTAAATACTTTACCTAATGGAGTACATATAACTCCGAAGCTTCTTGGAGATTTTATTCGCATTGTATAAAACATTTAAGCATATCGTATTTTTCATAATTTTCATAAACGGCCATTGTGGATAAACAAACAAAGGGTACTACGATAAAAACACCTACATAAAAGGAGTAATTCGCAACAAGAAATCTATCAAAGTTTGAACATTCACTTGTTTGCTTAATAACTCGGCAATGGCCTACTGTTCACAAACGCATGTGTGTTGAATTTTTAAAAATATCTAATTCTTAACTTGTTTGTGTAAATAAATATACACAACTATAGTATATTTTTGACATCCCCAAATTATGCTTAATCGAAATAAAAAATAATATGCAGGATGTTCCATTTAAATAATCGTAAGTATGGTCCATTACTTGAAAATTATTACACTTAGAAAAAGACTAACTACGCCACTGGATTTTTCGTAAAAAACTGGATAGTATTCCATTTGAGATTGTCGCAAATAAGAAACTACTAGTACATTTTTTTGTAAAAAAAGTTTTGAATTACCATTTATAGGGCGTAAAAGATAACCTGTAACAATTTCCAAAGATATACTGATGGAAAGGGGGTAAATTAAAATTAAAAGAGGACGATAAAAAAAGAAACGTTGAAAAATTAAATCAAGACAACTACAAATACTGTTTCAATAAAGTAATAGTTTTATTTTTTATACTTATAAATATTCATATACTTCATTTGGCAATAGCAGACTTCTAACTGATAGTTTTATATTTGTACAAATATATATTAGTCGATATAACATAAGTTGATCAGTTGACGAAAATAAAAACCCACCAATCATCCATTAATTAGTTACATTAGTTAGTTCACCATAAATATCCTGATCTGTAGTGTGAGAAAGGTGCGACATAGCTGCTGTAATATCTTGGAGCGTATGCATAAGACGCATATGGGTATCTGAACGATGCGTATGCGATAGGTGCGCTGTAAGCAATTGGTCCGACAAAGCCTGGCTTTGGAGCTGGTGCTGGAGAAGTGGCGACAAAAGCCAATATGCAAGCGAAGACGAACTATAAAAAATTGAAAGTAAAAAAACATTACTATTCGTAAGAGGCTGGTCAAATACTAAAACAAGTTATGATAATATCAAACGATTCATTTTCGTAATTAAATTGAAAAGAATATTAATTTCGGTTCGTTTTGACATTAACTGCCTTCAAAATACATTGTAATTTATGCCAAAAACAAATAATTTCAAAATTAAGTAAGAAATTAGATGTCATTACAAAGTTAAAGCAATATATTTTATTATTTTAATTCTATAGTAGCGTAATCAATAGTTAAGAAGTTATTAAACAACAAAGCTTTAATAGAAGTATTTTTCTTGTAGTAAGTGTAACTACAGCGGCTTCTTAAACTATATTATTTCTCACTATCACTGTAGTTCTTGGTGTATACATTGTGTGCGTAAATGTGTTTCCATGGATTGGTTACAACATCCTCATGGCACCCATCTAGCGAGACGTGAAGCAAGCACCGATAAGATTCCATCCGCGGATTATAAGTACATACTGCATTATTTATAACCAATAGCTCTTCCTACTTTGGCTACCGAGCTGCTTTAGTTAACGCCATTAAAAGTTTAAAATTTTCACAACGATTGTTTTTAAGATATTTGCAGTTCTTTCTAGGGATATAAAATCCAACATCATCAATAGTTAACAAAAGTTTTAGAGGTCGAAGACGAATGAGATATTTTAGGATATACATAGTGCTTTTTTTGACAAAACAAGACTTCACAAAAACGGAGAATCAGCATAATATTAATTATTCTAGTGTGAACCGAAAACATTTCAACAGAACTGTATATGAATTTTTCTTGTCCGCTATATTTTCTGTGCTTTTTAGGGGAGAGGGTTAAAATGTAACTTTATTAAATACCATGAAGAAGTAGAAAAAAAGTAACAATGTGATATATCTGGAAATTAAACATGGTAGTATTAGAAATCAAAGTTTTATCTTAATTTTCGACAATTTTTACCCCGCCTTTCTTCTAACCTTAGATTCTTACAGCACAATAATTTATCAGAAGTGTTTTATCTCAACACGAGAGCAATTCATTGTTCCTTTAAAATACTCAATAAAATACATGAGGTTTAAAAAATATAACCTTTAAATCATCATATCGTTTAAAAAGTGTTTGTATCGTTACCTATTATGAATTATATTATATACACGAAAATATGTGGATGTGATAACTATAATGATTATCTAAGCCACGCATATAATTGTTTTCTTTTAAGTTAAGTTATTGAGGAAATACCAACTTACTCATATAAGGAAATGCTTTTATTTCGTATTACCAATTACATATAAGAACTCCTATAGTAGTTGTAATTAGTATCATATAAATTTTACACGCAAAATTAGGAGCCACTAGTCCATACACCTCACATGTTAACGTCACTGAGAGAGCACGGTCAACGCGTAACAATTTCACATGTCTTTATAACGTTGATCTGGCTGGGATGATGATATATGAAGTAACTGCATCGTTGTCGTTTTCAACTCATAATATTGATGTGAAGCTTATACTATGTACTGGCAATATGAAATAAAATCGTTTCCAGTATGCATATAAAGTTATAGCATTTCCTTCTTGTTTCACCCCCATTTTTTTCTATTAATAACTTTTATGATATATTGTTTATCAACAAAACATAACAATGTAACGTCAATTTTAGCATTTTGTTAAACTACTTTAACTATTTACTAATTAAGACAAATGTTATCAGACTCACTCACCAATTTCAACATTTTGTAAGTTTTTTTTAATTGAGATGATTATTTGCACAGTAAAAAAACTACTGATGTTATTCTCAGGTAATACGTCGCATATATATAGCGGAATAAATTTCCTGTTACAGGAAGGGCTGTATTCATCATTAGAGCTTCATCAAGGACTACCCCTCTACAAGAATGTGGGTATTGTGTTCGCAATATTCGTAAAATTCAATGTCGACGTATTGCATATGGTTAATGACATACATCGACGTCTTTACGTACTACATACATACATGTACTCATTAAAAACTCCGAGCGTTTGTCTTCCGACGTGATCATGTGATAAATTAAGAAATTTTTTACACTCATTGCCGATAAATATTTCAATATGTGTCTCTATATGTTATTTAGTTAAGTTATAGTAAAACGTATAACTGTTTTTTGTGTTTTTTTGAGCGGTCAACGATTTATTTTATAATAATTTATAGCTTCAACAGCTGATCTATATCTGTTGAAATAGAAACGATTCGCCCGCCCACGATATTTTTCTACAGCTTTTAACATAAAAAACATATTTTGACACAAAAATGCATTGTAGGGTCGGTTTTGTGAGCCAAAAACCAGCCATTAGCTCAGGCAGAGACCCCAGTAGGCAGACCCCTATTATGCTTCCCTTATCAATCCTGAAAGTGCCATCGTTACAACGGTGCCTGTGTCGGTGGTGTTGGTGTTATAACTAATCCGTCTTCTAAATTCTCATCTATTTATTAGGTACAACATCTTTATTTAATAGAACACGTTGTATTTATAATAATAAATCCTACTGAAACATTCAATCTGAGTTATAAGTACAGTATTCAACATTAGTAAATCTCTGAATAACGTTTTATACTCGAAGCTAAAGAAATACTTAGCAATGTTAAAATTACTTGTGACAATACTAGGATTTGTACCTACATGTGCAAGGATGCCTTTCAAGTAAATAGAAACAGGTTCGTTAACGTTATGAATCATTCACTGGAGCGTGGCGTTTTTGCTTAGTGTTTCAAAAATGGAACGATTATACCAAATTCCAAAATTAATAATTTTACCAAATCTGAGTACTACAAACCGATATAGTATACCATGTTATATTGTGGCAAATTTCTGTAATTAATAGTAAAAGAGCAACTTACGGAAAATTGAGTTGAAGACAAACAATAGACAAAAGACGATTAACCTTGTGAAAAACAATGAATTAATTACGAACGCCAGTGAAGTATCCAGAGAGTTTGGTGGCTATTTTTCATCGGTAGCGAAGGAGCTGGTTGCCAACTAGTTTAGTACGTCCATCATAGGGAGCTGTACAGCTGTCTGTCCCACTCCTTGCCATTCTTTCGCTTTCAGTCCTGTCTGTCCTGAGGATATCACTGCTATAATTTCTAGGATAGCTAATAAAACAACATGTGGTGACGATGGTATCAGCAGTCATGTCCTCAAACTGGTTCTTGCTGAAATTGTTGATCATCTAACCTATATAATCAATGTTTCATTTAGTCAAGGCAAATTCCCAAGTTCGTGGAAAACGGCTGTTATTGTGCCAGTTCACAAAAGGGGTAGTGAGTTTGAGGTAATGAATTATCGTCCAATTTCTATAATTAGTACATTTTCCAAGATTGTTGAACGTGTAGCGTATGATCAACTTGTCTCTTTTTTAACTAAACATAATATAATCACTAGTAAATAACACGGATTTAGGCAGCATAAATCGACAGAAACTGCGTTAGTAGACTTAACACAGTATATTTACAAGAATATGGATGCACGTAAACATGTCGCTGCTATATTTTTTGATTTAACCAGGGCTTTCGATTGTATTGATACTGATATATTATCTCACAAATTGCATCAATCAGGTATTCGTGGCGTAGCGCTCGACTGGATAAACTCGTACTTATCAAGTAGGAAAATGAAGGTGAAGATGCATGACTCCATTTCTGACGAGTTCAACGTAGGGTTGGGAGTACCCCAAGGTTCAGTTTTGGGTCCACTTTTATTTCTTGTTGCCATTAACGATCTTCCCAACTTCCTTTCTAATGGCTCTTTAGTATTGTTCGCCGATGATGCCTCAATAGCACTTGCATCAGATACCACAGAGGATCTTGAAGATACAATCAAACAAACGATAGATAATATGTCAAATTGGTGTAAACTGAATAGGTTAATTTTAAACAATGACAAGACCTCTGTAATATACTTTCATAAAAGGCGAATTCCCCCGGTTAGTAGTTTATTCATCTCATCCACTAAAGTATTAGGTGTTTTTATGAATGACAGTCTCACTTTTGAGTGCCATATTCAGCACCTTGCTAAAAAATTGAATTCAGTATATTACGCAATGTTACAATTAAAGTCCACTTTAGATGTTCAGGGCTTAATTGTTGTGTATTACGCTATGGTATACTCTATTATTTCGTATAATGTAATTATCTAGGGTCAAGCGGTGAGTTGGGAACGAATCTTCATAGCTCAAAAGCGTATTATACGTCTAATCTTTAGCATCAAATCCCGCGATAGTTGTAGAGACCTATTTAAAAAACATAATATACTGACATTTCCGTCTATATTCATATATCGCTGTGCCATATTTGCTAGGAAAACCCCAATAAATTTAATGAACATTTACCAGGTCATACATACCATACAAGAGGTCGTAATGTATGGACTGTGCCTCGGCATGACACGACACTATATCGTAAGTCCCCTGAGTTTGCTTGCATAGAAATCTATAACCGGCTTCCAAAACGGGTCAGAGATGTGGCAGATATTAAAGGTTTTAAAACCTACTTAAGGGGGTATCTGACAGAAAATTGTTTTTATAGTCTGGGTGAGTACGCGGCTAGTGGAAGATAATGTATATGTCTTAATGTTGTTTTATTTATATATTGACAAATTCTATTCGATGTTAATTGACTCATGAATAAACATTATTATTATTATTATTATGGTTATATACCGCTGACAAGCGTCCATTGTGACGTTTAGCAGGTTTTCCACCTATCCACACTGGTCTTTTTATATGTTTAGTTATTACGGAATTTATTTGAATACTCTTGATTAATTACTCTGTTGTACGCATTGTAACTTGTTTTTGTTGGGGGCACGTGGCGGGGATCACTCTCACTTTTCGTTTTGCGGTTGTGGGATGATTGCTGCTCGTTGTCTCGCGTGAGGATTCCCGGGATGTCTCTCTTCCTTTTGGGAGGTGTGCAACCTCGGTTGAGGTGGAGTATGTGGAGGAACATTATAAAAAATAAAAAAAATAAAAAAATTATAACTGTGACAAAAATTCAGTGATAAGTGCCTGTAATGTCTTCAATGGCCTTGTTACAGTACTAACTATATAGCCGTTTAGAGTACTACACTACTAATTACATTGCTCCCAACAATAAATGGTAAATCGATCGGGATACAGTATTTCGAAGAAATTTGTCACCGTCCTCTCGAAGTATTTAACCCCGGCTCCCAGCGGCTTTTTACAATAGTGACCAGCCACGTAAGCAGTGCAACTATCAACCCGTTAGATAAGAAACGACTTTGCGTTAACTGTGTGTCTATACTTTTTCCATATATTTTGAAACATGAAAACTAAATGAAATAGAATTGTCAGGTTCAATGTTAAATTGGTTTAATTGTCATGTAGAACATAAAATATGAAAGTTCAAAATTATGTTTCTGGTATGTTTCAAATAAAAATGGGTGTAGGTATTTCAAGGGATTGTGTGCCCCTGCGTTTTATTATTTATATGAATGCCATTGTTAAACAAATTTACAATTGTTATAATGTAGTTTAAATCAATTTGTTCTGTATATATGTAATATGTGGCAATACATCGGATGTTTCCAATATAACCAGAAAGAAACACAGCAAATCCGTAGGATAGCACGACATACAATAACTAGTAAAACAATTAGAGTATTTTTTATTTATCCAAACCCATAAAATAGTCTCCGCAATCCAAGCTCTTAAAGTTGCAAGGGTTATTAGTGAATAATAAATAAGTTAAGTCGTTGGGTCCATAGGATTCCATACGAGACGGCCGAAGAGTCTAATTAGTTTTCTATATAATTGAATGTCATCTTGCATTGTGAAAACATTAATAGTAAGTAGATTTGCTATTATAAAACTTTGAACTCATGTAATGATTTCATAATTTATCTTATAATTATTCATCTTGATTACATTATCACTCTAAGAAATAAATATTACGTTTGTATGTGAATGTTTAAAACACATAAATAAAAGATTTCATAATACATATATTATGTAAATGTTATAGAATCAGATTTTATCACTAAATTATGCCTTCCATAGCACATCGTTATCGATTAAGAACTAATTTATATTACATTTTAATCGATTTTAAGGTGCATATAAATTCATGATAGCAAGGATAACAATTCTGTCAATACGTCTATTAATAAGTTTTGTCTTAAGAAAATATATTTAATGGCTATTACAGATAGTGAAAGGAACATTTTACTGTGTAAATTACAGGTATATGTATATATTAATCCAGAATTATGGAGCAACTAATAAAGAGATTATATATCCTATTTTATCTCATGAATAAATTAATATACATCAATATATTTACAAAAAAGCAAATATGGAATTCGCAACTTTTAACATTTTTTGACGTAATATATTTCTACATAACTAAACTAATTTATTCGCAGTAATATTTTGCAATGATGATGGCATGAACAGTTTTATTGATATCATATATAAAATAGTAAATGAAATAACAAATAAAACGTAAATCATGAATGAAAATATATATGTAGCTGCCTGGCCGCTGAAAAATATGACGTTTTAAATATATTAAATACTTCAACCTGTTGATTAGATAATTTACAAATTTTAGTTATAGGCGAAAATAAATTGTTGCCTATGCATAGTGCCTGGATTTCGTAAGGACAACATGGGTAACTTTTTTATTTGAAGACATAGAGAGACGGTTAAATTAGCAAAAAGGTGTAGATTCAAAAGCTCACTAAGAATCCATTTTCAAATTTTACTTGTCATGCTTCATTTGTTTAATATTGAAGAAAAACTGAAATCTTCTAATTTCTTTTATTTGCCGCAACTTTTTTGTTACTTGAGGTATTAAGATGTGGTTTGAAGCAATGCAAATTGTAATCTAAATACTTTTATTGACGCTTTTAATAAAACAAATTTCTGTAGTGCAAATTTTTAGTAATCTCACCTAACCTCAAAATTTTAAATTGGAACCGTGCAATTTTTGTGGTTCTTTTAAAAGGAGATTATTTCCTGAATGCAATCATGTATCGCATGAGATGGAAATTTTGCTAAAATTTGGAAAATTAAGCTCATCCTGATTACGGGTAGAAATCACAACTTTTTGTTTATCGCGTTATCTGTGAAAAGAACACGGTTGTCATCATACGAACCTGTTAGAAGTGTCTGTGTTATTACTTCAATTTATAACGGATAATTTTGAAAAATACGATGTGTTTTGTACGTATATCAAAAGTTTGAAAAGCGTAAAACTAACATTTAATAACAAACTTCGTGTGTACTTATTATTAGTAACCTAATCTCACCTCAAAATTTTTCATTTGAACTATGTAATTTTTTTCTGAGTGCAATAAATTGTGTATCGCATGATAGGAAAACTTCTTAAAAATTTGAAAAATCAAGCCTATTCTCTTTAGGAAGCAATCTTAACTTTTTATTTATCATACTATCTATGAGAAAAGCACACCATCATACATGTACTCACAGGAAACGATAACATCGTGCTTATCGCTGCAGTAACTTTTACGGTGACGGACAGTATCTGTCACTATAGTAAAAAGCACGATATCTGCTGGCTTGCAAGATCACCTGATTTGACTTCTTCTGATATGTTTTGTGGGGTACTGTTAAAAATAAAATCTATGGTCTTACATATGTTAAAGAATTGCAAGAAGCAATACTTGAGGCATCTAACACCATTAATCTCAATATTATCCACAAAGAAATAAATAGTATTCAGCCACGGTGCCAACTTTGCATTGTAAACGATGGTGATTTATTTGAGCAATTTAATATTGTTGTTCATTATTTAGTAGCACAGTTGTATTTTTTTTTATTAAGTATTTAAATTACCATGCGAATTAGTTCAAACCAAGTTACCATATCACCTAACAATTGCTTAAAAAGAATGTTTTCTTGAAAGGGCAACAAAAATTCTACAGTTCAAATGAAAAATTGTGAGGTGAGACTAAATTTCGCATTCACGCAATTAAGCATACATGAAGTTTGATTTACGTACAAAATACATCGTATCTTTCAAAATCCGCTATAAATTGAAGTAATAACATTGACACTTCTGACAGGTTCGTACAACCGTGTTGTTTTTCACAGATAATGCGGATGAGCTTAACTTTGCCAAATTTTGGCAAAATTTCCATATCATGCGATACATGATTGCATTCAGGAAAAAATTTCCTTTTAAAAGTGCCACAAAAATTGCACGGTTCCAATTTAAAATTTTTAGATTATGTGAGATTATTAAAAATTTGCGCAAAAAAATTGTTTTATTAAGTGTCAACAAAAGTATTTAGAATACAATTTGAATTGCTTCAAACCACATCTTAATATCTCAAGTAATAAAAAAGTTGCTGCAAATAAAAGAAATTAGGAGATAGCATGACAAGTAAAGTTTGAAAATGGATTCTTAGTGAGCTTTTGAATCTACACCTTTTCTTCAAATAATTTTACCGTCTCTCTATATCTTCAAATAAGAAAGCTATCTATACTATAGGTATATGCAACCTAAACAGCGATAGCAGCCGTGGGTTATCAAATAGATTGTTAAATATCTTATACAATACATAAATCATAGCAACCTCACGTCGATTTACAAGAGGCGGCAGATTAAATTCTTTCCTAATAGGTTTATACGGCTCAAAAGGTGGATTTCTATTGTGTTTCTTCTAATAAAGATATTTTAGAAATTTATTCTGCACCTTTCAAGCAACTCAATGTCTTTATATAAATGAAGTGACCAAACCGACGATGCAAACTCTAATTTTGGTGTAACATATGTATTGTACAGTAAGATTACTGTTTTAAGGCTATTGAATCTAACTGATAATCGAAAAAAACATGGAAATTGTTTTCTAGTGAAACTAAACATGTCTGAATATTCAACGACAATCTATTTATCCGACACCAGCCATGTATGTTATTTAAATCATTGTTCGATAGAGAGCAATGAAATGGCGTAGATATCTTTTTGTAGATCTTACAATCATCAGCATATAACAAACATTTCGAATATTCCAGTAAATTTAAAAGTGTTTGAGAAAATCCAAATGTTTGAAGCTTACTTAAGAGAATATCGTGGTCAACGTTGTCAAAAGCTTTAGATAAATCTGTGTAAACAACATCCATCTGAGAACTATCATGAATTGTTTCCGAAATGTCATTTGAAAAAATTTGTAAATTAGATTCAATTGACCTACCCTTAAAGAAACCATGTTGCTGGTCAGACAGTCTATGTTTCACTTGATCGTATAATTTAGAATAGATTATTGATTCAACAAGTTGTACAACAGCTGATAATATTGGTATAGGGCTCCATAGATTTCAAGTATAACGCGATGGTTGACCGTAAGCCGTGGAGAAATAAGTGGCGAAACCACTATAGTTACATCAGAACTAGTGGAATATTCGGTATTATTATATACAAAACTTTCAACAGAAGTAAGACTCCTTTTTTTATTTTTGACAAAAGTCCAAAATTGTCCACTTCAATACCATTATCGGGCTCGTGGCCTAGTGGCTTGCACACTTGCCTCGTAGTCCGGCAGTACCGGGTTCGAACCTCGGTGCTTCTTCTGAGTTTGGTTTTCTGTTTTTCCAAATTCCACGAAATCGAAAGGTTACATCTTAATAATAATAACTCATTAATTGGCGCAAGTAATTCAGTAATTCATAAGATGCCTAAATTTTCGACTTCAATTTAGTTCTCACAGATACATATTTTAATTTACCTATACGTTTTATTTTACATATATAGTATATCTCTGTGTCATCAATTGTTTTCGTATTTTTTCGTTTTTATTAACATGTGTACAATAAAGTTGCAATTGCATTACTATTGCATTCAACTTATGATTCAACGCAATAAAACTTTGAGTACTTGACAACTTCACAATCTCGCATATTTGATTATATCTGTAATAGGCGCTTATGGTACAATTGAAAAAATCGTCTTACTAATTGTAAGCAATATAAAAAACGATAAGTATTAGAGAAGAAATATCATTTCTGCCTATCAGGCATTATAATTGGCCCTCCGAATACTACACCTTACGTTTGTCGCTTTCGCTTCTTTAATTTGTTTAATTGTTTAATTTGGATGGCAGACTAATTCTAAGCTCATTCGTTCTATCGGGTAATTATAAAATAAGCGCCTATTACAGGTATTTTTTGGTACATTCAGTAGATTGTAGAAGCGCTCTTAGGAATAGAAATTGCGCGGATCATTTTTTTAATTACAACACCAGACTTGGACAAATAATTAGTGCTTAGTAGTAATTTGAATCCTTATATTGTCTAAATGAAGAAAGTTTATGTTTTTAATACGACAAGTAAATTTAGTGGACATCACCTAAAGTCAGGTCTTCAAGGCTTCTGAACATAATCTGTGGGAATCGCCTTGTACTGTACGTAAAACTTATTTCTTATATAGCCATTATTATTATGTACTCTGTAAGTCTTATATTATAAATATAATCTGTGACGCACACACTATATATTGTCGATTCTAATATATTATAACAATTTTACAACAATTGTAAATCACAGTATCTACAAATTCCCTAGACATCAACTTCTTTCAGTTCTAAAGCTTGTTTCCATTTCCTAACAATGATGTATGAACTACATACAATTTAAATCAAAAGATCTCAGTTCGTAGTAGCGAGTATTACATGTCCTTTCTTTATCATGACACCTACATATTTCATGTTCGATTTCCTGCAGCTTGTGGCAGTATACATATTATGTACATATATTGTCTTTTCCTTCACACGTGCAAGATTTTAGTACATGGTGACACATGTGGATAAATTTAAACAGGCGTGTGTGAATGCGAATGCAAAACGCATACAATGTATGCAAAGGATGTTCGACGAGAACAATGAACTGCAACGTTACGGATTCTGGTATTATACAATGGATCGACTCAATATCCTGCAGATTTTAAGGTGAAGTTACGTAATGTTGCGCAAGCTGTACGCGGAAAATACGTAAGAGAATGAAAATTGTCGTCATAAAAACCAATTGTTTCTCGAAAAGTGATTGAATTTTTAGAGAAATATTAGGCTTCGTAAAACAGTCAATCTATTAATTTCTGTTCTATTAGAAATATTGATGTGAAAGTTATATACATATTTTGTTTAAATACTTTGATAAACTCTCATTGATGTCCTTTATCAAATATGTACATATGTAGTAAAACACATTTGATAACAAAAGCCAAAGATTGCAACACTATAAATTTTCCAAGAGCGAAATAACAGGATTACGACACACCTCCAAAGCTACCCCCTTAGTCACCAGTATATTTTTTCCCTCTTTGAGAATTTAGGAAAAAACAAATAATTCAAGCTCACACACATTTCATTCTAGTTTACAACCAAGTATAAGTAAATGGTATAGATAATTCCGTAGTCTTTAAACTAGGTTTGATAGGCTTCCACATCAATGTCGTGCCAAAAGAAAGGACTCTCCGATTACGAGCAAGATCCCACGCAATATCAATATGAGGCTGACAATATCGCAATGTAGACTATGATTAGTAATCAAGGCTTATCAAGGCTATTCGATTTTTGACAAAGTGTAGACGACCTTTACAGCAATCATCATTAAAGGGAACACGTTGTCCTAGACCTTTCACTTATTGTTCTTAACATTTGATGTCGGATTCACATTTTTTTATTACTATTGCCTCCAAATTTCTAAGCGCAAGGTTCGCTGCGGCACCCATTCACTGTTGCAAGAAGTTTGAAGATAAATCTAAGACGACATTTTTCAAGATTGCCTTTAAAAGGACTTGTTGATCGAAGAACCAGCTAGAACCAATACCTATGCCAACTTTTTTCTATTTTTTGATAATGCAGTCGTATATCTCAGTGCTTCATTTTGGCTTACATTACTCTAAATTCTACTTAAATTTGTTAAACTTATTAATTTTGTTTAAGAATACTAATAGTAATATGCATACCATTTACGCAATGCGAGCAAATTTTTGTCAAGCACGCTAATTCATATGTATGTCATTATTTCTAGAATACGTACACATATAATTTATATCTGTTTCCTTGCCTTAAATGTCAAGTTTCCGATGGATTGCGTAAATTCTTCACGCAGTGGAATGAATCTGAGGACGAGAGCCCTGTCCGCTCGATTTTTCGCGCTGATAGGAACATCATTAGTCAGTTCGTACTTATGTTAATTCGATGATCATTAAAAAAGAGAAACTTTATTATATTTAGTATAAATCTGTAGAGTTTGCAAGATAAATTGCTGTATTAATTATTTAGATATTACTTTAATTAGCAGTGTTCTTGAAATTTTATACATAAACTGTCGTAATGATTCTGTAATATGCAAATATATTTTGACATAGATAATGAATTTCAGTAATTTATTTTTAAGTCAGTAGAATTTCCTATCTTCATCTATTTGTTATATTTCACGTGTGTATATTATTGATAGTATTCTGTAATTAATGAAATTTTCGTTGTTAAATATATCTTGACTGTAATTTATTGATCGTAAAATAATCATCCAGATGATATACATGCATTATTAAAATAATAAACCTACGTATCCGGTTTTGTTATCAAATAAAATCATCTGATATACATAAATGTTGTTAGTACATTATAGTCAAAGGGGAAGTAATATTGTATGGTTTTATGTTATCTATTTTATAGTTTTGTCTTAAGAATAACCGTTTTTAAATACCTCTTCTGTCTTTTTCAAAACCTAGATATGTTGTGCTAAAAATTTGGTTCCTACTTTGTAAAGATTTTGTCGAGTCCTGGATGAACATTTCCTCGTATTCAACTTTTGCAATATTCGTCAAAAAAAGAAGTCGTGAATTTCCGGATTCCAGAAATGAAAAAATAAGGCAAATTATATTAATACTTATATGTATACACTGTCATTTGAAAGAATGTCTTATTAGATGTAATACTCAAACGAAACATACATTTAAAACAACAATTTGTAGTTGAATATACACCTATGTAGTTAAATGTGATAAATATCACTGGTGATTAACGGTTGGTATTAACTTCCATATTTTAAATAGCATGCCACAAATCCAATACAATATTGTTTAATAGAATTTGTCTTTGAAAATTTAAATCAGCAGTGGCAAGCTGATGCTATTTATATGGTTTCTAAAAATGTGTTAGCTTAGATTGAGCTTTATGTATTACTTTAGAGACTAGAAAGTATTAAAAAAAGAGGGCAATTTAGCAAGTAGCTACACATAAGATCGAAATCATTCTATTTATCTTTGGGATTGAAATTTGGATGTTAATTATTTCTTTTGTTTATAAACGACACTGCCATTACAAGCAATTGTATGTTTGTATAGTTTTCTCTCACTTTTTTTTAGTACAGGTTCGACACCCAAAAAAGCAACGACCTACAGCGAATTTAAAGGGAATTTTAGTAGCACTTTGGTGGAAATACAGATAAGAAACTCGCCGATATCAGTTTTGTATAATAATGAACTAAATTTCACTGTCAATGTGTTTTGAAAGCTCATCAAAATTTTTACTTTTCGAAAAAAAGGTTTAAAATTTATCTGAAAATTGAAGCAAATACCAACAATGGATGAATGAAGAATGGTCGGAAAGAAATTCCAGCAATAATACATTTATTCTCAAACAAGCTGATGTTTCTGGAACTGCAATATGACATTTAACGTGTGACATACTTGTAGTGTATGTATATTACCAAAAATAAATTAGTACTATTACTATCAAATCATAATCTTGCTTTTAGTGATATAAACTCAATTCAACTTTCACCACAAAAGAGACGCATTTATAAATTTGTATATCAAAGTGTATTTATCAATGCATTTACAACACAGAGTTTTTTGCTTATTGGCTGAAAAATTGTCTAATCAATTATATTTCTCGTTTACGTAAAAAGGTATACAACTTATTTTCACTGCAAAATCATCAAAAAAGACTAATTGACCGTCGCGTATGCAGCTGGCTTATACGACAATAATTCATACTCTTTTGTATTCAAATGTTTACATAATAAAAATCCTATATTTAAGGAATACATATGATTTTTACCGACACATGACGAATTAAACACGGAAGATTTTTACATCGCCAGGAACAAAATAAAAACTTAAACGCCGAGAAGATACTTGTGCCATGAATAGACCATTCATGCATATAGACGATATCTCTACACAATATTATCCCAATGAATAAATGTACTAGCTTGCATTTTACGCTCGGCTTACATTCATAAACGGGTCCATCGATATTTCCACCACGGTTAAAGGTGTTGACGTTTTGGGTGTCTCTACTGTACATAAATCAAGTGTTATGATCGAATTCACTTCTTTTGCCTAAAAAATTATCCCAAATTAATTGCTTTGTGCATTTATTTATAGTTATTTCAAGTTAAAGCTATGTTATCGCACGGAATGATGATTTGGCTTATCGAAATTTCGTTGAATTCTTCCGAATTGTTGTTGTATTTAAGAAGATAGAGTGTAAATAATTCAATGTGGTTGTTAAAGTTTGATGTTTATGTTATCATGTACCATATACAATGTAAAGATAATATTAATTGCTGTTATTTATTAGATTAATATCCGAGAGAACTTTCTTTAAAGTTCTTATATTTCGCTAAATTTGATCAATCTTATAAAATAATCGATTTATGTGCATGTATTCTTTATATGAATGTAATATAGAAAAAAAATTCTGAAACAAACAAACATATCCTGGTTAAATAAACTAGTTTCTACTGAGGTGTCTTTTTCAACGTCAAACAGCTAATCTTTTAATTGTATTTTGTATTCTTCTCGAATTCTGCTCTTCATAGTTCAGAATTTATTTGATTTAATTCTTGAATTAGGTTTTCCATTTTTGTTCCCCGAATATTATACGAAGTGATCTTTCTCTTAATCATACTTCAAGTTACCTCTATGTTCATCAACTATACATATGTATATTGCGCGATGGATTTCGTGTACTTTCTGACGATTTTTAACAGTAAAATTTCAACATATTTATAGCATTTAGGAAAGGGCAGTAACAAATTCTCATATACTACAATATCATATCGCTGGACGAAATATATCCTATTTGACACACATGTTTTATGTTTAAAGAGCGAAGTTTTCGTAATGTGTCTATTGAGCCTTTTAAATAAAGTTTGTTTACTATAAACACATGCAGAATATTTAGTTTGTACGACCTTGTATTGCGTGTAACTAATTAGTTATTGCGAAGTGCACAACTACAACAGTTAACTACTTAACTAAGTGTAAGTACCGACACCATACGAGGAAACTTTTTGAGAGACTTCGTTCTTACTAATATCCATGATAATGATATATTACCTCGAGTATGTTTAAGGGGTCGAATAGTTTTCTCGAAATTTGTCGTCATTGCTAACAGACGAACTATTTCTTGGTTAAAGTTAAACCAAGATTACAGAAAAGAAAAATCCACTAAAAAAATTTTAAACAAAACAAAAAGTCTAAAATAATTGCTTGTTTTATTATAACATAAATTGCTAAAGGAAATTACATCATATTTTCAAATATGCATAGTCGTCAATAAAGTTGCGCTAAAGTATCTTGTTTTAGAAGAAATACTATAAAATTTCGTGCTCTTTGCTTTTTCAATCAGCACGGTCACTTAATCAATTCACCAGAAAACCGAAGAGTACCAAACTTGTTGCTAAACATTCTTTCCGCTAAGACTTCTTAATCTAGATCAAGTATACGACGTAGGTGTACAAAAAGTGAAAATTTACATTAGCAGTCCATCTACGGACCTCTCGTATTAACTGTCTTCCACTTTCGATCATTCATAAGCATTCACCGATGTAGTTCGTAGCAACATTCTTATTGTAATTGCTATTGTTGCGTTTGACGTGCATGGCACACAAATTCGATCGATTGAACATGACACATTTCTTTTATATTTCGTCTATTGCAATTCTTACATAATTAAGGCCGTTACTGTAAACTGCTGTCAAATTTATCATCGTCGTATTAGATTTCAGCGAACGCTGTTAGGTGTTACAAATCGTCCGTCACATTAGTTCTACATAATATGTCTTGTGCAATCCTTTATAGGAAATATCAAGGTTGTAAGAAGCGTTCGGTTTTGGGTGGAAGATGTTCTGCAACACATCTAGTTTCGTTAACATAACTATAAGACCATTTCGCACGAGATAATACTTCGCTCACGAGTAATTGGTGTCTGAAAGTATTTGTTAAAAATAATAGTGGTAAGACAATTTATAAAATATTGACTACAGTTTTATTTAGAATAAAACATTGGTTATTTATCGTCCCGATAGTGGTAAAATCGATTTACTTGCAACGTAAGAGATCACCATGAGCGTGTTCAAAACTAACCAGGCACGATTTGTAGCAGTCGTCTCTGACAGGCTGGTACAATCTCAAACTACCAGCCGCAGTTGAGATACAATTCGCAACAGCAAGGGCTGTAGCGGTAGTTATGATAAGCAATATGAAGCCGTTACAGCTGAATTCATCGAAAATCAAACAAAAATACTAGTTTTAGTTACAATCAATCTTTATTTCTCTGAACATGTTGGTGAGTATTTAAACACAAATTTGAACACAGTATATAGAGCACAATTTCCATCCGTTTTCAATTGTCATTACCAGTGGTATAGATTAGGTGCCACAAGTTCCATGGGCCAAGATTATTCCAGGTTGGTACAATCACTGGATGAATCAAATGATCGTAGGAAATAGGAGTTATAATTGGAGAAGGCACAATTGAAGGAATAATGGGATTAGTAATAATAAATGGTTTCGCTTTCGGGTCAGCTTTTGGATCGGCTTTCGGATCGGCTTTCGGATCAGCACTTGGTGCCGCGAATACCACAGCTACTAAAGCAGCAAGAACCACCTGTGAAAATAAAATGAATTAGTATATTTAAAACAGTAGAGTGAGCACTAAAAGTTATACTATTATAAACTAAAGATGAACCATCAGAAATATCAAATAATTTGAAAAGTTAAAATCGCATAACGTCTATTTGTTTAAGTTGTTCAAAGTGCTTTAATAAGATTGACCAATATGAACGGTAATAGTAATTTTAGACAGAATAATTCAATCTCACTTCTGTATTTATTTATTTGCCTTCATTGGACGATAGAATCAAATTTTGTTTAAATTAGTTGTATTAGAGCTGTGTCAAAGCTAGACAATGCTGATAATTTTAGAATACATCTTAAATGAACAAATAAATTGAAAAATAATTTGAAGGAAACATTAGATGTAGAATAAAAAATCATATGTTGCGCATACTGTAATTATTAGATAACATATTTGCAATAATTGATTACAAACTCATTATTCTTTTAATCAAATGACTAATGATTGCTTTTAACTAAAAGTACCATACAAGTAAATAAATCGAATTAAGAAAAAAATTGAAAAAGTACTTACGTATTTGAACATTGTTACTGAAGTTTGTTGTTTCAGAAACTGATATACCAAATTTGATTTTCTCGCATTTTTATACGATTTCGTTTGTCCTTTGGAACAAATTTGTATCAAAACAAAGCGGATCATCATTAAAGCTTCGGGGTATAAATAAATAACGTAATCTTCACGAATAATACAAATCTCAGTGACAAACGTATTACAAATTAATTCCAAAATCTGCGTCAATGCGATCTGTACATTAGATAAGTGGGTTCCAGTGAAGGATTTCGATGGTGATCCAGTACCATTGAAGCTCGATTCGGACCAAGGAGAACCGAATCTGTGCCTAATTTGTACACGAACGCGATAAAAATATTTTGCCTAACAAACGGATGTCGAAATCAGTTTGTCTTGATACCAATTTATATAAATTTATGGTATATTTATTTATTTATATACATTTTATTCTGATATTAGAATTGTATTGATTAGAAAAATATTTAAATAAGAAGGAAACGCGAATTTGATATCGATGATGATATATTCGTCAATTGCGTAAAAGTTGACCGAAATATTACAATTCAGTTAAAAATAGAAAATTATGTTTGTTATTATTTCATTCCACCCAAACTTAATTCAACGATTAATGGGTTTCACCTCGATTTACAAATAACTCATGAATGTTTCTTTGAAGGTTGTATTTTAAGTGACATAATTTTGTACACTAAAATAAAAATACAACATTTTGTGTTTTATTTTTCAATTCAAATCGGACATCAATCAACCAAATAAAATTTGGATCTCAAATTAAACATTCGCATTTCGGTTCCGTCAGAATAATTTTTGTATTGCTTTGATAATTGCTATTACACTAGTGAAGGTTTATTTAGTAACCGAGTACTTCAAAGTACTAATCTGGCCAAATGTGATACAAAGTTTTAATGGTCTAATTTGTTTATTGATAATTCCGAATATTTTTTAAATATTACCAATATTTTCTATAATTATAAGAGATAGGTAGCTGTGTTTTTTAGTAATGCCAATACAGTG
The DNA here is from genome assembly GCA_023690525.1 of Holotrichia oblita. Taxonomy (NCBI): domain Eukaryota; kingdom Metazoa; phylum Arthropoda; class Insecta; order Coleoptera; family Scarabaeidae; genus Holotrichia; species Holotrichia oblita. Next base: position 86,898,767 of record CM043015.1, on the reverse strand, counting down.
TTTTATATGGGCGTTTTCAAGAAAAGTGTCGTTTAAATCAGTTAACGTTGACATGATAAACAGTTTTATTAACAGTTATCGTTATCTGAGATTGTTTAACAAATTTTTTAATTAATTAGCATGAGAACTTGCTCTATGTAACATATGATTGACATATTAATAAATATAGCAACATCAATAACATTCAAAAGATAAACAAGTTTCTATCTATCCAATTTTCTTTACTTTAGCATAAATTCTATTTGTGATTTGTGATTTTTCTAAAGAAACAATAACTGAATGCAATTTAAATGTGTAAAACAAGTGTGCCTTCTAAATTATGATATGTATTATCAAATATTGTTAAATATCTATCTTAAAATCTGATTTTCTTAATATAGGTGCTTGTCTTTATTTCGTCTGCGCCAGTGAAACATGTACTAATGTAGTATTTCATTTATATTTTGACAAGTTGAACGTGTATTTTTTAAGCAATCCTAAATATTTCATACTAATTTTAAAACATGCTGTTAATGGACCTACACACATTTAAATTAATTAGCGAAACTATTTAAGTGTTAGCACAATAACTATATTAAATGTTAAATCACGTTAATTCCATCTCTTATTGTTAGTGTCACAAAAATAAATTTCATTTAATTTTATTTTTTTTAATATTTTTATATTTATACTATTGAGACATATGCGATTTTTTTTTGCTAATAATTGCTTTTAAGTTGTATTTTAAACTTTGAATTGAATTTCTCTTGATTACATTGTTAATAAAGCATATTATGACTATCATGAGCTTGGTTTCTTAAATTCGAATACTTGAGAAAATATAGTAGTTGAAATTTTTGTTTAACATCGTCTATAAGATTTAATTCATTAAGGACCCAGCACCTTACACAGACACCAGTTCTGTAAGAGCTTTAATGAAATATCAGCCCTTAGCAGCACCTATCTATCATATGAAGAATATAGACGAAACCTAGATTAATATGTGAATAGTACATTACTCCACTGCACATTTCTTTCGCCAAATGATTGCAAGAAAATTCTAACCTCAATGTTCAATGATGTGATACTGGTATACCGTACTTGATTCCTACTTCCGCTAATTTTTGGCGAACTGTCCACAGGCTAATATTAATACCACACACATCTCTAATTGCTCCCTCAACAGACAACCCCGTACTATGACAAAGCGATCATCAGCAGAAGTTGTCCTTTCTCTCTTAGCGGATCTGGATCTCCGTATGTTTCTACCAATTTTTCTAAACTATTTCACACATTTTCGAATCGTTATATGAGAATAGTGAAAATTTTTATCAACATACCTAATATATGTATATCGGTGTTTTTCAACATCACAGTCTTCATAACAATAAATATGTAGCAGAAATTTAACAGAAAACCACAGAAACACACACAATGCAAAGTTTTTGTGTCAAATAAAAAAAACATAAAAAGCTAAGATACGTAATAAAAGAGTTGGCCAGGAAGTGATTGTGTATGCTTGGTATATATTTGGGCAAATGTTACTTTCGAGAGTTAATATATTATTTATAGGAAACTTTTTATTTCAACTGATGCATATACAGAATGTCCAAAATCGAGTGCGATTGCTTATTATTGAAGACAGAGATTTGTTTAAATGAGCATGCTTTGCAGTGTCATGCGCTGATTTAAAATCTGTTCTAAAAAATTCAAAATATCGAATCATTCAGAAGTTATGTAAAAAAAAATAAAAATCTCAGACAAATATCTCCGTAAGTATAAAAGTTATGAAAACAGTTTCATGTGAAAAGCAATATGTTTGGTACGAACAATTTAAAATCAACGTCAAAACAACTTCAAGATGGCGGCTTTTGAGGTATCCATAGCAACTTTTTAAACTTAAATGGGTGCCATATTGAATTTTAATATCACTAAATAGAGCTTTTATTCTCTTTTGATCTATATAACATAACCTATAATTAAATAACAAAACACTAGCCTAACTAACTAAAACAAAATCAAACACAATACTAACTATTCACAGACAATGTTCAAAATGGTGACCATTGTTCGCTATACATAATTGACAACGTTTGATAACAGTTCGGGTAACTTTTCGCAATGTATTTCCATTAACACTTGCGCACGCTTCTAACACTTCTAACTTTCTTTGCGCAGTTTTTCAACATTATTATAATAGGATAACTTCCATATACCCTATTTTCTGAACATGCCCCACAAAAAAAATCAAGAGGTGTTAAATCTACTGAGCTGGCTGGGCATCTAACAGTGGTGTTGGCAATAATAACCTTATTTTCAAATCGATCATTTAAATAATTTATTGCATTTCGGTGATGGTGGACTGGGCATCCATCTTGCTGGTATCACAACCCAGTCTTATTTGCCAAAGGCAGGTCATATATGAAATCTTCTACTGATGTTAGGATAATTTCTAAATACCGCTGAACAGTCAATGTTTCGTCGAAGATCATAGGTCCAATTAAATGACTTCCCATTATACCACAAAATACATTAATACCGAATCGAACCTGATATTTTCTAGACCAGTAGTGGTCATTACGTCGATTACACATTCCACAATTGGATTTTTTTAATGTGGTGGGTGCTTAGTTGCAGTGACTCCGTAAGCTGTATCGCTTGTCTGGCTATCACTGCAACTCCCGCGGTGTAGTTTGTGTGTGTAAATTGTGTTTAAATGGCTTTGTGACAGCATCATATCGCCTTTTATGATGCCGCGCTGTTAATCACTTTGCTCCCAACAGCTAATGGCAAGTCGATCCGGGATTAAACTCCCTGAAAAAATGTCACCGTCCCTCCAGAGAATTGAACCCCGGCACCTATCGTCCTCTCACAACAATAGTCAGCCGCCTAACCACTGCGGCCATCGACCCGTTAATAAAATACAAAAATAAATACAAATAATAGTACAATAAAAACTGATAAAAGGTTTAAAACATCTATCATTACACATGTACATATTATAACTGTGCAATTGTGTAATTGGCTTTGTGACAGCATCATATCGCCTTTTATGATGCCGCGCTGTTAATCACTTTGCTCCCAATAGCGAATGGCAAGATAAATAAGATTTATCCATAACACATTCACACCTGTAAAATTATTTATTTCTGTACTTATGCGGACAAACCAGTTGCAAAATGATAACCTGCGGTCATAAACTTGTGGTCTTAAAGTTTGGGCAACACATAAAGCGTAAGTGTGTTTTTTTTTATTCTGGATGCTGTAGATTTAGACACATTAACCTCTGCTTCTATTTCTCGAATTGAGATGCTTGGATTAGCCGCAACAGAAGCCAATGTTAATAATTCACCATTACGATTACGATCTGCTACTACTAAATTATTTTCATTAGTTTTGACTTTTTCAAACTTACACAACGCTGAATGTTCTTGTCTTGTCGTTTAAAAGTTTGATGTTTGGTTGCCTTCTATCCGGAAAATTATTTAAATAAGTTTGGCTGGCAAAACGGAAATTTTTATAGTACTTGATAAAGGTGCAAAACAGATCGTAGCATTTTTCAATTCGCCATACATTTTTAAGTAGTATTTTAGTAATATTTAGTAATATTTTAGCTTTAGTTACTTAAATAATATTCCGCAAATACCTTCTTTCTGACACATGGTGATACAAAGAGGTATTCTGTTGTTTTACTTTATGGTTAATGCGACAATGGTCAGCATTTTGAACATTGACTGTGAATAGTTAACTTTGAGATTTGTGTTTTTTGTGTTTCATTTGATTTTGTTCTAGTTCATGCAATTCTACTTGATTAAAATATAAAATTGTTAATTAGGCTAGTATTTTATTATTTAATTATAGGTTATGTTATATGGATGAAAAGAGAATAAGAAAAATTAGTCAGTGATATAAAAATCCAATACAGCGCCGATTTAAGTTAAGAAAGTTGCTATGGCTACCTCGAAACTCGCCATCTTGAATTTTTGTTTGACATTTATTTTAAATTGTCCGTATCAAATATAATACCTTTGATATGAAACGTTTTTTGATAACTTTTATAATTACGGAGATATTTGATTTAAAAGAAAATGGTGATTTTTATTTTTTTTTACAACTTCTGAATGGTTCGATATTTAGAATTTTTTAAAACAGATTCTAAATCAGCGCATGAAACTGCAAGACATTGCTTTATTAAATAAATTTCTATCTTGAATAATATGTGTATGTATGTACCATTGCTTGTAATAAAATCTCGTACACCTAAGGTATGTTCGCTCAAGTTGCACTGTCTAAATGGTGCAGTGTAAAATGACGTCACTAGTGTGGGGAGTGCATAATCGTGCAAGTTACACTGAGCACGTACCAACGAACGGGTTTTTGTTTTTAAAATAACTTAAGTAACATTTTATGTGTATTCACTTACCCATCAAGTCATATAAAATAACATTCATCTAATATAATAATAAGGCCGTCCATCTATATCCTTGCGGATTTTTGCCTTTACATTAGACATTTTATATATAATATCTATATAATTTTCATTTTATTGGTTACCCGCTTCTTATCTATATAATTTTCATTTTATTGGTTACCCGTTTCTTATACACTACTCTACACTCCTCACTCCTACTCCAGACATGGTGTGAAAGTGTAAAAGTACACCAACGACACTAGAGTGTAAGTGCGCAATTCCAACAAACGCCTTTTGTTGTGTATCTAGGTCTATTGTCTAACCAACGCAAATGCATTTACATAAGAAAAGTAGTGCAACTCTATGCGAACATACTTACTTTTCAATTGCCATATTGATGTAAACTTTTTATGACATTTCTAATTGACATCTTATTGTCAAATAAGTATAACACAACCTAACCTATTGAGTGTTATCAGATCTAAACATTGTTTTTTAGCAGATAATCGTTGGTAAATAAGTATCTTGAGTGTAAAGTGGGAATTTTTGGAGTTTGCGAACTTTGGAAATAATTCTCCATACCGTTACTGTCAAGCTAATAAGGTTATCAAAGGTAAATGCTATCGTGTAAATACATTTGAACTAACTTATTGCCAGATTTACTACTCTTACACTAATTAACTCCCACTACCAACTAAGTAAATAAATGCATAGGCTTAAAATAAAGCTTTCGTTTTAACGTTGTATATCGAAAACCGATCAACGTAGACGTTTATAACTCCGACATTATTAAGGCACTTTTTTACAAGGAAATCCAAATGTGCCATCCATTTTTATACAAGATGTTCTAGATTCAAAAGTTACGTTTTAGTCAACTTTGTTTTTTTATATGGGCAGCATATTGGATTTTATGACATTTTTGAATAAAGCTTTTAATTCTGATTACGATGATGTATCACACGATATGGTCCAGTTTCACAATTTTATCAAAATAACCAGAAACCCGATTTTGAAGAAATTAGCAATAATTCCAACAATTTCCAATATTTGTAATTAACAAATGCATTTGTGACAGTTCGATTAAATTTAAAATTTTAACGTTCACAAAATTTATCCAGAAAATGATGATTTTAATAAACAAATAAAACAAAATAACATATTATAAGAGATACTCGAAGGTTTCACCATCTACTTCTAAACACAATTCTACGCGTTCATTAAATGTTGTATAGCTCTTGAAATATTCCTTCTTCTTATTTTAGTCATTAAAGTGGTAATTATCTTTCTTCGCAGCTCATGAATATCAGCAGGCACTGTTTCATAAATAATATTTTTCATAGTTCCCCATAAATAATAATCCAACGGAGAAAGATCAGGTAAACGCGCTGGCCAACGAATGTCCCCATTATTTGAAATTACTTTTCGAGGAAATAGTTCAGACAAATAATCACTTACTCTCCTAGAGTTATGCGGCGGAGCACTATCTCGGCAGCATATCTTTTCTCTCCCAAATGCGCAACTTTGCCCTAATTTAACCGATCTCCTATCTCTTATAATAACCGAGTTCCCCATGCATGCGCTCGAAAAACGGGCACCCGGTATATACCTACAACATAATTTTTAAACATTTCGATTTTACATTTTTACACGGGCGCAGAATATAACGAAAACACATATGTTTTCTTCCGCGTCCCCATTATCACATGGCATTCCACAAGGATCTATATTGGGCCCCTTTTTGTTTCTAATATATGTTAATGACTTAACCAATTTTATGGGAGGAGAGGGAATATACCAATATGCCGACGATACGACATGTGTAATTCAGGCCAAATCGTACTCGCAGCTTGCGTATGTCGGAACTTGTCAATTTGAATAATGAAGGAATGGTGCACTATGAACAGTTTAAAGTTAAATGTAGACAAAACAAAATTAGTAGTGTTCAGCGCAAGTAATGAACAAAAACTCGATATAGAAGTCGATAATAATCTAATCCAACAAACGAACAAAGTCAAATTCTTGGGGATAACACTTGATGAAAAGATTAAATGGGAATATCAAATAGAGAATCTGTGTCGAGAATTGAGCAAATACGCATATGCCATGTATAAAATCAAAAATCATGTGTCGGTGGAGGTTTTGCGATTGTTATATTTTGGCCATATTCAATCCAGACTGTCCTATGGTGTGATATTCTGGGGATCGTCTACCTTTTCCCAAAGAGCGTTTGTGATACAAAAACGAATCATAAGAGTCATGCTTAATGTGGCAAGCAGGACTCCCTGCAGAACCCTATTCCGCGATATTGGAGTATTACCATTGCCTAGTTTATACATCTATAAATTATTGGTTTTTTATAACAATAATAAACATCTATACAGCCGAAATATCGATATTTCCCATAGTATGCCAACCAGAAATGCCAATAACCTAATAACACCTCTTCATAAGCTTACTCTCTATGAGAAGGGTGCGTTATATAAATCGATATCTGCTTATAATGCACTACCTAGCACTATTAAATGTATTACTGACGAAAAGAAATTTAAAAGAGCGGTTTACGATTTTCTGGTTGACAACGTGTTCTACAGTTTCCACGAGTTTATCAACCGACCCGTCTAAGCCTTCTCAAGGCTAATTTCATCTATCCGTTACATTAACTGGGGCTGCCCTATTTGTGTGTGTAACAGTTATAATATGTACAGTGGACAGTTAATCGATACCGTTACGGAATTTCCTAAACCTTAATAACAATATTGTGTTTCAGTTATTTATAGTGTATTATTTAGATATTTATTTTGTCGTACCTTGTGTAATTATCAGTTTTTATTGTACTATTATTTGTATTTATTTTTGTATTTTATTAACGGGTCGATGGCCGCAGTGGTTAGGCGGCTGACTATTGTTGTGAGAGGACGATAGGTGTCGGGGTTCAATTCTCTGGAGCGACGGTGACATTTTTTCAGGGAGTTTAATCCCGGATCGACTTGCCATTCGCTGTTGGGAGCAAAGTGATTAACAGCGCGGCATCATAAAAGGCGATATGATGCTGTCACAAAGCCATTTAAACACAACTTACACACACTAAACTACACCGCAAGAGTTGCAGTGATAGCCAGACAAGTGATACAGCTTACGGAGTCACTGCAACTAAGCACCCACCACACATTAAAAAAAATTATGTTTGTAATTGACAATTGCCAAACCAGTGGGTATTATGGCAAATAAAGTATTATTATTATTATTATTTGCGTGTGTATTCTCTTTTATACATTTTGTCATATTTGTAACACATTCATACATAAAAATCTCTCATTAACTATGAAGTTTTTCATGGGCATGACCATGGTATTTAACACTAATGAAGATGATTTGATTAGGTAATTTTCCTGACCATCTCCTACAGGTTGTTGAACTTTAATTAACGTTTAGCTTGTATATCTCGTAAAACGCAGGTGTTCGGTGAATGCAAATAAGCTAGTAATATTATATTTTATTATCTATGTATTTGCATTTATTTCAATACAATTCCAAATTTAACAAATATTTACAATATAATAGCATTTTAGATTTCAAACGTACATATCTGCTGATGTGATTGGAAAATATCCTTTTAACAATGTTTACTCCAGGTCTATTATAAATTTATATATTATTTAATAAGCATATGGGTATCCATGGTATCCACTGTATCCGTATGGATACCCGTAGTATGGGTAGCGATATCCACCGAAGTATGGGTAATATCCAGAGTATGGGTAATATCCGGAATATCCGTATGGGTATCCTGTGTAAGAAATCGGTAATCCAACGTCACCAACAAGTATAGATGGTTTAGCTTTAGGTGCGGCTTTAGGGTCGGCTTTTGGGTCTGGATCAGCGAAGCTTACAGCCAAAAGCGCTAATACAACGAACAACTGAAATTAAAAATTATTCAAATAATGTATAAATACTGTGTAGACTTGACTAAATTGTAAGTAGGAGCATAGTATGAAATAACCTTCACTTGAACATTCAAATTTGGAAAATGAGATTGAGTAAAGATCTTTCCATGTTAATTATATCATTACGTCCTTAAAGCTCGGATAATGTGGTCCACTTTCAATAACATATGATCGTATTGGAACGTACGCATATGTTTTATCATCTATCAAGGATTACGAATTTTTTTAAATTAAATTTCAACGCCCTGTATCTCGAAAATGGTGCATTTTAGAGAGTAAGTTGATAAAAAATTTTTTTCAAATTTTTGGACAAGGTATCACATCCTGAAGTCCTGCGCATACATTATGAAACACCCTATATATCGAAATGGGAATGAATATAAATATATCAAATGAACAATTATGCAGAAGGAAACGCTTACAATATTATAAAGTAATTATTTGTCTATAACTAACTACGATTCTTCGATTCCATTTCTACTAATGAGAATCTCTAGTTCTCTTTCTATAAAAACATTTGGTTCCTAATGAACATGGTATACCAAAACGAATATGAAAACATAAGATAACGCGGATGTGACTAAATGTTTGTTAATAGTATGTAATTTGTAAATTCGAAGTTATATCTATTTAATATTCTATAATATCGTCGCCCATGCTGTATAATTATACCGCATACAGAAATTATTATAATGTAATAATCCATCAGTCAAACAGTCAAATTTTCATCATGAAAATAACCTGCTACAATTGGATAAACGAGCAGTAGTTAACTTTCGAGATGGATATACAGGCTAATATATGGAATAGGATGAATAATGAAGTAGAATTGTTCAGATCAAATAAGCTAATCCTAAGTTTTGAGTTTGAAAGCACTTTCGACGTTTGTCTGATACAAAACAAAAAAAATGATATCATTTTTAAGTTAGGCAAACTTTTATTTATTTAATGGCTATATTATTTGAGAGTTGGTTGAAAAAATCAGACCATATATACATTTGATAAACTAGGAGAATTGGAAGCTTATCTCTCAATCAATTACAAAAATTATTTGCAGGTATCGTTCACTATTCGGAAAATATTGGAAAAATCATTTAGTAGTAATGCATACAATTATACTCGATAAACTCTGGTTGCGCTTTTTTAACTATGAGGGAATTTTAAATAATGCAATGTGTTGTTGCTTGCGTTATAGAGATGGGCATGTATATATCTTGGTTTCTACATGTTATATTTATTGTAACATTTTGAATCATTATCATATGGACGGCTGCTTAAACTTAGACAAACTAAGAGGGCCAAAACTTGCAATTTTACTTGCAAGTTTTGAACTTCTTTGACATTCTTTTCATTTTTGTTTATTGTCAGGTTGTTGGAACCAAATTGTCTCATTTGATTAACATAATCCAGGATAATCTGTAGAAACCAAGTCAAGATACTGTAGGGATAGTAACAAAACATAGTATTATAAATAAAACTAGTGATGATTTAGTCTGTAATAAGTCCAGAATTCGTTACTACAAAAGCATTTTGGCCCATTGTGATTATTGGTTACATTTATTTGTAATTAATCTTTTTATAAAAGGCTTTCATATATTAAAACACATTATTATTATCCTTTACCATCGTAAAATTTTTGACGAAGCAGTTTCGACGAGTTCGGTGTATATTTTTGGCTGAAAGGTAGTATTTAAGCAGGAAAATAGGTTAGATTTGACTGAAACAGAAAAGTAGCAGAATTTACAAATTATACTAAATGTTAACATGGTTAAGGATTCATGCAGTATGCAGTTGGAGCAGAGAACCAATAAACATCTTTATCTTCGCTAAAGAACATCTTTTCGGCCAAATTTAGATACCTTTTATTGATGTAACTAACAAAAAAATAATTTACATAATAGATATTGATAACTATTTAACAATTTCATAATGTAACAGTACTGTCAATTAAAAGCACATAATAAACAATCAAATATAATAGGAATACTAAAAACTATCGTGTACTTACGTATTTGAACATTTTGTTGTGTGTAGATTATGTGACACTCAATGAATTTTGAGAGGCAACTGAAGATCTTCACTAACAGATCACTCTTATATAATTCGATCGATAATCGCATAATAGAATCTGATTAATGTGAAAAGTCGTTTAAAGTGGGATCATTTCACCTTTTTCGTGGAGGTTTGTTTTTTTTTTTTCTTACGAATCCACACAAAATTTACACAACTTAACCTTTGTTAATAGGAGCTATCTGAAAAAGGAAAGTTAAGGTAAATTTATGGACACGTGGCAATGCGACAACCTTGTCTCAAGTTGATCTAGAATAGGTTTATTCTCTTCTACGCTGAATACATTTAAGCATATATGATTAGCATGTGTAAGGCATGCCCATAAAACTCTTAATTTTTTAAAATTATGTGTAAATCAATGAACAAAATTATGATTTACGACAAATTTGGCGGGATTGAATTAATTATGTGTATTTGTTTACTCTTGTAAATAGCTAGAAAAATTTTATTAAAGATTAGCAGAAGTATCAAACAATACTGTTTTATTAGGATTTTAATATAATATGGCGTATTAGTAATAAATTATCAAATAAATTTGAATTTCGTAACGCCACTCATCTCGAAACATAAAATAACTTGCCTTGAATTTAAATTTTGGTAAATCCGGTTAGATTACATTCGATATGAGATTTGTTTATTCTAGTTCAGTAGGTGAGCGAATTTTCTGGAAATGTAGTTCTCATAAACGATATATGGACTGTACCGGTTTTTAATTGGCTTTAATTAAAAACTAACTAACTTTAATAGTAATACGTATCCTGTTACAACTGTGGTTAGTGTAAATAATAATTTAAACACAAGGACCATTCATCAACTCTTACGGTTTTTGGTGAAATTTAATACCTGCGTAAGCCTGGTAGCCTGGTATTATTAGTGATGTATTATGTATTACTATTAATGATATATGATGATAGTAAATATGATGCTATGATTATGTTGGTCAAAGCATTTAAATTGTGAAAAACCTTGAAGGAAACATAGTACAAAAAATAGTATAAAAGAAGTATCATAAGGAACGTTTTCTTCCACCAGACCAAGGTTCCTAATTCGCGAGTAAAAGAAGTAGAAAGAAGTTACAAATTTTCTTTTTTCCTATGAAACGACTTGTGAAATTCAGTGTTTTAGTATAATTATTTAACCTTATCTCGTAATGAAACCTATGTTGTGCACGAATCTTCCTTTCATCATCTTTAATAAAAAAATATCTTGTTTTATCGCCATTTAAAAGAATTAAGAATTGATCAAGAATATATCAACAACTTTTGAAAATAAAAATCAATCAATAATTTTTGTAACTTTTAAGAAATCTTGCATCAAAAAATTTACCACTGCTGTATATGGAGATAATTTTGCACCACTTCCCGCTGGCCGCGCAATCTTAATAAATTGTGAGTCGTCTATCAAACCTTGAACCACAAATTACAATATAGCCTACTGAGAAGAGCAAGAAAATATCATTCTTGCATTAGTTCCAAATATTTTATGGTCAGACGTAGAGAGAACTGGAAAGAAGCAAGGTCGTTCCAATCCTTAAAAAATGTAAATTTCGACCACATAAAGTTACAATTAACCACCATCTATACCCAACAGATTTTACTACAAGTTTAGAATTCTGCATTTGGTTTGTAAATAGGTATAACCAGTATTCAGTTTTCGTTTGGCCGTTATTTGGACCGACGAATCATATAAAAACAGCGATGGTATCTCTAATCGCCATGGATCCATAGCAATTTCCGTTCTACCATCACAAGACTGAGGCAAGGACGGTTTGATTCCCATGCTTGGTCTTTGGTTTTAATTGATAACCTATTAAATAGGACCTTGGATAATGTATCTCTTGCTATTCGTCAGTCAATATAACAATAACAACTCGAAATAATGATCCTTTGCTAGATTTGTATCTTCAGTTATTAATTAAAACACTTAATTAAGTTTATTATTACAAAAAAGTTTAATAATGTGTGGAACTTCCTCCAGCTTTTATAATCTCCTGGCAACGTCTTGGCATGCTGGAAATCAAATTCCGAATGTAATGTTGAGGAATATTTTGTCATTCTTCCAAAACGGCAGTTGGGAGTTGATGGTGCTTGTTTGGATCAACTCCTCGTTATCTTATCAACCTCTTCAAATATCTGCAGAGTTCGCTGAGCAATTCATGTGTGTAATATTGTTCTCTTGCATTGATTTGTATTGTTCTATGAGGACGCGCGTTATCATCCACAAACACAAAACCATCGCCTATTTCATTTGCAAATGGCAACACTACAGATTGTAATACAATACTTCATTAAGATACCTGACACTATTCATTGTAGCATTTCCAAGCATAACCAAGTCACTACGATGCGTCGCAGAAATACCTCCCCAAACAGTAATTAAACCACCTCCATAAGCTTGATGGTAACTCACATTGTTCTCAATATAGCGTTCTCCTCTGTTTCTCCAAACTCTAACTCTTGCATCGGAGCTATGGAGACGCACTCTGGTCTTATCACTGAATAAACAACGACCCCAATCTTCAACATTCCAATTTGCATGTTGATGTGCCCACTCTAGCCTTCTTGTTTTGTGGGCTCTGGTCAATAATGGGCATTTTTTAGAAGATCTGAACCTTAAATTTACCGCATAGTGCGTTCTTCTTCCTGTTTAAGCGGATACTTGAGTACCTGGTGCATTCAATAACTGAATTTGGAGTGGTCTTACAGTAGAAAATCTATTGCTTCGACACTGAACTGTAATAAAACGGTCCTCCCTAACTGTTGTATTGCGATTTCGCCCTCCGCCGTGTCTATATTGGACAGATCCAGTATCATTAACACGCATTCGAACTCTTCTGATCACATTGTGGCTCACATGGAAATAGGTAGCAACAGTTCTTAGCGATGCACCAATCATAAGCATTCCCATAGCTTAGCTCATCTCTGCAATAGTTAAACGCCTTAATGGCATCTCTAAAATGCAGTCAACCCCTCTGCATTAAAACTTATTCAAGAAATTAACAAAAATTCTCTTAAAACTTGATAAAAGTATGAGCGTCCTCGAGCCAAGTCACTGCACTTATGACAGATAATAATAACAAACAACAATGGAGTCGCAAATGTCATTCGATAGGCATTTTTTGCATTCCGAAAGACAGCCCTGATCATGTAGGAAGTCATGTCGAACGCCTAAGAAGGGTTGTTTACTTTTACTGCCTGTTATATAAGTGTACCAGTTCAAAAGTTGAGCAGTGTATATGTATTACATATTTTTGGAATCGTTTTTCAATTCTCTTTCTATGTTTTGGGAAAATACATATAAAATAAAATAAAAAATATATATATAAAAACACAAGTTGTGGTTCTATCGGAAAACAAAAAAGGAAATCAAAATAAAATTTGTCATCGGATGTAACTCAGAAACCTACCTAAAGAGTGCCGTTTTTCCCTGCTAGCGACGTGATCAACTTACAATTAGATTACTACTGAATGCCAAAATGGTTCTTGGCAATAGCATAGTAGTTAAACCGTCAATATAAGTTCAGAGGAACCTGACTCACAATTAAAGAATAAAACAAGATCTAAAGCTCTCATTATAGCTTTATGTCCCACAACAAAAAAGTACAGAAGAGTTAGGGTTTGCAATTTATTATTATTACTATTCTCTAAAGAGTGGTTCGATTGAGGCTATGTTCGCTATTATTATAGATATTTCACAAGCAATTTTACAAGCTAGCGTTAGATGTAAAAAGTTGACTTGAAATAAATATATTGTTATATACCTACATGTATAATCGGAGTGTCATAATAACTTTGTTAAAAAAAGTAGAGATACTCAATTGCCCACTAATACACAGAATGTTTTTTTTTTTTCTATAAAAACAATTGTTAGTATTTTCTTCATTTTACCATTTCTGGTTCTTACATCAACTGTTTTATTCTAGAAATCTTCCTATATTTACTTTACAATAATTTATTTGGGTGATTAACAGGCGTAAAGTTTAAACAATGAATCAATCCGCAGATAATGATAAATTGAGATTGGCTGATGTAGTGCTTATATCTTTTTTACCAGAAACTTATTAAATTAAATATAACAAAACATTCTTAATACTTCAAAATATATTTTGGTAATATATGAGTATTTCCTAAAATATTGAATGATTAAGTTTGTAAAAGTTAATGGAAATTAGTGAAAAAAGTATTTTGCCAAAGTTTCGTATTTGATTAATGGTGTAGTATCATATGTATCAATATTCAGAATATAGTCGGTCTATAAATGATTTATATACCATTTACTATTCATTGTAAGTTACAACGTATGAATTCTATATTTTAAATACTTAATTCGTCTCGATATCGTCTGTTTTAGTTATCCAGATTATTACATATTCATTTCTTAAACTGATTTGATTTCATAATAACGGATACATTTTTTTCCATGGGCCTCCCAACATAACAGCCTCTTCTAAATCGGAAAATAGGAATGTGCGTAAGTATTTTTTGTTACCGCTTAAACGTTTTATAGTTTGATTTATTGGATTATCGTGGGTATATAAAGGAAAAATTTTTTGTTATAGACACCGTTAGTTGATACCTGACAAACAAATTGTGAAGATGTTCAAATACGTAAGTGTATAAGTTATTATATAAATAAATTGTTTAAGTGCCTGCTTAATTATATGACAATATAAGAGAAACTTACTAATTTTTGAATTCTCATTTTAGATTGTTCTGTTCGCTGCCTTCTTGGCATTCGCTTTGGCTGAACCGAAAGCTGAAGCCAAACCAGGTTACTACGGTGGTGTACCTTTTGTGGGTGCTCCTTATGCTCCATATTACTCTAGATACATTTCTCCATATGTTACACCTTATACTTCACCATACGTTTCACCCTATGTTTCACCATACGTCTCGCCTTACGTATCACCTTATTATGGTAATGTCGGTCCATACTACAATGGACATGTGTGGTAAAATAATTGTTGTTCTGGTCTGCATAAATTCTTTTCCTACTACTTTCATATTGAAATGTAACATACTTTTGTAGTAAATAATTTTTTTTTATGATACCTAGAAATATATTGATTGTTAATTTAAAACCAGTACTTACAGAATGTTGTAATGTGTAATGAATAATAAATACCATTTTGTAAAATATATACGTACTCTTGTTGTGTCAATGCGACTGCGACTATTTCTTGTTTAAATTTGTACACTACAAAAGTGCAATAATAAAAGATATCAAATATATGTTTGATGTGTTATTTATTTGCTCAAGCGAAATCTTGTTGTGACAGATAACTTGCTGGAAAAAAAACTTAAAATAATTAACATTGGCATTCGTATAGTATATTCCTTTCTGCAACTTATACAACAGTCCAACTGCAAACGAATAAAATAAATTTAGAGTATATACTGTAGATTGTGTTGATATTACAGTATTAAGAAACAAAGTTAAAATAGTCTTATTTCTTAAATGATCAATGCATGTAGGTCGTGTTATAAATAAGAAGTTAGAAAAAGTTTTAGTATGTAAAATGTCTCACTGGATAGATCAAGATCAGTAATTCAAATATTGTTCTGAGCAGGAATCAGTTCCTCTTTAATTAATATTTTTAATGAAAATTAGGCCATAGTCTACTTTTATTAATTTCAATGTAAATTGGTGCAGATGGTAGAACAGATTGATCTCTGATCATATCTGAATCTGCACCATTTGACTTTTGTATTGCTATTTACAATTATAATTATGTGTAATTATTAGTCAATAAAATTATTATTATTATTATAAACAGTGATCATTAATTCTAACTTGAATATTTATTCTTTAAAATCTCACGCACCTAGAATTGCCAACTCCATTCAGAACAAATATTGATTTATCGTTGTGGATACTATTGCGTATAAACATCAAACAGAATGCTGAAAAAATAACAATAACCAAAGCAGCCAGCAGAAAACTTTATACGAAAAGCAGAATATCTATTTTATGGGATGAACATAGAGCATCTCTGACCAGATACAACCACGCCCTAAGGAAGATGAAACGGGACTCATGAAAAGAGTTCTATCAGGAACTGAAGAGAGCTCCAGAATTCGAAAAGTTCTCGCAAAAGAAGGACCCTGTCGTTCCCGGTAATGTAAACGGTGATAAGGCCAAAACAAAAGTTCTCAAACATCTCCTAATAGTGCAGTTATCAGGCTCTGCAATTGATTAAATCCAAATTTCTAAAGATGAACCATTAAATCCTTCGAACCCTTCAAATCGACTGATGTGAATGACGTCTTTCCGGTACTGTTACAACAAGAACGAAATTGCATTAGGCTGCACATTGAAGACGCTTTTGATGGAGAGGTCATTGTAGTCGATTCGAGACAATGTTGTGGAAAATGATCGCAACCATAATAACAAACTATTCGATTGTCGATAAAGCTCTGCGCTATATAGTCAACCCTGATAGTTCGTGGTAGGGTACAGGGTAGAGAACTGTTGTCTTTGCGATAGTGTCTTGTGATGGACTATCTGTGTTCTGACGTTCAAACGGCAGGCTACACAGGGCAATACCGATGACGTCACTGTCATAAACTGCGCGAAATTGTAGAGGGTAGAACCGAGGAGAACTCTAACTCGTGCAGAGTAATACCAAAGAAAAAAGTTAAATGTAAACTCTAGAAAAATAAGTACGAGTATGGTTCTGTTCATTTGGGCTTTTTTCATGGGGGTATAGAGTAAAATGTAGTGGGTGCAAAGAATTCTCTGGTAAAACCGGATTTGCGAAAATTAAATCGGGCATCCAGATTTGCGAAAATTAAAACTGCAAAGTGGCACGGATCTTGGAGATATGGAGAACCAAATGGTAAAGCTATCAGTTTAGGGAGCTTCGTTTTGAGTTTTTCTAGATAAAACAATCGCCATCCAGACTTACACAGAGGGCATATTTAGTTACTCCCATGAAAATGGATAGATAGAAATCCTATCTGACAACCAAGCTGCCCTCACTGCAGGACTGCAAGCCGTTAAGTTCGATTCTGAGGTGGTACTAAGAAGCCATACCAAGCTTGCACAACTGGCGAAACATCTCAGCAATATGTTGAAATGGGTGCCAGGCTACTCTGGGATCGGAGCAAAAGACGTAACTCACATATTAGCAACATATGTGGGCGAACGACATTTTCATGTTTAGAACCAACGTGTAGGAGTTCATATGACGGTATTAAAACTTTTGTCAGATCTGAGGTGGCTGCTAGGCACTGCTCCTACTGGAAAGGAAGTTAGACACTGAAAAACTCTTCGGATTCATCCGAGTGAGCAAAAACTTCACAAGGCAATGTTTATGAGAAGAGAAGATTACTTATAGCTCATTGAGCACTGAATAGACACATGCAAGGTTATGTAGCAATTGATCTTCCCACTCAAGAAGGAGGAAAAACAAGAAACAATTCGAAAAAGGCAACGTTACAATGTAATTAAAACTGGAATAGTAATTCAAATATACTTATTCATAAAACGTATGTATGTACATATTTAATAACAGATCGGGAGGTATTCACAATTTAATTCAAGTCATTAAAATTATAGAATTTATTTCAATATATTTACAAGAGGATTTAAATCCTTAATCTCTCAAATTTCTTTTTTTATTGGTTCTTTATACCATAATCAGCATCTAATGCTCCAACTATTCCACATACAAGATACCATTAATCTGCTAAAATGACAAGTATTGTATACATTTTTTTTAATATTATTATGAAAATTTACAAATCAATTACAATTGCTACTACCCATACAGATTGGACAACCCAGATACTAGGCATTGTAAATAGCATTACATGCAATGGTGAAATCCATGTATGCGTTAGATTGACGGAAATGGTGATACGAGGTAGATGTACGGTGTTTTAATTTTACAAAATGAGCGCATCTTACACATACATTGTGCGATGACGCTGGCCAGAAACACCTTGCAAAGGGTTGCTCGGTCGGAGAACCAGTTGGCCCGACACTTAGTTCAGCTGTGCCCAGACAGACCTCCGCCCTGCGTAGCCACTAGGCGAATTTTCGATGCAGATACATGACACCGCCATGAAAGGGCTCACAATAATATGATATGATTAATACCAAGAAGTGATTCTTGTGGCCAAAACGGTACCACTTTGTAGAGATTGGAACACTTAGAGATTCACAAATCCAGCCTTAATGCTAAGCGAAGACCTTAGACCTTAAACATATACAATGTGCAAATCTAATCTAATCTTGTTTCCAATAAATATGAAGCAACGTCCATTGCACCACTGCCTACTTTTCAAGCATAAATTTAAAATGAAATCGAATGACGATTTTAGATACAGGTGTTCCATTTAAAATAAGCAAGTTATTGAGCATTAATGGTAGCCACAGTTAAGCCACAAGTAAGACTTTAAACCTCCCTGTATAATTTTTAGAAACCATCTTTATTTTAGCATTAGATGTAATGGTTGTGCTAAAATAAAACAACTTGAAACACGTAACTTAAAAACGTACGCCAGGTAGTCATTCTAAACATTGATTTACATTTTCAAAAATTGTTAAATATTCCAGAAAATGTTGAACCTAGGTATAGGGAATATAACAGTAACTTGCCATTATTTAGTCTGCGTCATCGAAATATGCAATAATATACATGATGTTTCATTTAAATTTTGATAACTTTGATATGCAACTTTCTTTTGGGACACCCTGTATATTTAAAAATAATTTTAGAACGTGCTACAATGGACCTACACATGCTCCAATAAAAAGATTTTAATATGTGTTACCGTTTTTTGTACATACGTATATCAACCGCGGCGAATGAGGTGCCCCGCCCTGTGTGTAAATCACCAAACCTTTTTCATTCAACAGGATCTAGGTTGAAATAATATTTTAACTTTTTCCAATCATATTCGAAAATAAGCGTATTTTAGAATTGCACTTGGACAGAAATATAAGAATCTACAACACTTAAATTTTGTTCAATTTTATTAAGGAATATTTACAAAATTTATTGCACAATACATCCTTATGTCTAGTCTAATAGTGATATCCACCTAAACCAGAATATCCATATACACCAGAGTATGTTGGGTATCCGGAATATCCATGATAGCCGGTATAGCCGGTGTAGCCAGTGTATGCTGGGTATCCATGATATCCGGTATATCCGGGGTAGACAACTGGTGAAGCGGCATAGCTAACTGGAGTAGCATGGTAGCTGACAGGAGCGCTGTAAGCAACTGGAGCAACTGGCGCAACTGGAGCAACTGGAGCAACTGGTGCAACTGGCGCAACTGGGGCTACCGAAGCTACGGATGTAACGGGAGATGCCAAAGAGCCGTAGTATGGTCCAACGCCGTAAGAAGAATAGCCTAATGGTGATGCCAAGTATGAATCATAGTAAGATGGTTTTGGCTTAGCTTTTGGGTCAGCTTTCGGGTCGGCGAAGGCCAAGGCGAGGAGGGTGACAAATACAGCCTGTCGGTAATATATAAATAAAAGTTATGCTTGCAATGTACAATACATCTAACTTATAAAGCCCTAGTGTAATATTGAATAATACTATTGCATGATATACCTACTCCGAGATAAATGTTGTTACTACTGTAACAAAGTTTAATAACAATTCAATGACAGTATACCTATAACTATTTTGTCATATTCTTCAACATTTGAAAAGTCTAATAAAATATTTTACATAGCACTTGCTTTCAAAATCAAATATGTTAAGAAACCTGATTTTTCGAACAGTTTCTAACAATCAAATTAGAAGCGAAATAAGAAAAATTAAGATTCGGTTAGGAATTATTATTAGTAGAACTAATTTGGCCATTTATTAACCTACACTATATATGAAAATTCGCTTGCTGTCTAGATACAGCAAATTTGCAGCCTAAATGTAAACCAGCGTAACTATCAGTTAAGTATTCTAAATGTAAAACTTAAGCATCTTTAGCAGTAAGTAATGATTAACTACACGGGAGATTAAATCAATGCAGTTCCAGCAACGAAACTTTGTGGAAAGGACTGAATGAGAAATCACAGGTGTTGACGTTCTAATCCGCTGGGTTGATGTAAAGCATTGATAGTTTGATTTTTGGAAGAATAGTTCATCTATTTCACAACATAACGGAAAATAACTTTGAGAGGAAAAGTATACATATTGCTGGAATTGTCTGTGCATAGCACATAAGCATATAGTATATGTATTTAAAGCATTACTTGGAATACGTGTAGGTACAACTTGTGAACAACAATTCACGATGTAGACATACTACCGCAGCTAAGGTAGTTTCCAAACTATTTGTGATTCGTATGACTTACAGTGTAGTAAAAACTCGAGAACGTTTATTTTCTAAAAAGCTAGTAATTTCAATAGAAAATTTAATGACAGTAATATATATATATATATATTTATCCACACTTTGTTTTCGCGTAACAATCCTACATTTTATAAGGGAAAGCGCCACTATCACCAAATGCAGTAAAAATATTTAACAAATCTGCTATACTCACGACTTTGAACATTTTTGCTGGGTTAGTTACCGACTTTTTTCGAGAACTGATACATTCACCACCAATGTATTTGCCTTTTATAACAGCAGGAATTGATCGCCGCCACGTTGAAAAAAAAAATGGAGCGTTCAAGATGTTTTCAAGGCGACATCGAATCCACAAAATTATTATTAATTTATGATAGGTTTTAGTATTCCCGTCACACGCTTCACATTACTTTTTATAGAAATTTATAATTTTACACGATTAGACCAAATACCAAGAAGTGTATAAAAAACTCTAGAGATATTTCAAATGTTTTAATTTCTTATTAAAAATATTCTACTATGTCAATTTATTTTTTTTTTCATTGTATATCGCAAAGTAGTTAAGAGGTTTAACAGGTGCTCTGATTATAAATTGATAATTGTATTGTTCTTTTAATGGATTTTATACACTGATTTGTATTTCAAATTAAATATGTATGTATGTATGTAGGATGGATAAAGCATGTGGAAGTCTAAAGGCATGGTGAAATAATGTTGAGACGAATTTAATATCATATTATAGTTTACGATCTTATTTCAATACAAATCTGCTAGCACGTAAACTAATTGTCTAAGATATGTCATATCAAAAACAGCATATCAATAAGATTTTATATTAGGTAGATGCAGACATAAATAGGAGTAGAAGTTCGGTTCTCCATAATATTGCAAAATACAACCGACACCGATCGAATTGGAAGACTTCTTATTCCGCCGCGGATCGTGTAATGTCTAAAAAATACAAAATTTGTTGTTACATTCCTGGCAATTATCCAACTTATCTGGAATGATAACTGATACCATTACAGGGAATTACTGGAAGGTTGTTTATGCAAATCAGGAGGTAAATTTAAAAATACATAAATATTTAAGTGCAGTAGACACAAATACCACAAGATGTTTATATTATTAATATAAATACAGTGTGATTCATTTAGACCTTTTTTTTCATATGTTTTTTTTTCTAGCTACTGATGTCATTCTGTCATCCTATTTTGATTCAGTATTGCTTGACATTTCATAATGGAAAGCAATGATTAACCCTAGTAAAGATAGGAAACTTGGAACGCCGGCATAACGTAAACAGCATCATCTACTTTTGCCGCATCAAACTAGAATTAAATCCTCTCTCAAGGCGGGAAATTCAAGTGTGGGATAATTAAGTTTGAATAACTTTTTTAAGTAAAAATCTTAAAAAAAATCTTTTATTAATT
Organism: Holotrichia oblita; assembly: GCA_023690525.1. Lineage (NCBI taxonomy): Eukaryota > Metazoa > Arthropoda > Insecta > Coleoptera > Scarabaeidae > Holotrichia > Holotrichia oblita. The sequence continues at coordinate 86,876,611 of CM043015.1, read as the reverse complement.
ATAAATTCAAACTAAACTTTATACATATTCTAAAATATACCTACGTACTAAACTAAAAGATAATGTTACTAAATAAGTCATTTTACTACAAATTGTCATTGAAATATAAGAAGACAGATGTTCAAAAATTATTATTATCTTTTGTGTGTTTTTAAATGCAACTCGTGCGCGGATTTTACAATCGAATCGAAATTAATATTTCTTGTGTCCCGACCTCTCAATGTGCTATTAATCTTTTTTAAATAACTAAAAACCACAATATTTATTATAATTCTGAGCAAAACATGAATGTGCTCTCTATACTCGTTACATACAATATCAAGAGACATATCTGTTCCTTTCATTACGTTAAAAATTTTACCTTTTAAACCATATATAGATATTATTGGTGGCAACATTTACCTCGGAAAAGATTTATCATCACATTTTGGAACACAACAACGTCTCATTTTTTAAAATGAAATATAGTGTACAAAATAAGCTTAAAACAACTGTATAATCACTGCTTATAAGTCATGCACAAAAGTGTCCAATATCAAAATTATATACATACACGAAATTTCACCTAAAACAAAATTATATATAAATATTTACACGGAAATTAAATCGTACAAATTCTTACCAAAACACAAAATAAACAGAGAAATATTAAAGAAATTTGATCAAATAAAAAAAACTATTCAGAAAAGGCGTCCATCGTTGAGGTTATCTATCAAATTACAAAAAGAAAGTAGAAAGGACATGTTTCCACATCAGTTGAAAATGTAGAAATCTACTCTGAAACTTACGGCTTATTTGTATGCGTCAACTATAGGTTGCGCCCACAGTCAAGTATCTACCCCCTGATGGAAAGACTCACACCGCAATAGCGTCTCCAACTTATTCAGCTGTATTACGGAAATCAGAGCTCTGTAAGGAAAGTTTTTTGTGCACTATGAGCAACAAATGGTCTTAGTACACGCTATCGGATGACAGGAGACCGAATAGGCCACGTCCAGCCCGTAATGTGGAGAATATTGCTGCTGTATCGTAGAGTGTAGCTGAGGATCGTGAGGAATCAATTCGACGCCGATCTCAACATTTGGACATGCCTATTCGACAACTTATTAACGAATATAACGAATTATACGTAAGGATCTTGCTTTAAAGCTTTACAAAATCCAGCTTAAATTTCTGTTAATGGGCTCTGGAACAGCTTAATAAAGATCCGCTGTTTTCGCGTCGAATTTTGTTCAGTGACGAGGCACATTTCTGGCTCAACGGATGCGTCAATAAATAAAATTGCCGTATTTGGGCTGACGAACAACTCGAAGAGACACTCGAACTACCGTTGCATCCTCAAAAATGCACTGTGTGGTGTGATTTATGGGCCGGTGGAATCATCGACCCGTATTTCTTAAAAAATTAGGCCGGACAGAACATCACCGTTAATGCTGAGCGGTACCACACTATGATAACGGACATTTTGTTGCCTGAAATTGAAGCCCGGGATGTCGGCGACATTTGGTTTCAGCAAGACGGAGCTACGGCACACACAGCGCGCGAAACAATGGCTTTATTGATGAATCATTTTGGTGAGCAGATAATTTCACGGTTTCGACCTGTCAACTGGCCGCTTAGATCGTGTGATATCACACTCTTGGAGTTTTTCCTTTGAGGATACGTGAAGTCCAAGGTCGATAAGCCAGCTACAATTCAGGACTTGGAAGTTAACATTATTCACGTAATTGGATAAATAACGGTCGCAATGCTGGAAGGAGTGATCCAAAATTGGACTCTCCGAATGGACCACCTACGCCGTAGCCGCGGCCAGCATTTAAATGAGATTATTATTAAAAAGTAAATGTCAAAGATTGTTCATTCAAGTTATAATAAAGATTTTGCAGTCGAAGTTCATTTTATGTGTTTTATTTAGAATTTAAAAACAAAGGTCTTAATGAATCACCCTATACTATAAACTAGTAAGCGGCTAACATAAATCTAATGTAGAGTGCCGTCGAAGGAAATTAGACAGTGGATCTTGAAAACACTTATACTTAGGTATACTTATAATTTTCAGAATTTTACGAATTACAATGTAAGTCAAATAATCTTAATTTGAAATAATTTCTGAGTTAATTCAAAATGAGAAACGACTGGGATTTATTAAATTAATAAAATAGAAATAAAATAAAATGAAATTAAGTAGGAAATATTTATTATCATACATTTTTAATACATAAAGATAAATATGCTCTGGCTGATTGTGGATTGATACGTCTGCCCAGGCATCGCTTTGAATTTGGATTACACATCTATTCACAATTTTACATACTGATAAATTGTTCTATTGAAACAGATGTAGAATGAAAATTTCATCAGCGTGATTTACGCGTGATCATTTGAAAAAGAAAGACAGGTCATCAAGAAATGAACAACTTTGTATTACTACTTGCTTTCTTTAGTGGTGGTTCTATGGTTTTTTTACTCCCACTATGCGTTGTAAATGTTTTCCTTTAATTATTGTTGTCTTGGTTATTGCTTGTTCCTGTGCTATATAAAGCCGATTTTCCATAGCTTACCCATAATTAGATATAAATCGACTAATAGTTTCATCTGCGTGTGATTTCATCACACCTAGAAAATTTAATTTTTTTGTAAAAACTGAGCTTGTATACAGGCTAACAACTTGAACTAAGAAAGCCTATTGATAGGAGAAGGTGGTGGGAGTTAAAATTAACTGTATCCATTTTACTATTGTCAACTTTTTATATGACAGGAATGTCAGTGGTTATGTCAAATATTTTACCGAACCATCAAACTTTATCCTGATGGAATACACAATTAATGAAAAAGTGCAAATTATAAAGTAGCTTTAGAATTTGTCATAGTATATGTCAAATACTACCACTGACATTTCTGTCATACAAACAATTGACAATACTAAAATGGATACATTTAATTTTACCCCCCACTACCTTCTCCTATCAATAGGCTTTCGTAGTCCAAGTTGTTATCCTGTATACATACATACATACATACGTGTATTATTATTTATTACTAAATTACTGTAGATAAGTTTCTTATCGTTTAACTTACCATTATGTTCTTATCTGCATACTTCTTTTTTTATTTGAACTTCGAAGAAACATAAATTACAAAAAATACCAAAAATATAAAAGTTATTGAAAATGAATCATCCTTCTCAACTTTTATGTGCGCCTACAATTGACATAAATAAGCTGTTCATAAACTTATAAGTTGCAAGTTATACAACTGCTTCAGAAGTAGATATGTATCTGTCGAACTATTCTGTTTAGATTTAGTTAAAATGTCAATCACATAAGAATTACTGAAAAGTAACAATTAGTTATCCCTGATATTAATAAAACTTATAAATAAATATGTCATAAATCAACATACTTATTACATATCAAATACAAACTTTCTTCTATAGTTTTCAAAATCAACGTAAAAGTTTCACTCTCGTTAACAATATGTATTGTGTCACAATCACAACAGTCAACAACACCTAATCATCCTGAGAACATGTAATAAACAAATATTTTACAAACACATGTTTGTAAAATACAAATTTGTATAGCTTCTAGAATTGACATTCGAGTAGGTTTATTGGGATTTGAAATTCAAGAAGTATTTCTGCAATTGTTCATAACTGGTTCCGAATTTTGGACACCCAAACCTCTTTTTAATAGTAATGAAATCAACTAGAGAATCTTCTATGAATATAGTTAATTACTAAAAACAGATTTTCGACGATTAAGGACATACATATTATGAATTTCTTTCATTAGAAGATAAACAACAATCTATGTTTTTGATATTGATAAAAATAATAATTTAATTGTATAAAGAATATAGAGCAAAATTAAAGACATCTTAATAAAAAAAAACATGAAGAATCTATTTTATCTTATAAACTTACAATAACAACATTGTCAAATCTTTTTTTAAGTTATCACCTACAATGTTATTGTCAACACAACAACAATATAGAAATAAATTAACGGAAAATCTGTTTAAAGTCATCGGTAAATAATTCTCTTCAAGCAGTTGCTGTCACAATATAAGTGCACCAAGTAATTATATATAGTATTGACAGCGTACCTGCAAACGACGCATGCTCCGAATTATGTCTACAGCATCGGTATCCTCTTCAAAGCAAGAACTGCTGGCACAAATCTAGGATAGTAACAAGCTAAGTACTTTATTTTATGGCTAGTTTACTAAAGTACCCCAAATGAAGAATTGAGTGTTCATAATAAATCCTAGAAAAACTATTCTCTCAGCGATTTTTTGAATATCTCGGAAACTATAAGAGCTACTTATCTATCCAGTTTTCTCAGATAATTTGAAGAATATTACAATAATATCGAAAGTGACATAAGTAATTTTTGAAGAGAAAGTAAACTAAAATGGATACCCGAAATTTCCCATTTTTGTATACTTATATTTTTTATGTGTAAGAAATAATACCGCTTTTACAGCTAATGCTTAGAAACAAGAAAAAAGAGTAAACTTTTGTCTTCGCAGAATCCAGATAATCTATTACTAAATTTATTTAAAAAATATTTCCGTGAAAGAGCTTCCTGTAAAAGGCATTATAGAAGACGATGTGCTAATTCAGTATATCGTCGACGGTATTTATGATAAATTATATTATTCATAATAAAATAATCTTGTGCCACAAGTAAATTTAACTAATTTAAAAGAAACTCTGCGAGTTTATGAAAATGATAAGATAAAATGGCAACATGCAGCTAGAAATGCCAAATCTAAGGCGAATAAGCTAGATGGTAATAGAAAAGCAGATTTAGGGACATAATTTGTTATTTGTGGTAAACAATAAATCTATTCATCAAGGAATAAAGAAACAAACATGGTTTCAAATATAACCTATTTAGTCATCCTTCCTTTGAATGCAAAGGTTGAAAGAGAAATGGTGAATTATGAAAATAAATGGATGCAAACTAGAAGTGGTAATAGATAGAGGCGATTCAGTAAACCTGGTTATGTATGTACATACATGAAACGTTATTTACCTAAAATTTCGGAACTGTGAAGAGTTATGGTGATATTTATAATTCATGCTTGAGGTTGTACTGCTGCTTGAGCACGCGATTTTGACATATTTGTAATGACATTTAGGTACGTCAAAATCGCGTGCTCAAGCATCGGCACAACCGCAAGCACGAACTATAAATATCACCCTTAGATATGCGAGAATTCAATCTACTAGCCGATTCTCTTCTAAAATTTAGATGGTCTGTGATTTCCTATCTACAAGGCTTCGATTATGAAATCGAGCATACAGTGATATCAAGTATGAGCAACTGGCCGCTATGATGAGCATGCAAATAAACAATTTTGTCGAAGCTGCGATAGCAAAAGTCCAAACTGCTATTAAAGAATTAATGAACAACACATGCTTTGAAAGATACCAAGACTATTTATTGAACAAAGTTGAACTAAATTGAATATGACAGCAATTTTTAAGCGGCCCTAAAGTATATGCACTATAAGCTTATGAAAACTGCTCACGAACATGGGGTACCTTACCACTAAAAAACAAAGGAGCCATTGGGACACCGCTACCAAAATTACATAACAAAATCGAAAAATTCCTTTCTAGTTACATAAGATATAAATATACAGAGTGATCGATTTTTCATTGTGCACTAATTATTTCCGTTAGGAACAAAATATTTAAAAAATTGGAAAACTAGTCTTTAACAATTTTGTATGCTCTCTCTAATTACGTAAAATACAATGCCATACTTTAAAAAATAAAAGAGGAGGGAATGAAAGTTCGGTTTTTTTAAATTGAACACTCTGTATTTTTTTGATTATTCAGATAGTGTATTAAATTTTGAATACGACTTCATTATGACGAAAACGCAAATTACTCAAGTAGGCTTTGGAAATGAGATTGATGAGTAAATGTCACTTTGTACGCCACTGGACATAATAGTTTAGTATAGTCGCTGTCTATCGTTTATTGTTAAATTGAATACATCAAACTAAAAAATGAATTTTACAAATGCCGAGAAAGTGTTACGTTGCTTTTATTTATTAAATGATAATTGCAGACAAGCAGCAAATTTATATTACAATCGATACGCTGATCGAAGGCAACTACACTACAATACGTTTAGAAATTTGCATAATTTATTATTACATTGTGGAAGCTTAACGAAAATAAGAAACGTTAGAAACATGAATGACAATGATGCACAAGAAAATGATAAAATAAACATTTTGGCGTATTTCAGAGCCAATCCAGATTCGTCTACGCGAAACGCTGTATTGAAACTTGACGTCACCAGATACAAAATAATAAAAATTCTTAAGAAGCATAAAATGAGACCTTTTAAAATACACTTAGTACAAAATTTGCAACCACTGGATCTTCAAAAACGTATAAATTTCTGTGATTGGCTATTGAATGCTGGCAGACAATATTTGTCATTAATTTTATGGACATGGAATCGAGTTTTCATCGAAATGGTGTCTTTAACAAACACAATTATTGTTTTTGGGACGATGTGAATCCACATAGAATACAAGAAAGTAGACATCAAGTACGTTTTTCCACGAATGTATGGATAGGCATAATAGGGGACCAGTTGTTCGGACCTTATTTTTAGAACGGTACACTTACTCAAGAGAGGTACTTGAACTTCCTTCAGAGAGAATTTCAGGAATATTTAGATTCCCTACCTTTGGACCTCCGAAGACAAATGTGGTTTCAGCATGACGGCGCACCATTACATAACGCAACATGTATCAGGCGCTTTATATTTAAAATTTGGAAATAGGTGGATTGGTAATAAGGGCCAACATTTGTGGCCTCCAAGATCACCCGATCTCTCGATGTTGGATTTCTTTGTGAGGAGCTTTATCAAAGACAGGATTTATAGTAGTATATCAGATACGCTAGATGAACTAAAGAATAAAATTCAATTAGCCGCACAGGAAATTACACCTGAAATGCTACGTAAATGTCGACATAATTTATTGTGTAGAGCTCAGACGTGTATAAACAAAAATGGTGGACATTTTGAACAATTAGTAGTATGTTTTATGTTCTTTTTGTGCAATAAATTTATAACCTACTTACGTAATATGTATTTTTGTTATTATGGCATATTTTACCCATCAATCTCATTGCCAAAGCCTACTTGAGCAATTTGCGTTTTCGTCATAATGAGGCAATTTATTGCCTAAAGAGGTAAAATAAAAATGAGGTCGTATTCAAAATTTAATACACTATCTGAATAATCAAAAAAATACAGGGTTTTCAATTTAAAAAAAACTAACTTCCATTCGCTCCTCTTGTTTTTAAAAGTGTACGTTGCAAATAATATCAGTAGCTTTTTTTGTCAGTGTCAATGGATGCCCTAATGTGTATGTTACTTGACGTTTCTAGTAGTCAATAGTCTAATAATTCCTTTAGTGTTGAAACAAGTGTGAATTGCATCATAAAGAAATTATTAAAGAGCCAGAAAACAAAATATTTTCCGTTGAGTAAGTGAAGGGATTAGACTTAAAAGAATCAGTAGAATCATACGAAGTGCAAGTTGTTGCAGAAGTCCTAGAAAAATAAAAAACAATTGTGAAAGTATTACTGAAGCAAACGCCAATGTTATTCATCCAGATTATAATACAAAACTGCAGAATATTGGAGAAGTGTTAAATGCACGTGACGTTTTCTTAAAAGGCAAGCCTTAAACGTTAACCAATAACAGAAAGTGAATAAATTCAAATCGTTATTGTAGTTACGAAGATGGGAACAACCTTGGGAAACTTGGGAATCACCTTGATTTTGTAGTTGAAAATCGTTGGATATGAAATTAGCAATTAGGATAGGTAGGTAGGTAGGATGCTGTCTGATCTTATTCCGTATATGTACACATATTTATTCAGCAGTCTCTGAAGGTAAGTTTCGTGTACAAATTTAAGATAATCCTACAGTTGGACAAATATCTATCGAGAGAGATTCTTTTGTACTTTATAACGCTTAAAACAACAATTTTCATGACTAATTTTGTGCTTCAACTTCCGATAAAATTAAAATTTAACAACAATTTGAAAAGCTGAAAATCGATTTCATATAGCAGATATTATGTGGATGACTTAAATCTGTCAATAATTGAAGTGAAATGACGTAATGACGTACTTACATACGAATATGTAAACACATCCAAACGTAACGTAAACATTTGCGCTTCAGGAAATGCAATCCTATTATCCAATATTACAGCCCACACGCATGGTTATGACGTTTTTGATTGTATACTGTTATTTCATTTGTCGACAGCAAGTAAATTTTAATTAAAATCCGAAACAATAAACTTCAATTGTATCGATCAATTCACACAGACATAACTAGTTATGCATTGACATATTTGTCGGTATTATTTGGGATGTTCTAAATATTAGTGAAAGCTGCACTATCATTAAATAAATATAAAAATTAAAGATTGCTAAATTCAAATACCGTCAATAAAAAATATAATTTTCACGATATCTGTCACTGCAGTCATGTCATGTCATCATTTTAATATATTTCTTATTTAGTTAGTTTTGACCCTTACAAATTATGCCATCCAAAAGCGGGTTAACGTTTTTAAAATAACATTAATTTCATTTTAAACTACCGCACAATTTTCATTCAAATGATAGGTCTTAAGCCAAGTATTTCGTTAGAGTAGAAAAAAAAGAAAAATAATACAATTGCATTGCAAATTTATTAAAGTAATTGATATGCGTATAGGTTACCATTTGTAATCCGTGATTGTACTGCTTCTTTTATAGTATAATTGGATGCAAATGGTCATAGTAAGTATCAGTAATCGGGATAAATTTTTGCACGGTATGAATGGGCGTTATTGTATATACTGAGTGAGCCGGAGCAATTGGATGAATAGTTTCAATAGGTACATATCCAATAGGTTCTACTGGATGGTACGTCTCAATTGGTGGGATTTCATCGTAAATTACACTTGGATTCGCTTTAGCAGCTGTCTTTGGAGCAGCATGAGCCACTAACATAACAACTGAACAGCAATCTGCAAAGCAAATATGTATAATAAGTAATAAAATATAGTATAGTAAGATTTTGAATTAACAACAATTTAAACATTTTTTTAGTATGCATGCATCATAAACAATCAAAACAAATAAGCAAATATGTATAAAGGTAAGTAATAGAAATAAGCGTTTAATAGTCCAGTAAATGTCAGATTTTGACATTAGGTACATGTCATGTATTGAAATTAAACATTTTTTCTTCTAATTTCTATTGTTGCATTTATACTGAAAATATCGTAACTCGTGCATAATTAGTTTTAAAGCACTATACGTAACGGTAAACTCGTTACTCGTGCTTTAAAAGCTTGATTATGCACTAGTGTCATAATATACTATTCACTTCTAATTTGTAGCTTTGAAACAAGTAACCCATCCTGACAAAGTGTACTATACCGAAGATATTAAAACAAAAAAAGGATTTAGTATGTCACCTAGTTCAAGGAAAGTTGCACAAAGTTAATTTTTAAAACTTAATATGTAGCATTAAATAGATTTGCTAGTTTTTAGACGTCTGAGTTTAATCAGACATTATATGTATACAGTTGACATATTAATTTATTGAAATTACTAAGGATTTAGTGCCAGTAGACACTTTTTTTGCGAGAAATCGCGAGTTTTTAATTAGTGCTTCCATAAATATTATTGTTTGGCATACGAATTAAAGATATTTAGGATCGCATACAATAAATAATAAACAAAGAATATTCTTTTTATTATTATTGTTTCTTTGGAATGTTTATAAAATTGTGGTTATTCTAGATCATTTAAATATATACGGGTGGGAGGGAGAGGAAGGGAGAGGGGGGTTTGAGTGTACCACGACACAATGGTTTATAATTTTCTTTCTTATGTCAAGAAATAGCGGAAATTTTTGGGCAAAAGATTTAAGTATAAGTATTTAACTGTAATATTATTTAGTTGTTCAAGATTCAAGAAGTGATTCAAGAAAAAATAATTTAATGAAATCAGAATATAATCATAAAATATAAAGATATGAAATATTTCTATCAAGAAACAGAAAGAGAATGGGTCGACAGTATTGTACAAAAGAAGAATTCTTAGAAGCACAGACAAATCTATAGATAAATGGAAAACAAAATAAAAATCAGCCATCATACATGAAGACCAACGACTTAGGACTAAACACCAGAGACGACAAATAATTACGTCCAACCATTTTTTCCTGTAGTTCTGCAGATAACGACCGGCGTTGAAACACTTACTGTTTTAAGAAGCTCTCATGAAATCACAAACTAAGTGGCACTTATTAAATATTTGAATCATTAAATATATTTCCACACTTGTTTCAATCAAATGAGTGGGCGTGCGAAATAAATTTATTTTTTTGATGAAAGCGACCGTTTCACATCGAGTGATGTTATACTTACAAATTTAAAGTAATCCTTGTGACAAACAAATAAGATAGAAGACGACGGTTCAAATTCTTCCATTGTACGTACAACGTGGTACAATATACCACCAGAGAAGTTTTTTGTCGATCGGTTGTTTCGTCCACATATAATCACATTTTAACATAACGTTTCTTATCGATGACTGAGGTGGTAATGTATAATCTGAATACTTGCTCCAAAAGATAATAAATACTTCTTGGTCTAGTAAGTAGGTAGTATTTCGTCGAGAGTATTGCTCTAATGAATCCATATCTTCATAAGCGTTTTGAAGTTTGGTTTCTAGTGAGACGATCTTTTGCTGATACATATTGATAATTTCGACAGTTTTCTCGCTAATGGCTTTACTAATCTCATCCAGCAGTACATCTGATTTTTTTAAATTCCTCTTCACTTCATTCCTCTCAAAATTTCCTTTGAATGAATGATTTTTAGCTTCTATTAGCGCGAAGAACTAAGAACTTTACAGAAACAACATTTTCTGACATTAAATAGGTATAAGAATTACATAATTTTATTCAATTAAATATCTAGAACATTTCTACTAACATTTCCATGACGATAGAATATTAGATTACCCGCATGTACTAACGTACATACACACATGGGCATTATACATAATATTAAAATCTGTCTATAATTCTAATAAATCTCCATAACGCAACGTTACATATTCTTTTCTAGCCATTAAAAAAAGGAAAAAGGGCACTTAAGACAAATTGTGAAATTTTAATAATCGGTTGACACTATTCCTTCCTCTAAGATGCCATTTAACAGATGGTGATTGTTTGAAAAACACATTAGTCGTTTTAATATCACCGTTTTAATAAATGTATCTGATCTAATAATTCTTCCAAATAGATCAAAATCTACAAACGATGATGTAATATCTTAGACTTTTATAACATTTTTTCTAAATGTCACATTAATCATCATGTTCTTTATAGGATCTTCAGTGAATGTATTTTTAGAGCGATTACATCTGAATGTTCAATCCGTTAATGTTGTGTTTTAGAAAAGGTTGGTTAAACAAAGGAGTAATTGTTAATTGTCGCTTATTTTGAATTTATCTATATAGATTGGCATAGCTTTTATTTGAATTAATTATCATATAAATTGTATTTTATTGCATATTTAATTAGATAAGTCGCATTTATTGCAATTTTATCGAACGGCTTTATAATGTATATTAGATGTTTAAAATTATTGCAGAATTTCGGAACCGCTAGTTTTGTCGCCTACGCTATGAAGCAGGTGGTATAATGTTATGCAAATAAGTTATAAATTTCTACTCTATGACTATTAAACTAATTCCTGTTGTTAACAACGACTTAATTAAAAAACCTACAGCAAATGAAGCAGTCGGTACCATACAAGTCTTTTAACTCAATGTGTTAATGCTCAAAATCTATTTTTAATATCCGTTTGCACCGCATCGTTTAAGCGCAGCTTTACCATTAAGGTATTAATGGTAAGCTGCGCTTAAACACTGCAGTGCAAACGGTCATAAACCATACAAGTTATGACAATAATAATTAAAATTCTAACAGATTATAAAAGTAAAGGTTTATCTATTATTAGAAGCCAATAAAATACTAAGCAATAGAAGTAAGATCTATTGATATTATACGCTTTAAAAAATTTTTTGAGGAAACGTCCAAATATTTCATTTTACATCCGTATTGTTTCAAATGAAAATAATATATATAGAGGATTCAGAAGGTAAGACCTCATCGATACTTTTTAATTGCAAATCCCATTTTTTACATACATTAAAATGATCTTGAAATTTGAAAATACTAAATGTAATATTGAAAATGTTGCCTACTTAACAGTATACACCTTACTGTTTAAACATTCCCACAAATATTTAATAGCCGATCATTTAATCAACCCGCTTCTCCCTATTCAACGATTCCCAAACAACTCATATAAATAAGCGCAAAAGTGCCTGCTATCTTGTTGAAAGATAAAGTCATCAGGTTTCTTGAGGTTGAGATACGGATCCAAATGATATGCACCGGTTAAGGTTATTACTTAATAAACACTTTTAGCAAATAAAAGAAAGAATTTGCAATATTTAAAGAAATAACTTCAAAGAAACAATTTAACGAAATATGGTTGGAAACAACAATAACAAATTCGGGAGGTATTTTGACATTTCCAGATTGTGTTTTTATTTGATCTATGCTCATGATTACCTTAGCATATTTAAATGTAAAAATAATGTACTCTTTCATATAATAAAGTTGAAAGAGAACGTCAAAAAATTTTTCAACAACGTATAGACTTGTCCTTTCTTGTAAAAGTGTTCCATTCTCTTCTATTTCTTGCCATTTCTTGGACTGTTATGCCTTTTTTCACCAGATTTGTTTAGATGCTGTCATTCCACGTCTTCTGAAGCCTCCTTCTATCTCTTCTGTCAGGTATTTTCATTCTCCACATTTGTTTTATGTGTTGTTGGTCCGACAATTTTACAAGATGACCAAACCATTGCAGTTGTTTTGCTCCTATCATGTATACCATAGACTTTACGTAATTTTCTTCGGATATATTCATTTCTTGCTCGAAAATTTCATTTCAAATGCTTTCACCTTGCTAGATTGTTGTTTGTTCATGATCATGACCCACGTTTCGCTTCCATTCAATAGCACAGGCAGTATTTATAGTCTTGTGGACTACTATTTTCGTTCTTTTAGTAATGTTTTTATTACTAAAAGAAGTATTTTTAGTGCGTGGTATATACATATATTTATGTAAATAACTATAATAAAATTAATAAAATGTAAAAATATACAGGGCATCCTATTTAAAATAATAAAGTTTAGGCTTGTTTATGCAGAACGGAACACCATATATATATGTACGTGAAAATAACTTTAGTGGGAGTCTCTAGTGAAATAGTTTTGTATATAGAGTTTTTTATCTAGTACAATAACTGATATCTTGATAATATATCTATATTATAACCTGTAAGTATTATACTTCTCTTTTTATTCCCAGATATATATGTACACATATATTTCCACATTAAGATAAGGTATTATATTTTCGTTTACAATAGGTAAGTACTTAAAATAATTTATGTTCTGGAATAAATTGGTATTTAATTAATTGCTGATTTATTTGACTTAAAAGCGGAAACATATCTGGAAATAAAAAGACAATGAACTGACGATGAGCGTGCTCTTATGTGAATACTTTGTCTAACCACAGCACATGCATACAGGGTCCGACTATAGTGCGTAATTTTGCTCCTATTCGAAAATTACGCACTATTCAATTCTAATATGTTATGCAATTCTAATATGTTATGCAATTCTAATATGTTAAATAACGTTAACATATTAGAATTGCATGCTAAAAATATGTTACTTTATTCTGGATGTTCCAAAATTAAATGTTCGGCTTCTCCCACTAGTCCAAATAACGTTGATTACAGCAAGTGCATTAAAAATATAATAGAAATATTCACCTTATATCACATCACACAACAATAAAATAGAAAATTTCTGCAGATAATGTCATAAGACTCTTAGAAACAGAAATAAACTAATTCCGACTTTAGTGTTAATGCAATTTTAAATCAAGGCTAAAAGATGATTTCAAAGAACTTGCTACAAAATTAAATCTTCCGTCTTCAGTATCAGTTGGCACTATTGCATCAAAGAGCTCACTTAATATTATACCGTTAGATAATATGTATAATTTTCAACAATACTGTAGAATATGATTAAACTTATGCAGAGAACAAAATAGTGAAGATCAATTAGAAAATCAAACTGATATCAATACAGTATACACAACTAAATAAGAGAATCAAAAATAGAACCAAATTTATTTTGAAACATAATAAAAAGAAAATTCCATAGCACATGTACAAAATACAGAGTCTTTCACGAAACCCGTTAGTTAGAAAGTTTACGTAATCTATTTTTAGTACAATTTTGACAGTTGCATTTGTGGCATACGTTCTACTGTTTTAAAATATTTTCAACGAAATCTGACTTCCGGTAATACCGGAAGTAAATATCAACTTTGTTATTTTAAATACAATGGTATAATCTTTTTCAGTGCAATCGATTCTACGCATTATGTATTTGCAAACATTTTGTATTAGGGTTCCCTATCCCTAAATTCAACTGTTTCGAAGATATTTCCAATTTTCCTTAATATTTTGCTATTGCACCATCTTAAAGAAAAATTAATATTGCAAAGCCCTTTGAAGCGTAAGGTACCGAACTTCGGCAAACGAACGTAAAGGGTCATAGAGATTGAGAACGGTCATAACTTTCAACAAAATTTATACAGGCTGTGCAGAAATTAGCAACCAATTCAGATATATTCAAAGATTAATTTTTTTTATTTGTCAAATGGCACATACTAGTTTTTATTGCAGCACTTAATTCAGCAAGAAACTCTAGATCGATTCACATTACGGTCTCACATACGTATCTTTATTAATTTTTGAGTTATTAGAGATTATTGGTTCGAACTACGGAAAGTATACTAATATCTGTAATTTTTTCTCATAGCTATGAAAATAAAATATTTCCGCAGGAGGACTTATATAGCTACAATGAAGCGACAAGTGAAAAATATTGCAACTATTTTAAGAATAACTGCAATAGTTCCATTACAATTTTTACAGTTAGATGTGTGTAGGTACATATACTTTACTGCTATTTATGCATTTTAAAAAATAAAATGGATACTTTTGTATCGTTTGCACACTGTTTTATACGAGAACAGAGTGTTCCCTCCCAGATGTCTGAAAACTGAGCATTCACGGTAAATGGAAGCGATTATCCAAAAACCGATAAATTATGCTCATCTAACTTTTTAGTTTTGTAATCATTTTTGTAACAAAAAGACAACATTTGTGAGAATAACCAATATTCGCTAAAACAGAAATTCCTATTTTCAAATGGAAGGAACTAAACGCAATTTGGACAATTTGTTAAAAACACATTCTAAACACTTAACTGTGACTTGTTTAGAAGTTTTTACTTTTTATTCAAAATGATTTTCATTATTTCACAATTTTGGTAGGGTTTGTAAAGTGAACATGAAAAGCAATGTATGTCGAAATTTTTTATTCTACATATATCAGTTTACATTTGTGTATCAGATTCAAATCTCTTTGCCAATCGCTCAGAAGTGGTAATATGGATATCCAGAATAAGCAGAGTATCCAGAATATCCAGGGTATCCAGAATACACAATTGGGCTGGACACTGAAGTAATGGGATGTGTTACCGAAGCGACTGGAGCAACAGAGTGGATCGGTGTCAATGGAGCAGCAACAGAAGTTACTACTGGGGCTAATGGAGCGACACGAGCTACGGTAGTAACTGGAGCAACTGGGGCGACAGAAGCTACTGAAGCAAATGGAGCAACAGAGGCTACGGATGCAACTGGTGCAACTGGTGCAACAACTGGAGTAGCACCATAGGTGGATACTAAGGTTTCGCCGAAGAGACTAGGCTTGGCACTGGGGGCAGCAGAAGCCAAGGCGAAGACGGCGAAGCAGAAAGCCTGTAACACAGACACCATATGATAAATAACTTACATAAACATTTTTATTTGATTGAGAACTTACAAATTTGTACATGTTGATTGGTTTCTGTTGCTGTGTCCTGGGAGAACTGATGCTTTAAACTACGAATCGGCTTCTTTTATATGATTTCGATCTAAATATCCTGATCTATATAAAAAATGGAGCAAGTGATGAGAGTATCGTGATGTAACGTTTGATATTTATGGGCAATTTTTTATTACCAATTTTGAATGGATTGATGTATGAAATATGTGCCATCTCCAAATTAAATTTTTTAATGACAAGTAAAGATGATGTTCTATATTACTCTAATTAAATATTTTCATATATGACAGTTGTAGAAGAACAAGCATTACTACTGTAATAATCATTAACAAAAATTTGTCGCAGATCCGGCATAGGTCGTCTACATTTATATATTAACATATTAATGAAATTTGTATATTCAAAAGTTTTTTAGCGGAGATCTATCGAAGTTATTGAAACATCCGCCCACTTAATATTGTATCTACAGTGCAATTACAAATTACATTAACCTAAAGAAGATGCAGTTAAATTTAAAGCTTTGATATGCAACTTTTTTAATCTTACTAGCCTTTCACTTCATTACATTATACCGAAGAGTTGGTGTTTTTACTTTATGTAGATTATATCCTGTATTGTTTTATCAAAACGACGTATTCTCAGCGTGAAAATATTTCGTGATCTATGGCTTTCGTTATGGTCTAAATTTAATTTTTATAATATGTAAATTCAGGCAATTATTTAACTTCAAATCACAAGGCGAACTTTCTGTGCACATTGTGAATTTATGACAGTACACACATCAAATTAATTCAAAATGACATTTGATCTGCGTAAGACTTAGCAATACACTCATCCGGTAATATAGTTCGCCCGTAAAAAATATTGTAAAAATATACTATTTCAAACAAATGCGTGCACATATTTTATGTTTGACAAATTAAATCATATAAAAAATTAACGACGATTTTTATTCGTAAGATAATTACAATTGATTGAGTTAAATAAATTTATCTGAAGATAAAGCATTGACTAAATTTTATCTGCCAGTTAGCAAAACTTATTAAACACTTTTTTCTCAATTGATAAACCCACCCTAAATCATTTTTCGAAACAATTGATTGACAAAGATTGACATAAGTTTCAAAACTTATAAAATTTACATTTTTTGAGACAATACATAAGACTTTAAAATTTGTATGGCGAGAATTTTTGGACCTTAACTGTGTCATGGTTATGTAACATACATGCAATACAAAAGTAAACTAAATACAAAATAAAATAAAACAAATATACAAAAGTACAAAATATACTAAGTCGATGTTTCGCCACTTATGTAAGAGATTTGTTCATAAACAAAAGTGAGATGACCACGCTAGTGGTAAAAACTTTCTGCTATGTGAGAGGTGACAGAAGGTTACAGTAATTCAAGATGTTAACTATACTATGACTGATCAGAAAGTGACATTTCTAGAAAAAGTATTTTGTCAAATAATAATAATTGTAATTGTGCCAATATGACTATTAGTTCATATTTGTCAACAGAATTTCTACAAAACATTACTTGTTTGTTTAACTTGCCTTTATTGTGAGGTGGTACTGATAAGGAATCTAATCTTGATTCAATCCGAGAGTAGAGCGAATGGAAAATTATCTCGGCACATATCGAGAGTAGTTCGATGTATAAGGAATTAGGATAATAATGTTCTACAATGAAATATTGTCATAATTAGTATTTCCTAAAATTTTAATTTCGGAGGAAAACAAAAAAGAGTAAATACAGAAAAGTCCAATTTATTTACTATTAACCGTCACCTTACCCAACTTAAAAATCGATGCTAATAATATGATTTCAAATATCAACTCTTTAAGGAGACAAAGTTCTTAAATCTTAATCTTATTTTATTGATTTACATAGAATTTCACTATGAAAAGCTAAGATTATCATTAATTATATCGTTATATCTAGTTCTATTAAGCATGCATAATTAATTAATCTATAAATGTTCTACAGAATATGCGTAACTATATACATACATATATATACTTGTCGTACATTAATAATAGTATTAAAATAATGATAAGTATGCCGAAACCGTGTATTTTAATTTAGAATATACTTATACGCTTGTATCGGTTGATATTGGGCTCATCTTCTGGAAATCGGTTTTTTTTTTTTTTTGAGGACGTATTCGGCTCGCGAGCCGAAAAGTGGCCCATCTGAACCGCCCTTGGTGGGCACCCTGGAACCGTCGTCTTGGACATATCTTCAGGGTGTTTGGGCCATCTTTTGGTCTCGGTCTCGTATTTCGTGTCCCCCGCCTACGTCTCCCGTCACCCATGCTAGCTGAGGATTAGGAGTTCAGTGGGGTTTTCATGTAGCTATATTTTCCAGTCGTGCCTGTCTCTCCCTTTCTTCTTTTCCTTAGCTACCATGATGTCCTTTATTAACTGGTAGATGGTCGCCCAATGTTTTACTGTAGATGTCATCACCGATATCATGTTGTTCGGGGAGATTCACATGCCGAGTGCACGATACGTCCTATCCCTTTCCTGGCTCCAGCGGTGACATTCAAAGATGCTGTGCATTACGTCGTCCTGTTCTTCGCAGTATATGCACGAGTCCGTGTCGTCTTTACCAAATCTAAGTGCATACACTCTGTAGACTCCATGGCCGCTCAGCACCTGCGCAAGGTAATGGTCCACTCGTCGAAAATTACAATTGAGCCATGGTTTTAAGTTCGGAATAAGTCGCTTAGTCCATTATGCCTTGGTAACATTTTTGTTCCACCTATTTTGCTACAGGGTCTCTGCATTCTATTCCACCATTTTCATATCTATATTTTCTTTCAGAGGCCAGAAGATCAATCGGGAAATGCCAGTGATGACTTGAAACGCTACCGTAGATGTGGTTCGAAAGGCCGACACAACTCTAAGTAACATCTTCCTATGCACCATTTCCACTATATTGCGATAAACTTTTTTCTCCAGGACGCCCTGCAATATTGGTGCCCTGTAAAGGATGATGGAGTATGGAGTGTAGTACCACTTCCGCTAGTATTCTGCGCTTTATGCTGCCAGGACCATTGATATTAGGCATTATGCGGGTTAGTTTAGCTACCCTATCTTCTGCCTTCTTGGTAGCATACTTAATGTGCTCTCCGAAGTAGAGTCGCTGGTCAAGGATGATCCCTAGGTATTTTATGTTTTTCATCGGTTGGATTATGGTATTGTTTACTTCAAAGTACACGTGTTCTCTGCTTCTTTTACCTTTGAAGACAATCGCTTCGGATGTTGCTGGAGCTAGTTCCAGTTTATTGTCCTCTAGCCAGCTGCACAGTCTCTTGAGAGATTCGTTGCCCTTTTCCATCAGTTCGAATTCGCTGCTCGCTGTGATTATTAACGCCAAGTCATCAGCGTATCCTATAGTAGTGGTACCTGCAGGCAGTTCCACTTGGAAGATGTCATCAAAGAGAAGATTCCATAGCACAGGACCCAGTAGGGAGCCCTGAGGCATGCCTGCTTTAATTCCAATCTGCTCGCCCTTCTCTACTTGTAGATATCTATCACTTAGGTAATCCCTGATCAGGTTCACCAAATACTTAGATATGCCCCGCCACTCAAGTTTTTTAACAATAATGCCCCAGTTCGCGGAGTTAAACGAATTTCGTACGTCTATTGTTATTAGCGCACACCATTTCTCTTCACAGTTGTGGACAGTTTCTTTCACCCTTTCGATTGCGTGCACCGTAGACCTTCCTTTTCTGAAGCCAAATTGATTATCAGATAGTCCGCCCTTCTTCTCAATTTCCTCGCACAGACGTGTTTTGATGACGGCATTGTATAGCTTGCTGAGTGTGTTCAGCAAGCACAGTGGCACTGTATGCGGAGGGAGACCCCATGTCAACTCCCTTCTTGGGTATTAGAACGAATTTGGCGATTTTCCAGTCTTTTGGAAACATTTGCGCGTCCATTAAGCGGTTTAGCATTTTCAGGGCCCAGTCACGGTTGATTTGGATAGCAAGCTTAATCGCTTGGAGAGTTTATTCCATCAATCCCTGGTGCTTTGCCGATCTTAATGTCTTCTGCTGCTTGGTCTAGTTCTTTTTCAGTAATGTTCTCCGCATCTAGATTTCCGTTCCTGTTTGGTTCTGTGTGGGTGCTAAAGAGCTCCCTTAATATTGGAAGTTTTCTTTGGGCCGGCATACTATAAGGAACACAACTGCACAATTCGCGGGTCGGGTAACCATCTCCCCAAATATCCTCTTCAAGTGTATTACAGAGTTTTACCCATTGCTTCCTTTTTTCTTGTCTGATAAGCTTACATAGTTCCCGTTTCAGCGTTCTGTACCTATATTTCGCCTCCATCTTGACTCTAGCTGGAGTGGTTGGTTTTTAACCAAGCGGGCCAGATTCCTTTTAGGCGAGGTACATTGGCGACGTTTATCGTCAATAGCTTCATTGCACCAGTATGGGGTGGGTTTAGCGCTTGCTACCCTACGCGTGTTGTTCTTGTATGCCTCCTTTATGATCTTGGAGTACTGCTCATGAAGGGATTTTCTTGATTCCGTCGTCCCAGGGGTCGTCAACCCCAGGTCCGCAGTGAAGGCGTCCCACTCACAGGCGATAGCTCCGTCGCGCAAGTGTTTCTTGGAACTAGTGCTTTCGTATACCTCAACGAATATGTAAGTGTGGTCGGACAAATTTTCCATATCGAGAACCTTTCAGTCTTTCACTTTGCGCGCGATGTTCTGTGTGGAGCAGGTAACGTCGATGTAGCTCGTGCTGTCTCCTCTACGAAATGTTGGTGTATTCCCTGCATTATGACTCACTAGATTTAGTGTGGCCATCCACTCTACCCAATTTACACCCCTTCTATCGTTTATCGGCGATCCCTATAGGTCTGATTTGGCATTTATGTCCCCCAGGACTATTGCTTCCTCATTTTCCCCGTGTATACTGTTCATTAGTGCATGAACCCTATCTTAGTATTCGACGAATGTTATATTCAGAGATATGTAGCAGCAATACATTTCGAACTCTTTGAAACGTCGATATATGTATCCTTTCGCAGGTTTAACTTTGAGCACTACAGTTCGTTTGTTGAGGAACAGAATAGCTACATCGCACCTTCGATCTTTTATCCATTCACTGCCTTTAACTGTGTTTTTGTTTGGCTCACCAACGATTAACACGTCTGCACCAATTTGTTTAGTCGAGGCGTTGCGAGATCGTGGGCAGCTCGTCCTCTACCCAGATTTGCCTGCAGTATCTTCATGTTGTTGGTGTACTTGCCTTCCCATAAAACTCTTAGGGACCTCATCTTTATCGGATGTAACCCTGTCATGATACAATCGGTTATTATTAGACTCGGCAAAGAGGAGTAATTTCCAATGCAGTGTGGTGAGCACCGTAGAGAGGTGGCACTGAAAGTCGAGTGCCCGTATCAAAGCAAACTGTGTTCAGTATTATTCCACTGGTCGTTGTAAGTGCTTATCAGTACACACATACTTAGAAAATGTCGCATTTAGGTACATTTCGGAAACGGCATATTTCGAAGAAACTAAAAAACGTAATAGCGAGTATGCCGGATTTAGAATGCGAAGGCGATAGAATTAAATGTCTAAGAGACGACAGCTATTTGACGTGTACCAAAAAAGTATAAAACACTGTTCTACAATCCGTGGCAAACGATACAGCGAACAATTAACATTTGATATGTATATGTAGGTGTTTGTTTTATTCTATATAATCTACCGCTCACTTTACTAGACCAAGAGGCAGTTGTCTCTTTCTGGAGCAAGTATTCGGTTGATTACCAAGTCGGACATCGATAAGAAACGTTATGCCATCTGCTCATGACTATGCTGAAAGAAGAATTAAAGCAGAATTGAAAGATAAAAAATTGTTATGTTATTTGAAAGTGTTATTAACCAGGATTCAGATTTTCTCATACTAAGACAAATTTGTTAAGGTGCGTCGAAAGATCCATTAAGTTGCCACAAGGTTTACTTTAAATTTGCAGATATAACATCACTCGATGCGGAACGGTCGCTGTCATCATTAAAAAATATTTATTCCGCATGCCGTATTCATTTGACTAAAACAAGTATGGACACACATCTAATGATTCGAATATTTAATAAATGCCACCCAGTTTATAATTTAATGGAAGCTTCTTCAAACAGTCAGTGCATGGTTTAGCACGTTATATAATATATTTATTATTATTTTATATGTAAACATTCATACGACTGTATTGCCTATGCTCATTCATGAAATTCACGAACATAAATGATGTGAGTACGTAAATACATATTACTAAACGCTCGCCTTGATGCGGCTGCTCGGGCCCTCACATTGTTCTCCGCACTGCAGTGAAACTTGCCCCCTCTTTGCCGACTCTATTAATAATATACTAACTCACTGAATATACACCCTGATTCATTAATATTGTATGAAAGTTTACGGATACTTTGTACTAAATATGAAAAAATATACACAAACAACTTGAACTACGAAAGCCTATTGATAGGAGAGGGTGGTGGAAGTTAAAATTTAAATGTATCCATTTTACTATTGTCAACTTTTTATATGACAGAAATGTCAGTGGTTACGTCAATTACTTTACCGAACCATCAAACTTTATCCTAAGTGTTATTAAATCGTTGCTGCTTGCTTATTTAGCTACTTACCTATAATATGTTTTTGAATATAAACAGGTAACATGTGTTAAAGAAAGTTTATATTATGGGCATACTGAAATTGCATTGTATAGTAATTGCAACTAAAGAACCGTGAAATAAAAAATAAATCCAACAAAATAATATTTATCACAAAACAACTTTAATAAACAATACTCTCAATTAATTGTGTTCGAATAATCAAGCCACTTTATAATTTCAACATTAATTTTATTCCATTAGGATAAAGTTTAATGGTTCCGTAATTTAATTGTCATATTTCGAATAATCAACGGACCAATTCTTTATAATTTCCAATACTTTTTCATTAATTAATAATATTCCATAAATACAAATTGTTTATTTATGACCACATTATTAAGGTCAGGGATTTATAATTTCAAAATGTCACTAAATTAATCAAGTTCCAGGAAGTACCAACTTTACTTTTACGCACTCCGAATCATGAAATGACAGGTTTTGATAAGCGAGTACAAAAAGTATTTGACATAACCACTGACATTCCTGTCTACAATGCTAAAATGGATACATTTAATTTTACCTCCCACTACTTTCTCCTATCAATAGGTTTTCGTAGTTCAAGTTGTTATCCTGTATAGATCAACATTTATCCAGAAACGCTTCCTTTCCTAAATAATTACAGTCTTATTTTTTAAATGGAAACTCCTAAATTTTGTCCTATACATGTATTCCTCTCCTCATTTCAAAAATATAAATCTGTATAGTTTTATACAAGGTATTTCCAAAGGACGTGGCCAGTTTCACATGAAAAACATCGAGTTGTTAGAGAATTTGTTGATGCGGCAAATATTACATACCAAGAGTGTATTGCCTTAAATCCCAGCGAATTTATTTTTGCTTATTTTACATTTTATTCCGGAAAATAGTTAAAAAACCAATTTATAAGTACCTGATATAAATGTAAATGTATATAATATAGATATATGTAAAAAAAATAACTGCTAGACTTTCTAGGCGTCACGGAACTTCGTATACATGTGTATAGTGCCTTATTCAACATAATATTTACCAATATCACTTAAAGTTAAGGACTTATTTCCTTAATATGTGATACAGATTTATATTAGAAACTCAAACTCTCTTTTATAAAAACTAATTTAGTGTAAATATTCATCCTTATAAGTAAATTCATTTTTCTATGTGAGTATGTAAACTTTGAGCGGATTGGCACAAAATTAACGTGCCAGAAACGCTTAGCTGTCGATTTAAGATAATCTTTAATATATTATACATAATTCATTATTTTTATTAAATAATTGCTCTCTCTTCATAGTCTAGAATGAATTTGTCGAGTTAGAAAATAAGAAAACATCATTATTTTATAACCTGTACTACGTTGTCATACTTCTTAAAATACTTCTTATTTATTACGTCATACGGAACACTATATTTAATTATTCGTCAGGTAATCAGTTAATTAAAACATTTGTATTCAGTACAGTTTTATTAATATTATCGATATTAATAATATTATAAATATGTTAAGTAACGTCATATCCTGTGAAGTGTATTCATAAATTTAGATGTATGAGTAATAACCACTGTAGTAATAAGGATAACCATATGTGTAAGCATAGGGAACGTAGCTGTAAGAATATGGTGACGCATATGCTACAGGGGCACTCAGAAAGTAGTCTGGCTTAGGTGCTGCAGAAGCCAAAACTAGGAGCGCGAAAAGGCAGAGAACCTAAAATGAAAATACAAATCAATTTAGTAACGTCGTCACTTAATATAATAAATTATATTGATATTTTTGTGCAAATTAGAGGATATAACAAGTTTAATGGTTGTAATATATGTACCTAAATACAATACTAATAATGAAATTTATTTAAACCTTGTGGTGTTTAATATCAATTTTCATCGTATAAACAGGGCTTTACACAAAATCGGATTTAAATAAATACAATTGTATATGATTAAATCCGACTTCATGGTAAACCACGTTTAAAATGTACGGTGTAAAAGGGGTTAAAAAATTTATAACACGATTTGTGCAACAAAATATTTTATAGACCACTTACCAACTTCAACATTTTGAACACTGCGGTAATGTCTCAACTCAACTACTGACTAGAATTTACTGAAATTATCCTCACATTCAGTTCAATTTATACAGTACCTTTATTAAAATTCAAATCCATTTACAGATGATCACACCAAGGGAAATTTCAAGGTAATTGTATGATCGACAATGACATTATTTATTACAATAATCGCATCAAATATAGCATTATTATGTAATTATATCCAAACTATAAGTAATTAAGACGTAGATTATCTTCACTGGCATGCATACGTGTGGTGTTATTGTGCGTGCCTTAATAGTTTTATTGTTCCGAATAAGTGCAACTCTTGCAACGCCTTCATTTTACAGTTAACGAATGCAAAAGTAATAGATGAAATTTTGTAACAAATTTTATCACATTCCGAACAATTTAAAATTGAATCACTCCAAACTATAATTTAGAATGTTGTAGATTGAAATATCTTCGCTCTATTGACATTTTATAGTAATAATATTCAGCAGAAGATGAATAAGATTTATCAATTCGTTAAAATGAAACAATATTATAAATGAATTGATTTATTTATAGTAATTCTGTGACGCAGTTATTTAGTTTTACATTCATTGGCTCTCTAAATTAGATTTATATGCTAAAACAGTCTTTTTATTTGTGTATATTATACCAACAATTGCCATTAAAATAGAGTTTCAGCGTTCTATATATTTTGAGCATAATAGTTTATTCCAATTTGCATATTTTTTTCGTTTTAACGAAAAAAGTACGATAGTGACAATAGTTTGAATTTCTTACCATGCCAAATCGTCATTAGTCTCTAGACACAAAACATACATAAATTAAAACAAGAACTATTAATTGTTATTAATAACAGTTATTCCACGGGTTCTTATAATGTAACATGATCATTATTTTTTTGCAATAATTAATAAATATGCATAATTAAGTTAATATATATAAATAATAAAATTGTTCTAAACTTTCAGGCTGAGATACAAAGTCGAATATTTTTCAAAAAAAGAAAGAAGACAGAATGGCAATTGACGCATCTGTATCCCGACAAAACTTGTCTTATGTATATCCATTGCTGTTAGCATATTCTCTGCTTACACTTAATAATAATGCTTAAAATACTTCTACTAGTACATATTGTTAGTCAAATTTTTGGGCATACAAAACTAGATTGTATGAATTAGAAAAGATTTTTTGTAAGCATCATATTATATAAATGTTACATTTAAAATATTGTCGCTTATGGTTAATTGAACATACTGGAACTGATAATCTAAATTAATAAATATTTTTGCTTTTATAAACAACATAAATTATCTTAAAAAAAATGGAATGTTTACTCCTCGTTTATTCAAATAACATTATACATTCTTTAATCGTTTACTTCTAAAAAGAATATCCATAGGATAGTCGACAGTCATGGCATCAACAAATTAGCATTCCTCGTTTACGGACAGGGCCACCTGTACTTGTCGCAGAGTTTGCTCTTTGAAATGCTGGACCATTAGCTGAACCTTTCTGCAGCTTGTTTAAACGAAAATTCAAGGCTATCAACGTCTACAAAGCATTTCCATACTTCCAATTAAACTGTAAACGGTTTAATACTAGCAATTAATCTGGAAACAGGTTAATTGTTACTATTAAACAATTTAAATGCCTAAAATTTATAATACTGGCCAGCAATCTGCTGAAGTACGTTGCGTATTTAAATTAACTAAACTATTTTCTTAATATTTCATGAAAGTAGTGTTTACTTAGTGTAAAAATATTTCGTTACAGAATTTAAACATTAAAAGTACTTACAACAAAAAATATTTATTGCGATTATAAAACAATTATTTTGTAGTAAAATTATTAGTTTTTAATTACTGCATTGTTTTTTCGTGTTTTCATTTACGAAGCGCTTCGTGGAAAAGGAATTTGAAAGAAATTATTTTTGTCATTACACTCAGAATAGGAACGCAACAGAGGTAATCCAATTTTTATAAATAAGTTGCTAAAGCTTGGATATTAGTTTTTAGACGAAGAATCTGAATATACCTATACCTACAATACTTATTTTAAAAAATGGTAAATATACAGTTGCACAGCATTTTCGCATAGGTATACAACATACAATATATAACATATATATATACATACATAATAAATTGTTAGAGTTTAGTGAACATAAATGACAACTAGTGACAGGTATAAGTTTAACCACCAATTTAAAGATATAAGACCGATTAGTATATTGCCAACTGTTTCTAAGGTTTTTGAGAGAATTATTGAATCGCAATTGCGTGAACATCTTCATGGCAATAGACTGTTGCCTGCCAGTCAATCCGGATTTAGATCGATATTTAGTATAGCTATGAGACCGCTCTCTTGAAAATTGTGGATGATGTGGTGCGAGCAAATGATGTGGGTATGGTATTGATATGGATTGATATATTGGTTGCTCTCGATTTCTCCAGGGCGTTTGATACGGTGGATCATACAATTATGGTGGCTCTTATGCATTATATGGGTTTATCTGATAAATCGTGTTTACTTGTTAAAAATTATTTATCCGGTCGTTTACAGTCTCTGAGATTGTCTGGGCGGATGTCGTCACCCCTGACCATTACGTCTGGAGTGCCCCAGGATTCAATACTTGGCCCTATTCTTTTCTCCATATATACAGGGTGTAACAATAGTGCGATATTCTTCCATATCTCCTTCCTTGATAAATCCGCGATGCAAGCAATGGATTTCGTTCACATTCTCCCAAAATATAGATCATTTGAACTAGCTTGTCTTTTGTAAATTCCATACTAACACTGGTACTGCTACACGTTTTGACGTTTCTATGAAACTATTCAACAACAGATTTTATTTTATTTACCAGCCTACTTCATATCCATTACGTTAACGTATCTTCATATTTTAAATATAACTACCAATTTAAAACGCACGTAGGTTTACAAAAATGTCAGCACAGCAGACAATTTACTATTTGTCAATTGTTGTTGTTCAATTTTCAAATTTTTATTTAATATTTGGACTCTAAAGTTTCTTTTAAAGAGCCCACCTACATAGCAACATACAGAAATATCAAATAATTTGAAATATCTCTAAAACCATTAATTTTAACTACATACATGCTTTATTCAAATTAATAGATAATTAAATTTCGCTTTCAACTTACCTATAAAATATAGTGTTTCAATTTGAAAAAATGAAGATTTTCGCATTTCAATTGTTTCAAAAAGACATTGATTTCTAGAACACTCTGTATAACGTATTTAAGTCTACATCTGTTTATTGTCATCACAGAAGATGCTTCTAACGTTATGTCAAGTTTCATAATTTTACATTTTTTCCGTTACCGAAATAATGGCATTGTTCTGAAGAGAGCAAAATGTCAAAATTTTTAAACAAATGCCAATATCTTGTAAACTAATGAAAATAATTGAATATGATCCTGTATAAAGTTGCCTTAAAATTCCTTAGGCAATTCAAAAATGTGATCATATATAGGGTGTTCCATTTAAAAATGTTAAAAGTTACTGGTGGTTACGGGCAAACTAAACACCCTGTATATCGTAGAATAATTTTACAATATAAATTTCATAAAACTAAACAACTTTTGTATTTAAATATTTGCTGTATTTTGCATAAGAAATGAGATATGGAAGAATATCGCACTATTGTTACACCCTGTATATCCAGATTTTGTACGTTTATTAAATATTGTTCTATAAATTTTTATGCTGATGATGCCCAAATTTATCTCTCATGTTATCCCTCAGATGTGACTGCGGCATGTAGAATGATTAATGATGACCTTGATTCCCTAGCAAAACAGGCAAAAGAGCATTCATTGTTCCTTAATCCGGAAAAGTCGGCTGCAACGATATCAATATGCCGTTATTGTATTTGGGCGCAGTAATGATTGGGCTAGAGCTTTAAATAGTATCAATATTCATATAGATAACCACAGACTAACTTTGTCTGATACTACTAAGAATCTGGGTGTCACTCTAGATTGGTCTTTAAAATTTAAGCAGCATGTTTCAAATTTACTAAAGCAATGTTATACAAGTATGAGGATTATTTATGCCAATCGTCATTCATTTGATAAAAGAATCAAAATTGTACTATGCAATGCTTTCATTTTGAGTAGATTTAACTACTGTTGTTCGGTGTATGGTCCGTTTCTTGATTATGTTAACAAGAAAAGAATTCAGAAAGTGTAAAATTCGTGCTTAAGGCTTATTTTTGGTATCAGAAAATACTGTCGCGTTTCATTTAAATTAAAGGAAATTTTTTGGCTTGACATGGAGAGCCGGATGAGGTTGCACTCTTACTGTTTATTTTATAAAATCTTGGCGTATAAGGCTCCCGATTATTTGTATAACAAAGTAACCTTCCGAACTGACGTACACAATTTGAACTTGAGATTTAGAGGCCTGCTTACACCACCACTCCATCGGACGCAGCACTTTAAGAGATGCTTTAGCTATAATATTGTACAAGCTGTTAATTGTAATTACGAGGTGTACCAAGCTCGAACTTTAGGGATGTTTAAACGTAGATTATTTGCAATTTTTTTTAGGCAGGAGTGTGAAAGTTGATAGTTTGATTTTCTTATTGTTTTATACCTTTTGTACTTCTGGCTTTAATGTATTTTAATGTATTTTAAACATTATCATTGTTAACGGGTCGATGGCCGCAGTGGTTAGGCGGCTGACTATTGTTGTGAGAGGACGATAGGTGCCGGGGTTCAATTCTCTGGAGGGACGGTGACATTTTTTCAGAGAGTTTAATCCCGGATCGACTTGCCATTCGCTGTTGGGAGCAAAGTGATTAACAGCGCGGCATCATAAAAGGCGATATGATGCTGTCACAAAGCCATTTAAACACAACTTACACACACTAAACTACACCGCAAGAGTTGCAGTGATAGCTGACAAGTAATTTACGGAGTCACTTAAGCACCCACCACACATTTGTGTAGCACAATTTGCTGTTCTCTTTTGACATCTGTTTGTTTTTTTTTGTTTCTCTTTTGTGGTTGGTTGGAAGAACAGACGTGGATGCAGTTATCTGTATCCAATGACTGAAACCCGCCATTTTCCTTTTTTTTTTTCCTTTAACAAGCTTACTTGTTAAGATGTAATATTCATTTGTACATTGCTTATTCATTGATTATTATTGCTTGCTTGTTATTATGTATTAGGTTATAAATGGAAATAAAGGCACTATTATTATTATTATTATTATTATTATTATTATTACCATGGTTACTACATCATTACAAAATCATATCATTCTTATTGGAAAACCCTTTACTTATCTTTCAATTCCTGAAGTATTTCCACTTGTAGGTCAAAAACAGCAAATAATTAATATAATATAATAATTCGATATATAATAATAAAGAACAATTCGATATATCAATCATTTCTTTGTTTCTTAGATATTTTTGTTGATAGGCATGGCCATTTATTTTATTAGCTTAGAATTTTGAGACATACTTATTAAATGTCAATTTCTTCCACTGAAGAAGTCTTTTATTAACGAAAACATAATTTTATATGTTCTGGAATAAGTTGGTATTTAGTTAATTTGCTGTTTTATTGACCTACAAGCAGAAATACTAGCAATTAAAAGAAAAGCATTTACTGCAGATACAAACTTATTGAATTTATATTTTATCTTCTACAGATAAATTGTAAGCTTGTCCCGTATCCAAACGCTTTTTCTAGTTGTGAAGATTAAAATTTTAGTCGTGACAAATAGTTTTTTTTCAGTGTAATAAGCAGACTAAGCACGGTAAGACCAAGCTATACGTTACGTAACGCTTCGAAAATACTTGATGATTGGTGAATCATGACATCAATTCCCGTGTATTTGATATTTTTATATTCTCTCGTGTTTCTAATATATCCGAACACTTACTTTACGGCTTATGGTTAATTATGAAATGGTTTGCTAAAGCTGCAGCTTTAATTTTTATTTGCTGCACATAAACAAATGTTTGGAACAACTAAAAATCAGGTTAATTTGGGAAGACATTCGTATTAATATTGTTGGAAATAAATTATACAGCTGCGGTAGATAAGAATAAATTGACAAATATATGTTGTATTTGTCCCTACTAATTTAATTATCTAATGTAAAAAGCCGATTTTATATTGATTACGGTTTTTGTGAAAGGTAACACAGTTTTCTATACAATTTAATGAAAATATTTTAGACAAATAAAATCCTGTTGAATAAAAGGTTTATCTAGACCATTTTTCTCAATATAATTGCAAAAAGAAATCAATTGGTGTTAATTCAAGAAATCTAGGCGATCACTGCTACCCCATTACTCTCTAGCCATATTGATGCACTAACGTATTTACAATTAGTCAGAATAGAAATTTAAGTATAACTAACAAGATTCTGAAATAATTGACATATTTCATCTACTACAATATATACAATCGGAAATATTTCAAAAACTATCATGAGTAAATATATCATCTTTTAATAGTGATAAGCCTAGAACGATTTTCTGCATTCAATGCTCAAGTCAGATACATATGTTTTATTTGAAAAGAAATAGTTTTTATAATCTAAATTCGTCAATATCAGTTACTGAATTATGAACAGCCTATATTTTATACCTTTTATGGTAGAATTTGAAATTTGCATTGTGGTACTTTGCTTCGTAAACACATACTTTCTTGATCTTGAATGTATAGCTAAATATTTAATTCAATTTTGAAACTATTCGAAAAAATAAATAAATAAGTATTAAAACAAAATCGTAGATGAAAATAATTGAATTTAGAAACAGGGGAGAAACATTAATACAAATAATTTATTAGAAATTTACTAAATTTATAAAAACTGTCAGTCAATTTAAAATAAGAAATGATTTTTAGCTCATAATATTTTAAAAGAATTGACCTAATTTCAGAAATAGGTATATTGATATTAGAAGGTGTGAGTTCTAACTAGCATATTAAGAGAACTATTCCCTCTACTTAATTGCCTATATTAGAAATTAAATTATTGATGGACAATTAATTTCAAATTAGAATAATAAACACGCATTTTTCTATTTTGTGCCAAGAAATCTGATACTATTTGCGGTGAGGTGTTCGTTCAAATTCAGAAAATAATATGTAATCAGTAGTGATCGAACATAAAAGTAAAATAGAAGTGAAAAAAATCAGGAATAAGGAATAGAGAAATTATTGTTTAATCCATTATTTCTAAGAGCTGTATGGTTAAATAACTCCCCTGCAACTTCATTTTAAACATATTAGAATTCAAATTCTTTAAAAGGTAAAGCTATTTATTGATTACATACCCGTTTCCTCTTTCATTGAAAGTATAGATAAGATTAATATTTAAAACAAAAGTTTACGTATAGCAACATCTAGTGGTGGCTAGTAATATCTAAAACAAGCTCTATGCTTATAACTTAGAAGTATTTAATAATAAATTATAAATACATATGTAGACAACCAACACTACATACATCATATAATATTTATTATTTGTTTTTATTTATTAAAATATTTAACATGGAGATCAAAGATTAGAATATAACGTTGTCAGAAAATTATTATCTATGCAAATAGATACAGAATACTACATGGATATTTTACGGCAGAAATTTTGCACAAGTTAAAAAAAATCTAAATTTATTATACATAAAACAAGTAAAACTCAAAATGACATACATATAACAAAAAAAATTCTTCATCATTTTAATAATGAGCTTACTACAGTGATTTAAATTTTAAGTATGTCATTCCGATCCCACTCAGATTATTTGGCTATTAATATTTTAATTTAATTAACCCATTAATTGATCAAATTCTATTGAAGGGACTCGAGAATGATGTAATGAATGACATAAAGAATGTTAAACTGAAACAAAGATTGTAAACTTAACTATAGCATATATAACAGAATTTGAAGAAGAAGGAATCCGATTTTGCAAAGAAATATTTCTAAACATAACCCCCAGAACTGTGAGTCAAAGAA
This sequence comes from Holotrichia oblita, assembly GCA_023690525.1. Taxonomy (NCBI): domain Eukaryota; kingdom Metazoa; phylum Arthropoda; class Insecta; order Coleoptera; family Scarabaeidae; genus Holotrichia; species Holotrichia oblita. Next base: position 86,843,748 of record CM043015.1, on the reverse strand, counting down.
AAATTACCTTTATACAACGTATCCTGAAAACGTAAATGGTCGGGAGTTATTAAAAAACCGCATTATAAGCTCATTTTTTATCGATGGAAACCTAAATACCTAAATTTTATGTGTGCATAATAATCTCTTACAACAATGGGTAGCCGGCTATTATTGATTTAAAAGAAGTGTTATCAAAACCACACAGTATATCGATAGATGCACATAGCGCGCGCTATTCGCTAGTTTCCTCAACCTTTTGCACAAGATTGTGCAGTGCTGTAAACGTACATTTATCTGTTTGTAGAAATGTTGGTTATAATTGAAAGGCAACTTACTGAGATGCGGCCCACTCATATGATTCCCAATGCTTTTTTATCCAGAGATATAGTTTAAAGAGTTTGGATATCATCAGTAATAAGTAATATTGGCACATGCTTAGATACCACATACATAGCCGGAGATATTTCGGGGATTATGAGGCTTGCGATCGCGTCCGACTACCACACTCATGAAATTTTAAAGTTTGACAACACCAATGTCTTGTGCTGCAACGATAAAATGTTGTGCTCTTTACGTTTTCCAGATATCCACATTTAAAAAGTGGCTGTTATTTCTTTGCAGCACAAAACATTGATATACTCAAATTATCAAATTTTGAAGGTGCGGTAGCAATGTAAAGTTAGAACGCTACTTTTTAGACACAAACATGTCGGAAATGCAAAGAGCACAAAATTTGTTCTTTACAGCACAAAACTGCATAAAATGATTTTTGTTTCAAGGTAATATGTAGTTACTACTATAATTTCTTTTTATCACTTATTTTTATAACTCTCAAAAAATCTTATATATGAATTTCAAAAAAAAATTCCATATGGAAACAATTCCACGCCACTCCTCACTAGCCACGCAACCTTAACTGTCCAATGGTCAATACAGTGCGTAATTTTATTCTTATAATTTAAATTAAATGCAAAATTGCATCCGTACGCTGCTGGCATGTGTAGCGAATTTGCCATACCTCTACTCTCTGTTACAATAGGGACAGAAAAATGTCTTTTTCTGCAGATTTATAGGGTTTGAATGAGCTAATTGTACATTTAATTCTTTATATTATAAAAATGCTATCTGAGAGATTAAAATTTTTCTTGTGAGGTCGACCAGCGTCTTCATTTAGTCAGGCTGGGCCTTCCGATGTATTCTGTTTCAACCGAACTATGAATGCAAGACTAAGTTAGGACTAAGTATTAGGTTTCCGCCTTGTTTCTCCAGATGTTTTATACCGTTTATGTGTTAATTGTATCACCAATCATAATAATAATTTCCTTCCAATCCGCCGATATATTACACAATATAATAATTTGAAAGTAATCAATAAATTATATAAATTTATTTTCGTTCTTTAAACGAATGACTATTCTACTGGAGACAGCGTCTCTGAATTTACTTCTACAAATTACAACAGCCGATGATTTTGCAGGATTAATACAAAATCCACGCCCCAATGCCATGTGATATAAATTATCTAGATCGCGATTAATTTAATTTATTATTATTATTATTATTTGCTCAACAATTACATCAAGCTGGGAGAGGTGAAATGAATGATACATCTGCATATCATCACCATACATACATATATGTGGTATTGACAATTTTAAATATCCGTAAACAAAAAGGCTATGTAGATCGCATAAATAAGTTGGTCAAGAACGTTACCCTAGGGAACGACCATATCAAGAACTACAGGATTAGAAATTATGTTATATAATCTGATGCGTTGTGATCTGTTCTTAAAAAGAATTGATTGACTAGGTCGACAGCATTATTGCTAATACCAACGTATTTCAAAACAGCCAAAAAAATCGTGATTTAAGGTATCGAATGCGTTGTTGAAACCAAAACTATAACCATGTCTTCATCCAGTGCCTTAAAAATATTGTCTGTTACAGCAGATGAAACTGTTCCGCAGTGAAGATCAGGTCTACATCCCGATTGAACAGATGGAACGAAGTTGAAATTATACGGATGCTTTCGCAACTGCAGCTTAATAAGTTTTTCTAATATTTTAGAAAGCGTGGCTAAGCTACTAATTGGGCTCAAATCTTTGTATGATGTAAGCTTACCTATTTTGGTTATGGATTTATATATTGGATGTTATTCATAAAAATATATCGTTAGTTAGTTAACTGGAAAGAAAAGCAACAGAACAATTTCTCGAATTATCGAGTATACTTGACTTTCCTATAATCAAACAAAAAAATAATCACAATGCAATGAATTCATGTGAATCAAATAGAGATCTATTCCTGTCCATAACTGCATATCAACATGATATCAACTGAGCACGGCTCTAGTATTCAGTTCAGGCCGTGAGTTCAATGCCGTTATCTGTTTATTTTCATTATATTATAACTTATTTTGAACCATATGCAGATTGCTACTAGGAACAAAAGATTCGAAATATTGTATAGGGGAAAACTACATAATAAGCCATTTTCTTACTTTCACAAAACTACTATGAATATATCTGCTGATATCAAAAGATGAAGCATCGCTAGGATTGCAAATACATATGTATATGGATACACAAGCAGTGAAAACTACCGAAAACATCAAAAAATCAGAAAAACTTCTCTACTTTTGTGTTTTTTGTGTCTTTAACAACTTTGTATTAACAAATCAATAAAAAAGGGTAGCCAAAAGGAATTGATAAAGCGTGTCTTTTGTATTTACATAGGTACTACATATAACAAAAGAACTATATTTCAACATCTTCTTTAACATTTCAGAGCATCCTACCTATGCGTAAGGCTGATTTAATACGTCAGTCTTTCATTTGCGTTTACAATTAAACTAGGAATATCTACCGCCATAAAACAGTAGATAGGTAAGCATACCGCGATGTTGTAAATTTAATTAGTGCTGAATAATTTTGGAACACTAGACTAGTTACACACAACCATTTTCCCAGATATCTAAGTTTAAAACAATAAATACTTATAGGTCCGAAGACATATTAATAAGTATTAAAGACAGTTAATATTTTTATGTGGTTCCATGGTGTAATGGTTAGCACTCTGGACTCTGAATCCAGCGATCCGAGTTCAAATCTCGGTGGAACCTGGCGACCTTTTTTTACTTTCTACGTTAATTAATAAAATAACGAAACAACCATCTTATACATTTTATAGTATAAAACGTATTAATTAATTGTACCGTGCAGGTATACATAAGTAGCGACACTTAATATTGCCATCTGTCTTGTTATAAAATCTGGAGACTTTTCGTACTAAAAAAAGAGAAGCAGTCTTTTTTTAAAACTGTTATGTGAACTTAAATCTTGATATTGTAAAACATGTAAAGATAACAAATGGTGTCCGTTTATCATTTGTTTCCTAGAATCTATTTTTGTCACTATTTTTTTTGAGTGTTTCACAAAAATAATTTTTTAGATTTAGATAGTTAATTTGATACCGGAAGAGGCTTTGTGTAAATTCTATTTCTTATTGAAATAAAAATCGAGTTGTGCTTATGAGGATTTGTATTTTTTAGCAATACACTGGAGGTGTTTAATATTTGGTCATATAGGAAATATCAACAGTTTCCTGAATACGCGGAAGATCGTACAAGTAGTGAGTAACATTCCAAACTTCTTGGAAATTAAGCATAGAAAAAGATTTACATTTATGAACAGATCAGTTTTCTTGAACCGATTATTTTTCGGTTTTGTTTTGTTGTTAGCACATTTTAGCTCTTCTGGGAAAAACGAATAATGTTGTTTCAACTTTGAAAGAGTTACTACATTTTGCATGAGTCAAATGGTTCCTTATTCGGACTAACATTGAATAAGAGAATTTCAAGCTCACCTTAATGCGACGTTTTTTTTGCTCTATCTTAAAGTGCATATAAACTTGGTAATTGTGATTCATATCATCATTAATTTTTTTTTTTTCAGAGAGTTTAATCCCGGATCGACTTTGCCAATAAAAAACTTTTCCTAAAAGGCAGGTTTTGCTGTCAATAGCTATACTATAATATTCATGCCAGAGTTTCCAAAGGTAGCAAGTATCCCACCTGGGACCCCTCTTTCAGCATCGATGTTGATGGTGTTATATGGTCAATTATTGAAACGTTTGTAACAATACTTTACCGAAAAACGAGTCACTACTGTTCAATTTTCGATTCCCGATTTTTTCCAAAGTTCTTAATTTATACATATATTGTCCACTTCTAAAGAAAAACTGAGTCGATCAACTAATTTTAGTTTTATCGATTATGCTTTAAATTCCAAAACGATTTTTTTCTTTCATTATCAATCAACTGCTGTGTTGTATTGTCGAAAATGTTTAGAATCGATTTGCGATATATAGTAATAACATACAATTGATATATCAATCATTAATTTTTAATATTTTGTCTGCTAATACATTAATATATTTGCAATAAACAATTTTCCATAATATATCTTAACAATACTCATATTAGAATCGATAAGCCATCTAAAAGTGTTGGTGATTACACCAGTAAGAATAAATGCTATTCGCTTAACATATATGTATGTATTATATGAAAACGTCGAGAAATGCCAGAATAAAAAACTACTGTATAGTAGGCGTTCATGGTATATTAGTATTAATATTGGTATATAATCAATAAAGAATAGTAGAAGTACAACTTGGACCCAAAATAGCGGTTATATCTAGTATATCGAGCAAAACGTAATACGTTGCATACGTCTGATAACTATGCATCACATTTATAACATAACAGAACTTTTAGAATCATAGATCTACATATTATATACTTAGTATTTTCATTTCACTTTCATTTTGTTATATGAATATTCCAAATAAAAAATCTCTTTGCAGTGAAAATGCCTTGCGTGAAATCTTTATCTTCTATTAAATGAAGAGTTTATCAAGTATTATCAATTATTTATTCAAAATTATCAGATTCGTCTGAAGCCAAAATGGGCGTATATTACAATATTTTATACTGTCTTTCAAGTCCTGAAATATTTCCACTCTTAGGTGAATAAAACAACAATTAATTAAATACCAATTTATTCCAGAACATATAATATTATGTTTTCGTTAATAAGACTTCTTCAGTGGAAAAAATTGACATTTAATATGTGTCAAAATACTAATACCTAATATAAATGGCCATGCCTACCAACAAAAATATCTAAAACACAAAGAAATCATTGATATATCGAATTTTAATTACATTCTCAAATAATAATGAAGGATATATTGGTTTAATACAACTATAAAATTCGCAAGAGCTTAAAATTAATAAAATTCAGACGAGAATTAAATTATTATAAATAACACTTAAATTATCGATATCAGTTCTAAAATTGTCCGCGTTTTCATCTTTTTTAATGTATATCATTTGGCGTTTTCGTCTTTTTTTATAATTATTTTTCTTTTTTAAAATTCTAGTGTTTTGAAAATCAAAATTATGTCGTCTATCTTTAGAGTGCTTAGATAAAGCAGTTTCAGCGGTGACGTTATGTATAACAGTGTATTGGTGATTATAAATTCGTTTCACTAAATATTGTTTGGTTTGTCCGATATAACATTTGTTACAATCTTTTGCAATCTTATTTATAAACGACATTACTTTGATTATCTCTTTTAATGGGTGTTTTTAAATCATAACATACATGATGGTCCATTTAAAGTGTAACACTGTAATATCTTCGAAACAATTAGTGTTATGAAGAAAAGTATTAGACACAAGTTTAACTATATGAAGGGGCTCATTCGATAGTACTACTATTGTCACTATAAAGAAAGACGCAAAGGTCATAGCAAGGTCAACTCTCTTTTTCAAATAGCATATGGTATTTTTTTATCAAATTCTGAAAGAGCACTAAGATGTGAATAGAAAAATAGTAACCCACATATGACCTCAAATTAATATTAATCGAGATATTTCAAGAAAATGAGGACATAATAAAAGTCAGTGCAGCAATGTTTTTCCTTCGTTTGTTAAATGTTTGTTTCTTAAACTTTTGTCCAATACTTTTCTGCATAACACTAATTGTTTCGAACATATTACAGTGTTACACTTTAAATGGATCATCCTGTATGTTATGATTTGATTTTATACCTGTGTTATATATTTTATTTACTCTTTTTGTGATTAATTTATTATAAAACTCTTTAGGATAAGTATTTTTTTCTAGTATTGTTCTAACTTTGCTTACATTTTCATTTCTAAAATCAGGGTGAGCTAAATTTAATGGCTTGATCTACTAAACTGTTAATTACGCTTTCTGAAATAAATTGGTATTTAATTAATTGTTGTTTTATTGACCTAAGAGTGGAAATATTTCAGGAATTGAAAGATAAGTACATAAAGGTCACAAAATAGATATATTAATTTTATACTATGAGATTCAAAATGATTGTCAAATCCGTTCCTATAGATAGTGGTAGGCTGTAAGTATATAATAATAATAATAATAATGCCGCCTGGTTGCTATGAAGGTTTGAATTAAGTCAGTAGGGAAGCATTAGGAACGGTATAGTATGCATACGGTTCCTATAGATTCTATTTTTTAGATAGTCAAATATGAAATAATTCAATGGGGTTAGATCAGGCGGTCTTGGAGGCCATCTGTTTGCTCCAACAACCGTGCCAGCAAAAAACTGTTGAAGATACTGGCAGGTTTGTCAAACGGTATGAGTTAGAGCATTATCATGTTGGAAATAATCTGCTTCAAGCTAATTTTCTTGTAATTATCCAACAAACAACTCTGATAGCACTTCTTGTAGAAACTAATATTATATACATAGATACATCATATCATAAGTAATATAACATATCATAAGTAATATAACAAGTGACCAAGATTTTCCGATAAAATTGATTTGGATAATTTGTAAGTGCTTGTTGAGATAATATTTTATTTAAGATCAACTTCATCAATTTTGTACTTGCTGAAATAGGTCGTGTGCACTAACTAGCACATGAATCGATGATATACTACACCTTATTCTATAATATAGACTAGGTGCCATAATTTATCAGTCCGTCTAAAGGGTTGAAAAAATTCTTATTTGGGTGACAATACGAAATGTATACTATAAAGAAAATAAAATTTTGTACTTGCTCAAATAGGTCGTGTGCACTAACTAGCACATGAAACTATGATCTACTAGACCTTGCTGTACAACATAGACTAGGTGCCATAATTTGTCAGACCGTCTAAGAGAATGAAAACAATACTTATTTGGGTGACAATACGAAATGTATACCATAAAGAAAACAAAATTTTGTACTTGCTCAAATAGGTCGTGTGCACTAACTAGCGCATAAAACTATGATCTACTAGACCTTGCTGTACAACATAGACTAGGTGCCATAATTTGTCAGGCCGTCTAAGGGGTTGAAAAAAAAATGTATTTGGGTGACATTACGAAATGTATACCATAAAGAAAATACAATTTTGTACTTGCTCAAATAGGTCGTGTGCTCTAACTAGTACATGAAACTATGATCTTCTAGACCTTAGTTTACAACATAGACTAGGTGCCATAATTTGTCAGGCCGTCTAAGGCGTTGAAAAAAAATTTATTTGGGTGACATTACGAAATGTATACCATAAAGAAAATACAATTTTGTACTTGCTCAAATAGGTCGTGTGCTCTAACTAGTACATGAAACTATGATCTTCTAGACCTTAGTTTACAACATAGACTAGGTGCCATAATTTGTCCGGCCGTCTAAGGAGTTGAAAAAAATTCTTATTTGGGTGACAATACGATTTGAGCAAGTACAAAATTTTAATTTTTCTATGGTATACATTTCGTAATGTCAGCCAAATATAAATTCTGTCAAGTGAACTGTATTATTGAGGAAGAGTCAGGAAATCTATTAGGTATATTAGTGTACCGAGCATATTTTAGCAATGGGGGATTTAATATGGTCTTCCTTTTTCGTATATTACTGTATCGTTTGGACTCTACATTTTATATGACTCTATGGAAACGTTGCTGGCAACGCCGTTGCTAATTTCACACAAGTATAATATAAAGTAACTGCATTTTCTGATTTTAATGTCAAACATTAAAATTATACGATGGTAGTAATAGACAGGGTATACACCTAAGATGTATATAGAGAGTACCTACTCTATTCACGTATAAAAAAGGCAGATTAGCTTCTCGCCCATCAAACCATCTTAAAGATATTACACGATCAACAGTGTCGTGTAATATCTTTAAGATGTTTGATGGCTTGCGTTTACCGTAACACCAACCTTCCTTGTACTGGTTTCTGGATGTTCATCGATTAGCTGCAGAACAGCTTCCTCTAATTCGGGTGTTCTTATAGTTTGAGGTCTTCCCGGAGTAATTTTTGTTTCTCTCAAATGTACTAGTTTGTGCTAAACGACGGTGAATATTACTGAAGGTTTTCTTTCCATATTCAGAAAGTACAGGCTCTTCTTCCGCGTGACTTTCCGCAACGCTTAGTCCTTTGTGATTGGTTCCGACAAAAAGTTGCCCACAATGCGCAATTTCTATCCTACATTCTATTTACTGACGAGGCGAACTTCTCCAGAAATGGAATTATGAATTTCCACAACAACCATTTATGGTCAGATGAAAATCCGCATGCCATAAGGGAGATGCACTTTCAAGAGCAATTTTCCTCGGCAATTTTTAAATAGGACATATCCGAATAGATGGATAGGTCGAAGAGTGGAAGTTCCGAATCAGCCGTGGCCTCCAAGGTTACCTGATTTGAACTCTCTAGACTTTTTTCTGTGGGGAGATTTAAAATCCCTTGTTTATACTACGCCAATTCAAGATCTCGATGACCTTAGAAATCGCATAATTGTTGCTTGCGAAACAATTCGAAACACTCCCGGACTTGTTCAGCGTGTGAGTATGCAATTAAACGGGAGGATAGAAGCCTGCATATTAGTTGTTAGTGGTCATTTTCAACAGTCCCTTTAAGGTTGATCGTAACCGTTTCTTAAATTTTTTAAATAATTTTTTTTGTATGCGAAATAAATCAGCCTGTATCTCTACAACGGAGCACTTTAGGACATATGTTTATAGAAAATTTTCTCTCGAGATTACCCTAGGAATCGCACCTTAAAATTTCTCGACGAATTTAAGGACCACCCTGTATGTTACTATGCTATTAAGACCCGCATAATAAGCTGTCTTCTTAGTATCAATACGACATTAAAGAAAAAATCTTTGTTGATTAGCCATTATCATTCTAAAATAGTACAATACCCCGTTTACTTCTTCCCTATGGAATAGATTTAAATTTATATATTATATCAAAGTCAATGACGAAGAATCCTTTACTATTTTTGTTAGCTTTCCATCTTCGGGCTATATAAATTTCCACATACGCAGGTAACTACTACTAAAATAACTTGTAAAATTAATTGTTCTAAGCAAATTTAAATTTCATTCAACGAAATTACGGAATTGTGTAAATGAACGAAAGTATATTACTAAATATATGAAGTGAATGGAGCTCTTTGAGATCTCCAGGTAATTTCTATAAACAAACTACATGAATTTTGGTTAATATTCTAAAGAGTATTTATTTAGAAAAGACAGTTCTTATTTGTATCCATATCCTCCGTAACCTCCGGATCCTCCGTAACCTCCAGATCCTCCGTAACCTCCGTAACCTCCGGATCCACCATAGGATCCTCCACCGTAGGATCCTCCACCGTATCCTCCATATCCTCCTCCATAACCACCACTACTGTATCCACCAAGTCCTCCATAACTGCTGTATCCACCCAATCCTCCTCCGTAAGAGCTGATTCCACTGCTACCATATCCGCCATATCCCCCATATCCGCCATATCCGCCGGAGGAACCACCATAGCTACCTAGAGAAGAAATTCCACCTCCATATCCTCCGTAACCACTTCCAATGCTACTATAGCCTAGTCCACCGCCATATCCGCCAAAACTACCTGACGCCTTGGCAGTAGCTTTTGAGGTAGCGGACACCCCAGTAGCAATTAAAATTGCACACAATACCTGTAGTAAGAGATAAAACAGCAACAAAATATATTAAACAGATGTCTTATATCAATAAGTACGTACAGATATAAACTTGCTTTATCTTCAAACTATTGTTTGAATGTTTATACACAAACATGTGTTAATTTCAGAAAAATAATCTAGCATAAAAATCTCATTCATTTAAAACTTAGTCCTGACACATTTTCACTGCTAATTTAGAATTTAAAGTTTCTAAATAACATTAACGGTAGAAAACTTCATTTATTTTTGTAATACAAAATAAGAAGAAACATTCGTAACATAAAATAAAATCTGATGATGATTCATCATAAGGATGTTTGACAATAATTTTAACTCAGTAAGAGTTTTTGGAAAACATGACATGTTTAAACCTTGATCGTGGATTGGTATTTAAATTAATACACCAAACATTACTAAAACAGTCTCTAGACAAGAAAATATCCCTAGAAGGACCAATCATGACAGACAAGGTTATTTACAATTAATTTATAAGTTTGTGGAGTAATTACATTAGAATTTAATTTTCGATAAATTTTTGCTAATTGATTATAGAAAATATTAACAACTGGTGGTAAATATAAGGAACAAGTCAAGATGTGGAATTGCAATCGTGCAAGATTTTTAAAAAGATAATTCTGGAGCAAGCATGATAGATGACTTTAATATTTTCCTACATGCTATCATATTATCGAGTTTCTAGTAGTTTAACATATCAAACGAATAAATTTATTTCTGATGTTTGAAGCTATATAAATCAAAGAAATAATTTAGCGTTAACGAATAATACCACCTATCATTCTCTTAATACTATTAGAAACATTAAACAGTTTCAGAAATATAAGCAAACAACAAGTGGCGTCGATATCACAGATAAAACCCAATACATAGAATCCTACAGAAATATATATTGTACTATGTACTATGTACACTCAGAGAGCAACGAAATGGGACAGTTACGATACCCCGCACAGCAAGAGTAAGATCGCAGTCGGTGCCTGTCTACTTCTTACTCTTGCCTTATCATAACCGTCTCATTTCTTTTTTCTTTGTGTGTACTATGTTTTCTTGAATATTGACGAAGTAAAATATTTACTTAAACATTGACTATTATGTTTTATTCTATGTCAAAAAATAAACGTAAATTAAAATAATTATGGCGAGTTACAAGTAGCTTATATATCAGAAAATATTTAAAAAATAGGTGACCTAGAATAGAAACATCTTTAAGTAAAACTTATCTATAATTCATAAAAAAGGAAACAATTAAAAACCTATTCGATGACGTATATTACTTGCTTCTAAGTTAGAGAAATCTTTCATAGCTTCTTAGGAGGTAAAAATATCTTGAATAAGAAATACGACTCCAGTAAAACCCTAGATTATCGCATTTATCTGTCTAGGTTCGAATTCGTTCCATTTGAGAGCCATGGATATCTGTATCTCTTTAACCATCGGCTGGATAATGTTATGATAAATATACATCTTATATTTGAAAGATAGGTTAGATTTCCAATAATTACCTGATATAAAACAGATGCAGCAGTTCATCAGTCTGTGCATCACTAAATATAATGCGGACGGAAAAATTGAAATAGAAGACGACAATGGTCACACTTGATAATATATACAAGAATTGAAGTCAAATTGGGATTATAGTTTTGGACCAAGTATCATGGAACGAATGAATGAATTATTCATTCGTGCCATGATACTGCACAGCAATTTTTTTAATTTCCAATATATGTCCATTGGTCAAATCAATTTATTTCGACAATACACATGCCCTTCCTCATATGCTTAACATGTTCCACAAATAAACCATACATATGTTGGATGAATTAGAAAATAATGTCTTATCAATTCAGAATTCTAAGAAAATGATAAAATATTTAATTCCAGAAAACTGACTTCCACTATTCTTAAAATTAAAGCAAAACAAAAGAACTTACAATTAAAATAACCTGTTCAAATTTTTTATAAGTGGATCTAATTAAACAATGCAAATTTAATTGCAGGGTAATGGGATGATATAATTACAATGTCTACATATCTAATACGTTTACGTAGTGTACTTGGTACTTACAAACTTCAACATTTTTACTGTTTAGTTCACACTACTACTATAAACAATGAAGAACTGTGTTTGTATTCAGAAAAATTGCCTTTATATATACTTATACAATTTATGGGAATTTTTTTTCCTCGTTCAATAAATATACAGGTGCTAATGCCGATGAAAAAATCGACAACATTTGGAAAGTTAATCGGTGAATTATTCATTTAATTGTCGTACAAATCCTGTTCTTTACTTAAAAATGATAATTTTATCTTTATTATATTATCAAATTAATAAAATCATTTAGATGATTAGGCGACTGCATGCAAGGAAAGGGTAAAATTTCGTGAAAGTTCTAATGCGATTGGATGCTGGACAATTCACAACAGAATAGTTCTAGCCTTATATTATATTCCGCATAATTTTTGCATATTTAATTATACAGATGCAAAGTTGACCATGGTTTAGACATTTAAATGCAGTATTGAATCAAACCTAAAATCCAACAGTGATATACTTAAATTTCCTACAATAATTGTAACAAATACACTTCTGCTATCAAACTGAATACGCATGTGGTTTACATATATACTTGTTTTGTCGTGGTATCTCCATTAGTATGTGAGTTTTTGTTTGTTATTACAGACTTTTAAAATTAGAATATAAATACTTGTTATTCTACCTACCTAATAAAAATTAATAATACATATCCTGTCGATAATAAAAATCAGAACTAGAATATATTTGCATTTTACAACTAAATTTGAGAAAATGCCTTCTGTTTTGGATATCTTAAACATCTAACATAAATTATCCCGAAAATAATAACAATATTTTATTTACACAAACCGTTGATAACATATGTACAACGTCAGTTAGAATTACTATAAAAATAAGTACAATTCTATTCTTGCAAAAAGTTGCACACATACAACGGATCTGTCTCAAATAAAAACCATAACTTATGGTATTCGTTTCAAAAATTTGACATGTAGTAGTAAACTAATTATGAAGCCACAGAAATTTGTTAACTTAAATATGTCCTTGATTTAAACTACAATTGTGAAATAAATAAGTCAGAGAAATTCTCACTGGAGTCCTAGATGACGTCATCAACAAGCAGGTGAACACTTCTAAAGTACTATATACCTTACACACACCTCATTGACCTTTTAGAAAAAAGTAAAACCCCTCAAGCTCACTTTTACATACGTTTGTATACACCGGTGAAAAATATTCTTTTATATTTTTGTCATGTGTGTTTTTGGTGGTGGACAATTATTTTGATTTTTTTTTTACTTGGTAAAAATGCAATAGTATCTTTTAAATAAATCTGAATAGATACCCCACAAACATGGCACTCTTGAGAATGTAAAACGGCGGCAAGGTTCAAGGTTTCAAATCTATACACACTCGTAGTTCTAATTTAAAAACTGATCTGATACAGGCCTTATATGCTATGATGATGCTATGTGGTAGTATATTATTGTCTATATGAATTATGCATTTAAGTATAATATTTCAGTGCAAACTTAACTTATAGAAATACATTAAATATTATTGCCAAAAATGATTTTTTCTCTATATACCTACTAATAGTAACACTTGCATATATATATATATATATAATGAATAATAAATAAGCTGATGATCAGTAATGTCTAAAGTATTACAAACATTCACCGGAAACATATTTTCTGTTTTCACTACTTGAGACCAGAATCTATTCGATCATTTCCAAGCGAATATTTCGAAAACTATCACAAATAGATATTTAATACTTGATTATGCCAGCTTTTCACGTACAGCGTGTGTATTAAGTAATGTCTGCCCTCTTGGAGCACTTATCAAACTGTCTTCCACTCATGCCCATTTGGTCGTTTTCGTATGTAAATGCTCTTTAAGATGTATACTTGGGTATTTAGAACATCTCGACCGTACGAAAACGAACGAATCGGCGTCAAGGGCAGAAAGTTTGATATACTCTTCAACGGGAAAGACATTACTTAATACACAAACTGTACGACTTCACAACATATACAGAATATCTCATTAAAATCAAGTAGTCTGCCAAAGTCCATCATTTTGTGGACACCTCTAATTTTTAAATATGTTTGTATTCACTATTTAGTGCGGTAAATACAATCGCTGCAGGCGTCGTGTCTATTGTAATACCTTGTATATGAGGACCTATATCCGACAAACAATATGCTTAACTGATGTGAGTTCGCTATTAGAATATTCTTTTCATTCTTAGCATTCAGAAGTTACTTCCTTTGTTACGTTGTCGATCGAATTACCAAACCAGTAGAATTTTTTGTGCCGATTACAATGATGTACAAGTTATAGGAAAATCGATTACGGTAAACTTTTCGCTAAGACTTAAGATAACGGAGTTATAAGAACCTAAACGATTCGGAAAGTAATTTTAATTGCTAATGGAATGAAGCGATAATTTGTAATGGAATTGCAACACGATTCTTAGAGAACACCATCTAATTATAAAACTACAACATAAAAACGTATTTTTTTAAGTTTCTCATTCTATTTCAGAAAATATTCGAAAACCCCTCATTGTTCCTCGGTACACGTTTATGCTCGTTTCGGGACACTTCGAACACTTTCAATAGGATCCATCATCTATTTGGCATAATTCTTGCCATCAGATGATCTTGGAGACCATGAAATCAGTCAATTAGTTCCAATCCATCTGTCGTTAAAGAGCTTGTGCTTTATTCTGCGGAAAAATAAAATCCACGTAGGTATCTTTCGATGGTGAAGGTACGTTCATAAATTAAACGTCTAATAGTTTTGAATGAAATAACGCCACACCAAGCAGAGAAACTGAAACAAATTTGTGGACTTCTGGTATTTGTCTGTAGAGGGTCATTTGTTGAATCATTATTAGAATAGTTTCTTCTGTTAAACATTCCATAATTTGAAAAGTTTGCCTAGTCGTTAGCTACATATTCTGTTAACAATAGTCGATATACCAACACAAAAAAAAAATCTTTTAGGATTTCGTAGTAGGAGCATTCAGGTCCGTTCTTATAAGGAATGAATTTATGTTTTTTCATTATTTTGTAAATTGCCCCGTGGAACTGTAGCGAGAGGCGGAGGGAGGGGAGAGAGGGGGTGTTAGTATTATATATCTATGCAATACGGTCAAGGTTATAATTTCAAATTGTGATTGTTAATCTCAAATGAACTTTAATGCTAAAGGTTATACAATTTTTTTTTCTGTTGGGTCACAGATGTCAGTGTATTTCTCAAACTATGAATATTTAAAACTGGTTTTCTTGTAATGTATGTTGTTGTATTTCGGCAGTACTTCATCATAAATTTTACCGGATTAGTTAATAGATACATCCTAAAACATTGCTTTTATGTCATATGTACATAAATTGTTGTGTAGATCTCCTTGAGTTTAATACAATCGCATATTGTTGTCTACTTATTGGTTCCACATAAACGATCACACTCTATCAGCTTCAGCAAATTGAACCTTCTTGAACTCACTTCCGGTTAATATTGCTATTCATGGTAAATTTCGCAACGAATGTTGATATTTCAATTCAAGAGACATTAATATGTCATGTAATTAAATCCGATTGTCCAACGTTAGATATACAAACTATATATAAAATACAATTTCGCCAATCAATATAGGATTTGACATCAACTGTTGTTTTCGTTTTCAATATAGGTACAAATAAAGATGATGATAAAGTTTGTTCAGACACATAAATATCCTTTTCTTATGCAAGTTGTGACCTGGTTCACCAATTCCCATTCCCTAAAAACCGCTTAACAGCATGTTATTTGAGATACTGTAAAATAACATAGCTCTGTTAAAAAACCTTTAACAGATTATTAAAATAGAGGCATTCTGTAACCTATTCTGTTATGCAACGTTTTACAGATCTAAAATAACAGACATATCTGAACGTACTCTAAAGGGTGTGTATGTTTGAACACAATTTACACACACAAAGCTACACCGCGAGAGTTGCAGTGATAGCCAGACAAGTAATACAGCTTACCGAGTCACTGCAACTAAGCACCCACCACACGTAAAAAAAATGTATAACTAATTTCATTGCTGTTTTAATGCAGCCCGTAACCACAGCAACCTATTTTTACTGTTATAGATATTACTGTTTTAATTGAAAATGAATCAGAACAATCGCATTATTTTTTTCAGATCCATTCTACAGAATGAATTATTACTTAATAGAAAAAGAAGACATGTATTTAAGTAATTTATTTTAAACGTAAATGCCGAATATACAGGGTGAGGCATTAGTACGTCAAAGCTCAATATATCCATTAATATTAAATATATCCCAAAACATTATATACAAAAATCATAGACAGTCTTAAGCTACATATTTTGAAATTATTTTCGAATATACAGGATGTTTCATATTGCCAGGGTGAAGAAGCAAACATACATTTTCTTAAATAGGACACACTATATATTATTTCAAATTTAGATTAAGCATATCTTCCTCATTCCTTGGATATAAGGTTTCGTTGAGTTATACCGAGTATTTCAGAAGTTATGGTCAATTTTGTCTGAAAAATCATTGCGTGTTCGACGTTCTGTGTATTCCACACGAAACAACTTGAAATTCAATTTCTACTGGAATGATTTTTTTTATAGTATTACAGTTTCATAGCAAAGTGATATTTTACCAATATTGCGAAAACCTGGTACAGGGCGATTCAAAACGCAAATGCATTATTTTCTCATCTTGTTTAAATGGAACACCATGTATTTTATATTAAGAAAGGGAAGGACACTGTATGCACTTTCGTTTTTATTAACCACTCCCTATATCGAAAATCCATAATTTCTGAGATATTTAATATTTTATTAATGAAAGGTGATCTTTTTCAAGAGATATCAAATTAGCCATGAAAATATGACAGTAAAAGGCCAGTAAATCATATATTGAGATAAACTTATTAAATACAACACAACTAGAAAATATTAACCTTATACCGGTAATTAGTATTTAATTATTTAAGCCAAATGTTCGAGATATAACGGATTTCACAATAAATGTTCATAATGTCCACCAAAAAGATCAAACAACGTTGTAGCCGTCGTGCTTCGACTAATCGAGTTGCATTTCTTAACATTTCTACATACCTACATTCTTTCAGTAATGAACAATCCACATATTAGTACACGAAAAATCTCGCGCCAACAAGATATTAGTTAAAAGGCTGTTCAAAGAATACTGTATAACAAGAAATTGCATCCATATCATCATAGTTACATTAACAGTTACTCGACAATGACTTATCCCACAGAGTTGCTTTTTGTGAATAGGCTCAACAACAACAACAAGAGGGAGATCAGTTACATGTCCAATGTTCAGTAAAAAGTAATAATTTCACTTTGCGTGTGGCGTTATGTGAAATACCTTGTATATCAAATACCACCAAGTACACAAAATGATATGCAGATCAGAATGAAAGAAGAATTCCAGACCATTAATATAGAAATATTCAGAAATATTATTTAAAGAACGGCTACAATGCAACTGCGTATGGTATAGATGCAATTTATTTTTACACAGTATTCGTTAATAGAGGAGAAATTCCAAAAGCGCAAGCAGTGCGCAGAAAATTGTTGATTGTCGGATTTTTCCATCGTCAAACATTCTGCAGGTATGTACAACATGATGGGCACACATAGAATGTGCTGGCTGGGAGAGAGATGTGTATACATGTGATTTTTGTAAGTGTATTTACTATTTTGTACGTATATTGTACTATTTGTAAGTGAATTGTACTGTCATTACTTTTTCACATTATATTTTTCTAAAAAAATTAGAGGTAGCCCATATTTGGACCACATATTTAAACTACGACTGTTTACAATTTTTTTTAATAAAGAATTTTTTATGAAATTGTGATTTTTTATTCTGAAACTTTCCAGAATTGAAGTATATGAGTCAAAAGTACGGCTCAATGTTCAAATTCTCCCATTAGTCCAAAAATGTGCCAACTATATTAAAAAATCAAAAGCTAGCCCATATTTGGAGCTTCTCCTCTAGCCTTTTGACTGATACCTTGTTGGCGCAAGATTTCTCGTGTATTAATATTGTATTAAATTTGTATGTAGAACGTAAAGAAATGCAAATTTATTAGTGGAAGAATGGCTACAACGTTGTTTGATCTTTTTGGTTGGCATTTTAAACATTTATTGTGAAATCCGTTATATCCCGAATATTTGGCTTAAATAATTAAATATTAATTACCGGTATAAGTTTAACATTTTGTAGTTGTGTTGTATTTAATTTTGAAAGAGCTTACCTTTCATTAAGAAAATATTAAATATCTCAGAAATTATCTATTTTAGATATAGGGGAGGTTAATCAAAACGAAAGTGCATACAGTGTCCTTTCCTTTCTTAATATAAAATACAGAGTGTTCCATTTAAATAAGATAATAAAATAATGCATTTGCGTTTTGAGGCTCGTCGCATTTGCAAACATTTTCAAGTTCCATCCCGATATTTATTCCTACAAAATGTCCCAGAAGAGAGTCGTCATCTAACCAGGCGGTTAAACAGGCTCCAAAGCTTTGGAGGATCGTTTCGAAGCACTGACACTGGTCGAAACACGCCGAGCGCGCTTATATTGTTGTATTGTTAGCCTTGTTGTTGTTCGTGCTCGTGGCTAGTACACACTATCATGTTCGAAATTAGATTAATATTAGATTAAAAATAATACCACCATCAATATTTTTTATACAACGAAAAATGACATTCAACAGTTCAAATGTCAAATGTTAAAATAACAGCGATCATTTTCCCTCGGTTATTTAACAGACATTTAACAAAGGAATATTTTACATATGTTAATAACAGTAGCCTACAGAATACCAATATTTTAACATTATGTTATTTTACAGTGTAACAGACCTTTTGCAGACTGATTTGCGTAACAGAGAGTTTGAGAATAGGCCCATAAATTTAGTGTATTAATAAAACACCCATTGAAACATTTTTGATTATTACAAAACATTCTAAACACGTTTCACATAGTATTTTCTACACTTATCATCAACTGTTTTTTAAATATTTCTAAGTAAATTAGAAAAATATCCACGAACTATGATGTAAGTAAATCTAGGAATTTAATCAATTATATCAACCGGAAACTTGGAGACAGTCGTTTGAAATAGTAGCTCGGCAATCGAGTTGTCTCTAATATGATGTTTAGATCAAACACATTATGGCAGGCAATACTATAATCAGTAAGGAAATGAGTATCACAAAAATACGATTTATCTTATTCTATAAAGATATAATAAATAAATAATATGTTGCAGGTACAATAAAATACAGTCACAAGTTTCCATACAGAAGATTTATAACAAAAAATTACACTGTTGATATTTTTGATTTTTTAATAACTTGTACTTGTTTTTTATTAAGAGGGACAAAATTTAAAATCACCCGCCAAAATATAGGCTTACGATTGATTAATTGCCAGTCATGTTTACACTGCTCAAATTTGCCAATTTTAGTGCGGTCATATTGGAAACACAGCTGATTGAAGAAATATTTTTGTAAAGTATTTTCCAATTTTTTTGTGTTCCTACGTTCAAGCAATAAAATTAGTCTTTTTAAAAACTATTTACTTGTGATAATGGATTCACAGAAAAGCGTGCTACCTTGGGACGTGGAAATTTGTCGATACAGGAAAAGCAAGCTATATTAAACATGTATAAGAAAATTATTGGTGGTTGTCCTAGAAAAGAAAGGACACAGATCGTACTGCAAATATTAAACACTTTAGGTAGGTAGTATATTTAAATAAGCGTATATAAACTTATGTGTATTTATATTCCATAATAAGAATAAGCGTTTCAAGAAGAAGTGTTCACCGAATAATTCATGAATATAAAACCAAAGGGCTAATTTCACCACCATCAAAACGATTAGGGAGAAAATCAGTGCTATCTACATTTGACAATACTGTTAAATACTTGATAAGACGAGTAGTACATCGTTTTTTTATGATGGAGAACTTGCTACATTAAACAAGATTTTAAAGAAATTAAAGGAAGATGAAAATATACCTCAAATGAGTCGTTCTACTATAAATTAATGAGAATGCTTAATTTTAAGTTAGTTTGGGTATTAAATTATTTAAATGTTTTATATACTATTTATTTATAGGTATTTAAGACATAACCGCAAAAGTATGCTACTTGAACGTGAAGACATTATTTTATGGAGACGAAGATATTTATCTTCGATTAAAAAATATAGAACTGAACAACGTCCAATAGGTATATTATTTAAATGAAACTTGGCTTAATGAAGGACACACAAAAGCAAAAGTGTGGGTCGATGTTAATGTTACAACACGCAGACAAGCATTTATAGATGGTGTAAGAACAGGTCTAAAAAATCCTGTTGGTAAAGGTAGACGCTTAATTATTTTACATATTGGTTCGAAAAATGGTTTTGTTAACGATGGTTTGTTGGTATTTGAGGAAGAAAAACAGCTGATACCACAATATTTTCACAAAAATTACTTGAGAATAGTGTCATTGTAATGGATAATCCATCCTACCATAGCAGGAAGAAAGAAAAAATACCGACAAATTCAACACGAAAAGCGGATATGCAGGAATGGCTACTTCAAAAACAAATACCATTTAATTCTCTGATGGTGCGATTAGAATTATTAGAAATAATAAATCGTCACAAGGAACATTACAATATAAATGCAGTGGATGAAATGGAAAAACAAAGTAACAAAATTGTATTGAGATTGCTACCCTATCACTGCGAACTGAACCCCATCATCGTAGTTCGTCCTGGTTTGGGCACAAATAAAAAATAGGTTCCTTAAAAAAATAAAACCTTCAAATTGCCGAAGTGAAGGAACTTTTACTAAGTGCTATTGCAAATGTTACCTCGGAGAACTGGATGAAATGTGAAGAACATGTAATCAAAGACGAAAACAAAATGTGCAATTTAGATGGCTTAATGGATGATGTAATGGAGCCATTTATTATTTCAGTTGGAAATGATGATAGTAGCGACAGTGATTTTAATCTCAATACTGATTTTGTTGAAGAGATATAGAATTGTATATTTGAGATATATTATTATTCAAAATGTATACAAATTATTGTTGATTCGTTTAATATTCCTATAATAAGAGTCATAACACGAGTAGTGGGGCATTCCTGCTATGACCACAAATACGAAGAAAGTTACATCGAAACATTTGAATTGTGAATAAAATGTATTCTTATTTAAGCATATCATATATAAATATTTATAAGAACATTTCTTATGTATACATTAACAGTTAACTTGAAAAATATATTGTCTATTCTATTATTGTATTTTTTTACTTAAATATTAATAAATATAACATAAAGCCATAAACTACTACCATTTCTTTTTTATAAATGTGATCTGTTCATCAAGTTAAGTACTAAATATATATTTGAGTAGTAGGTTCATATACATATATTCATATTTCATTTCATTATATCTATCATTTAAATTTACCGCCAAAATTTTCAGTTATTAAATTTACCTAATGTAATACGGGCTGAAGCGTTTTGTCGCTCTTAATTAAAAACAGAGTATACCGCTTTTGGCTAGTAAAACCTCTAACAAGTATTTTGGCATTCCATGCACCGACTATTTGGTCACTTCTTCATCAATTGCGTTTCATTCTTGCAATATTGTCGTCTTAAGCCGGTCTTTATTTTTTATATCATGTTTGCGAACCCCCCTTCCAATCTCATCTTATAAATGTTTAATAGGGTTCATATCGGGCGGAGGTGTACGAAGCTGCCTTCTGACTTTAAATATTAACCATCCTTCGCCCTTTTTGCACTGTTTCGGGTCATTATCTTGTGAAATATAAATGACCTGCCTAGTTTATGTTTTTGGCAGCTTGCATGTAACTCGTCCTGAAATTTTTAATTGCATGTGTTGATTCATAATTCCGTCGATAAATACCAAGTTTCCAACCCCTGCAGCGCTCATACACCGCTACCCAGGAACGCTTTTGTCTCCAGGTTTTACAGTAGTGCACACATTTTTTGTGTTTTTTGAATATTTATTTTTGTTCCACCAAACCATAGGTCCCATCTAACCCAAAAGTATTAGTTTATGGATTACCAAAATAATATTTTTTTTTGTTTGCCAGGGGAAAATGCTTGATGCACGCCAAGCGCTTGGGATCTGTCGCGGCTTGGCAGTGTGAGACTCTCAGAACTTCTGCCTACTCACTAAAAACCCATCACGTCACTCTTAGCGGTATCCGGAACTATTTGGAGATATATCATCGCACACCGCCAGCTGTCTGAATCGTCACTCCCGTTTCCCT
Source organism: Holotrichia oblita (assembly GCA_023690525.1). Classification (NCBI taxonomy): domain Eukaryota; kingdom Metazoa; phylum Arthropoda; class Insecta; order Coleoptera; family Scarabaeidae; genus Holotrichia; species Holotrichia oblita. The sequence continues at coordinate 86,821,285 of CM043015.1, read as the reverse complement.
CCGTCTCTACTGTATACACCATCAGTCATTACATCCGTGCCGTTTGCTGTCTCTTTCTCTCGTCGATTTCCTTACACTTCATAATTGTGAAATCATATTATGATGATTTGCCAATTCTCTATCGACTCCATCATCAATGGGATTAATGTTTCTGGGGTGATATGATGCCAATTCCTGCTTGTGCTATTCTTCTGTTTTCCTCCGTTTCTAATTATACATCAGTCATTACATCTGTGCCGTTTGCATTCATAATTGATGAAATCATATTATGTATGATTTGCCAATTCTCTATCGACTCCATCATCAATGGGATTAATGTTTCTGGGGTGATATGATGCCAATTCCTGCTTGTGCTATTCTTCCGTTTTCTTTCCATCGATCGCAGTCAAAGGCAGTGTGTTCTGCAGTATCAAGCAAATTACAATTTGGTCCTCGGAATCTTTCCCTATCCTTTTCGCATACGCCCGGAAGGTGCCATGGGCCGTTAATACTTGTGTTAGATAGTAGTCGACGTTCCTATGTGGGCAAGTTATCCAGGCACGAATGTCTTTAATCAGACGTTTTGTCCACTGGGCTCTATCCATCTCTTCATCCCATCTCTTTTGCCACTCAACCATAGTTCTTTCCTTGGCAGTCTTTATAGTACGGTTACGATCTTTCTGCGAATGGTTGGAGATATAAGTCCTTTCAAATACCATTAAATCGATAGGTGTCGTACCAGCAATCACCTGTAAGGCTATCAAGGACGCCGTGTTATATGACGAAACTACGCGCATGAGGATGCTTCTTTGCATCCGGTGCATTATTTTCCTGTATTTCTGTATGTATACAGCTTTATGCCAAACTGGTGCAGCATATAGGACCATGTTATGCAGTGCGCTGCTCAAGATAATTCTTTTGCTGCTCCTAGGGCCGTTTATATTCGGCAATATTCTTGTTAGGTTGGCCGCCTTCTTTTCAGCTTTGTTTACCATCATCATCACATGCGATCCGAAGGATACTCTCTCGTCTAGCATTACACCCTAGTATTTAGCTGTTTTTGCGGGCACTAGCCTCACTCCCTCCAGAGTAAAAAACACCTTATCTCTTTTTCTTTCTCCTTTCATTATGATGGCTTCTGATTTGTCGGGTGCCAAACTTAGCTCATACTCTCTCATCCATGTACTGATCTTGTCTAAGCATACATTTGTGTTCTCTATAAGTGTTGCCTGGTCGCAGGCGCCCACCACAAGTGCAAGATCGTCCGCGAAGGCAATACATTCAGCCCCCCTAATTAAATCCAGACTCAGCACCCCGTCGTATAACACATTCCACAGCACGGGGCCCAAAACCGACCCCTGTGGCACTCCCATATTTATCTCAGCAGTTTCTGTTTTTCCAATAATTATTTTCCTGTGACTTCCCACTTTTTATTACAGAAGTTGCATTTTTTAGTTCTTCCTCAGTAAACAGCTCAACATTTGGCATTATCGGTCCAATTTGCCATATGTCAGTACTCTTAGGAAAGAGTTCAGCGACAATCTGCTTTTTAATCTCAATGCCGGGTTCGTACAGTGTTAAGTATTTAAATTTCTTCAGGGTGATTTTATAAGCACAACCCCATATATCATTGTCCAACTCCTGACATATCTGCTCCCAACATCTCCTCTTTGACAATTTGATGAGCTTACCTAGTTCTTTTCTCCCTGACCGGTAATCTTCTCGCAGAATGTCAGCATCATGCTTTCTCCCTATTTGCGCATTCAAGCGCGTTAGCTTTCTTCTGTTACTAACACATTCCTCTCTTTTCCTTGCAATTGCCTCAGTCCACCAGTAGGGTTGTCTGTTACTTTCCATTGTGGCCAGTCTGCTATTTTTATATGCTTGCCATATCACTTTACTACATGTTTCATGGTTCATATCTCCTTCATCATTCACCACAATTTTCAGGGTTTCCTTAAACGCTCCCCAGTCAACTGTACTTTTAACCATGTCCATCGCCTTTCTTACTTTTGGTCCTTTGAGTTCAAAGTATATATATATTGGTGCTCGGTTAGGGTTTCCGTATCCATCACCTCCCACCCTGCTATGCTTTTCGCTATTTTATTCGTGGAGATGGTGACGTCAATATAGGACTTCGTATCTCCTCTAACAAATGTTGGTCTCAGGCCAGTATTATGTACTACCATATCGTGTTCTGCCATCCGTTCCATCCAGTACCTCCCTTTTTCATCTGTAATTAGAGATCCCCACTGTGCCGATTTAGCATTAAAGTCCCCAAGTATGATCTTTTCTCCATTACTCACATTACTCATAACAGCGTCTACCTCTGCTTTGTACTCGTGCATCCCTATATTTGGAGATATATAGCAGCATACTATTTCGAAGTTTTTGTAGGTTATTATAAGGTGACCATCATTCACTCTATGCTTAATAACCCCAGTATCCCTTGTTAAGAATAGAACCGCTATGTTGACTCTATTGTCTTTAATTCAGTTTCTTTCACTAACCCGTTTCTTATTTGGCTCTCCAACAACCAAAATAATATTAGTTTGTTAAGGTGCATTTTAGCAAATAAGAAACGTAGCGCTTTGCTATTTTTATTGATGTATAGCTTTTTCCAAAGGACTCGGTCGTGCAAACCTTGTTCTCGTATGCATTTCTAACTATTTCAGGTACAAGATGCACCCCGTAGTGCTCTTCGTAGTATAGATGCACTAGTTCACGGATTTCCGTTAATTATTTTGCTAATAGTGGTTTATGAATGGCGTTCAATTTCTGGTCTGCCTAAATGTATATATTTTACAGGTTTGTAATTGTTGATAGCTATTTACTATATGTTATACCGTTGCATAAAATTTGTTTACAATTTGATCTATTTGTCTTAATAATTTTCTTTCTTTTCTTAAGGTTATATTAATCTACGAATAGCTTGGAAAACCTCCATTTTCAATAAAGCCACAGAATAATGATCGGTTCTATGTCACTATATTAACTGATATTGAAAATTCAAGTAAACTAATGTTACCTATGTACGAAATAGGTAATTTTCCGAGCTCTCTCTGTACTGTATGCAAACTTTATTTGCTGCAACATCTGATAGTGTGATAGATTATTTGTTTTAAATTTATTTCCACAAAATAAAATGTCGTATTTAAGTTGCCAATCTGTTTGTTTGTGTATTGCAGTAATGGTATTATATACTGGCATTATATACTATAACCAGAAATAGTAAAGGTTTCTATTCACCAACGCAGCGGTCAACCCCGATTAGAGTCAAATACATGAATAAAGTTAATCAAAGTGACCTGCATGAGGACATTTACACGAGTGTCAGATTGCAATCGTAGAAATTAAATTGCAAACGGACTGAGAGTGATTAGGAACCCTCACTCACTATTATGCATATACTAGTGTAGGTAATAATATACCTATCTGCAACGTCCTAAAATATTGGCCTATACACCTTGGATCTAAATGTCGAATATTAAGACTCGGGTTTGAATTTAATCATTCATTGGAATCATTGTTATAATTAATTTGAAAATTATTTCTTTTTTTCATAGACAGCTTTAAATTAAAACTTATTTGCTATGATGTTTATTTTGCTGTCGTGAATGATACGCTATATTAAAAATGATAATTTCCAGATAAACAACAATAACTATCAGCTGATTTATCCATTATTTCTTCAAAATAGGGTTATTTTCTAAATAACATATAAATCGCCCTTCCTTTCTATATTTTTTTATTGCCAATATTCGTAATTTTCTAACCTCGAACTTTCCATAATTGTGGCTTTATCTATAGTACATTTATTTAACCATTATATCAATAGTTTCAAAACTTTTTTATGTAAGGACTCAATTGTTATTTTGAATATACTTGTTGCCTAATAATATCAATTTCATACTTTTTAATTTTCCTCGGTGCTCCTTTGTCAACTTTGGTTAATTGCTTCGTTGAATGTTCTTGGTTTGTCCTTCGTTATTTTCTTCCATCAGAGTCTTATAGATATTGAGAAGTATCTGCTTTGCATCTTGTGATAAATATTTTCTCTTCCGATTTATCCATTATGTCTTCAAAATAGGGTTATTTTGAAGACAAATTGGGCGCGTTTATTTTCATAATGGATAAATCAGCTGATAGTTATTGTTGTTTATCTGGAAATTATCATTTTTAATATAGCTGCACCGACATCATAGCCAGTTTTAATTTAAAGCTGTCTATGAAAAAAGAAATAATTTTCAAATTAATTATAACAATGATTCCAATGAATGATTAAATTCAATCCCGAGTCTTAATATTCGACATGTTATTCTAGAATTGTAATGAATATGTAAAGCTCCTGAATAACTTCTTTGGAATTTTAATAAAAATAAAATACTCCTACTGCATACGTATATCTACAACAGGTGATCGCGTTGAGAAGAATGTGAATTCAGTATAATTAACACATATATTTTTTGCGATAATAATTAACTGCATTTGCATAGTTATTAATGTTTTTACAAGTTCCGCATCTGTGAATAGATAAATTTATGTGACAATTTTCATTTAGTATCTTTAAATAACTATTGTAATATTTTTCAAGTAACTACCAATTTTATGTTAGTTCTGGATATAAGCAAAATGACCACCTATTGCGAAAATTTTGTTATGTAACTGACAGCCATTACATTTATCAAAGTAAAAAATAATATGTTCGTAAAATATATATATCATTTTTTATTCGACACAAACATGATAAAATATTTGTGGAATAATATTCACATTAGAAGTAAATTATTATATTTAATATCATGTTCGTCATACGTTTTAAAACAAGATTTTGTGCAGGTAGATATATATTAAAAAATATGAATATTTATAATTATATTTATTTTCAATGCATACATTTTGTACCATTTCAACATTAAAGTGAAGAGAACGTTAAATGCTTAAAAGTATGTACAAATGGTAACTGGCAATATCATTGTATTTCTTAGAAATACAAAGTCCAGTTTGTTATTCTAAGCCGTGGAAGTAGAAAATCAATATTTTCGTTTTTAAGATTTGCTTTTGGAGCTGACACATTTTTGGATTGATTGCTTAGTTTTTAATAGTACACAATAATGCGATATTAGATACGAAATAGCCACTATATATTAATTATTTTAGTACTAATGATTAATTTTCTCATTGTCGGCTGTCAATTTTATAATTCTTCATGTTGAATTATTGATGCTGTATGGTTGAAATTGCACTTTTTGTGCTTTAGCTTCTACAGCAAGAGATGCAGTGGAGAAATCTTCCAATCTTTTTGTTGAGATCTATTTACAACATCTTGTGAACTTCCTTTACTATATAGATAAAAGTGCGCAACTGATAAGATTTATAAAAAAAGAGTCTAACAAAATAGTGATAGATTGATTCTTAACAGGAATATATTTTTGAAAAACAATTGAATTGTTCATGAACTATGATTCGATTTTACTGAAAAATATGCTATAATTCTGGAAAGGCTACGTGATGTCATCATTGCGGGAAATTACCTGCATGATGAGTAATTCGGGTTTCCCAGGGGTTTATCGGCCGACTTCCAACTCCTCCGACTGACAGACGAAGTGCAGAATTCGCTGTAGCTGCGGCATTCGATCGGTGGCCTTTGCCCGCGCTTTCGACTCGGTAGGAGACGACGGCTTATCATTCAAGATGCGACGACTAGGCATCAATACCGAGCTAGTAGCCCTCGTTCTAGGATAAAGAGGCTTCATGAATTATCGGGCCCCACGCCTATTCGTACAGGCGTCTCACAGGGTTCCTTCCTGGGACCTGAACTTTTTATTTTGCATACCTCCGACATACCAGGGTCACTACACACAAAACTAGCTATATACGCGAATGATACTGCTCTGTATACGACGTCACGTAATGATGGCTTGGTTTTCTGGCGGCTGGCAAGTTTCTGCGGGCAAGGTCTGTCCTTTATATCCACTCCTCTGCACCAGAAGCTCTCTAAATATTAAATCAAGCTACTGATTTATACGGTCTTTCTCCGGCCAATTTTAACGTATGGAGCCCTCACTTGGTGCAGCGCCAGTGTATCACAAAGGAAACGTCTCAATGTTCTGCAGAACCAGGTGCTAAAAATTATTCTCGTAGCACCTAGGTATGTGAGTAACGCTCAAATTCATAGAGATTTACAGCTCCAAACACTCACGGAGCACGCGCTGGCTCTGGCCAGAAAAACGTTAGAGGGCAGCTCGGTTGGAGAACACATTAATACAACACCTAACAGAGCTGGATCGGGACAGGCTTTCTCCACGGGTCATGACAAGATGCGTCCTTAAAATAGCGCAGTAGGCGGCTGCAGTCGAGCCACACACATAAGAGAACACCATCTTCAAACACCTCACGTGGCTCGTGGAACCACGCATCCTAGAAGAAGAAAGGGCTAAAGGAGCAGTAGCTCCAACCATAGTACAACAGAGGCCCTAGAAGAAAATACGTCCTCATTTTGGTTCATATCCGTTTATCTGATACTTATTCTTTATGTGAAGGATTTCCAACGTTTGAAACGTCAATTCTTGATTTTGACAGAAATTTAAATATTAACAAGTGAAAAGTGAAATAAGAAATACCTTTCCAACGATTGCACTTCAGTGGTAAGTAATAGGCATCAGTTTCTCGCATAGTGTAATCGTGATGAGTAGGGTAGTTACATCAGTTCTAACCCACTGCCCCTACGGTATGCGAAACCAGAGTTGATGGTATTTTGTCGTATGGAAATCCACCAAATATCATCAACTCTGGTTTTGCATACCCTCAAATACTATGAGTTTAGTTTTGCATACTAGCCGATAGCATCAATTCTAGTTTTGCATACCACCAGATACCATTGACTTTTGGTCGCTATTTTAAATCTTAGCGGTACTGAGTTAAAACGGGTGTATTTTATTTTTGCGGGTTATTTTCCTTTTTGTTTTACAAATTGGAATCGACCAATACGATATAAAATAACTCTAAAAGGATTCATGTGGTAGTTTATTTTAAACATCTTCTTTATATAGAAGAAATTCTAATCATGATACTTTAGAAATTACGTTGTGGAGTTTAATTGAAGGTTAGAACCGGTCAGTACTCGTGATATTAGTTAGAGTGCTGTTCTGCTGGTGATTAATGATACCACCTTCGGTTAGTTAATTTATCAGGATTTCATGTTAGTTCGCTGGATTCATTTTCGAATTTATAAGTGCAATTTATTATTCACATTCTCTAGGAAACTATCTACATCGAGTACAGTTTCAATATTTTTTTAAGTTCTTTTCAGTATCTATCTATTTTAAATATTTGGATTTGTCTATCTACACTATAATAGTGGGATGGTATCCATGTCCACATATATTAAAAGTTTAATGAAAAAACCTCAGCTTCTGTGATAAAGCTATTTGTTTTCTTTTCCTTAAAATAGGTAGCAACTTATTCTCATGACATGTTTATATTATTTTCCAGATAATTCGATGCATTTTACAGGATATACTTAACAAAATAACGTAAAACAATTTTGAATTACCTACTATTAAGAGTCAATCAATAAATGTGTTTACAAAATGTCTTAATATGATACTATACAAGACTGGGTTTGTTCACAGCATTCCTTCTTTTAGTTTGCAGAGACACAAGCAAATGAAACTAATTGATTCAGAATAGACACCAATATTGCGTTTAAATAGTCTATAATGTAAAGTAAGCGTTTCTTGTAATAACATTGTGAAATATCATAATACAGATATATTAATTGTGAAATATAAGAAAAAAGTACCTAAGTTTACAATTATTATCGGACTATTTTGGAGAGTTATAAAGATGATTACGTTATTCCAATAGATATTAGACATTGATGCTGAGGCATAGACACTGAATTATACGATATTAGAGTCTATACATGTAAATATTTTGTTGAATATATTGATTTTCTCTTCATGTTATCTATTAACTAAGAAACATATACAGGTTATCCTATCATAATGTTAAATAACATTCATTATTTGCATATGATATAATGGAAATACAGTTGATAGTATTTATGTAAATAAAAGGACCCATTCTCATACTTCTATTTTACAGAAATAGTAGAAGAGAAACTAGTATCGTTTAACCTTACTGTTACCCCAAACAGTTAATACGACTTACTATTTAAGTTCTGTAAAATGAAATTAAAAGAATGAATCCAACTGGCATGCTAATTATTCTATAACTACATATGTTACATTAACATGACCTTCGTAGATATCACCGCTAGCTACATTCATAATTATGCTATTTTAATTTATATACAGTATATTATGCACAAAATATGATTGGTGTAGGTGAATGCAATCCATGCTCAACGTCCGTACAATAAAACAATGCAGAAATTCCGAAGAATCATCAACTAGAGTACTAGTGTACAAAGTGTCTTGCCGTCTTCCAATTGCTGAAATGACTTTTCGACTTCAAACGAGTGATGTTCTAGTGAGTGAGTTACAGATATGGGTTGCATATCCAACAATGCCGACGACAGGATCTGTAGCATGTGCAAGTGCATGGTCTACATGTTCTGCAGTAAAGATAGCATGAACATGTGCTGCAACACCAGCTGTAACTTCTGCCATACCGACAGCACGAACAATCTGCAAGATATAAAACTAAAATTAGTTAGTTTTTACAATGTAGGTAATAATTTAGAATGATTGTATCTCAATTAGATCCACCATTTAGAAAGATAATTTATAATAAGGGATAATCCAGAACACGGTATCGCATCAAATAGGTCTCTTCGTTTTTTGGTACAGCTGTTCATGTTTTGTTGCAATTTGAGAAAGATTACAAAATCACCCCAAAAGTTAAATATAATTATTTCTTGTAGTCGACCTTCAAAAAATAGAATGAAAGCACTGACGCCACTAATATACAGCCAAATCACTTTCATAACAACAAATGTTAATTTCACAAAATGCTACTTCCACCATTTTTATTTATTAAAAATGCGATGGCCACACATTTTACCTCTAACTATCCCAATATCAAAATAAAGCTGTTAGTTTTTCATCAGATAAATTTTTCTAATAAAATTCTATGAAAAAAACTAATTTGATTTGTCTAAATCTTTCAAAAATAATTACTAATTGGAAAAAGTAATTATAACACACGAGGGCGACCTGAAATGTTTCCGAAATTGGCAAGAAGGTTGAAGTGGATTCATTGGTCGGCAAGGACAACCTTTTTATAGCAACTGTCAAAATTTCAGACGTCTACTGTCAATTGCTGTTGTTTAAGAGTGTGTTTTGTGTAGCAAGTCGGGCGATTTCGCAAAAATGGATAAAATCGAATTTAGTGCAGTGATTAAACGGCCACGGAAATTCAAAATATTTTGCTAGAGGTTCATGGCGGTTCTACTTCATCATTTTCGAACATCAGCTTCTGGGTGAACGAGTTCAAATCTGACCGCAGGAGCACAAGTGACGAACCACCAAAAAATAAAAATAAAAACCACACCAATACCGTATTTTTCTTATCGATTCCGGAAACATTTTAGGTCGCCCTAGTAGAGCTGCTAAAATAAATAAACTGATGTGCGATTACTAGATGTACCCAATTTTTTGAGGAACAGAGGAAAATTTTTTGATGTAAGTTTTTCTTACAAAATGATAATAATTTTTATACAAAGACAAATTTATTCGATAAAGAAAGCTCCTGTGATTTTATATAAAATGAGATAAATGGGACATTACAAGTTTCGGTTACGTGTGTGTCAGTTTGACACACGAGGCGCCAGCCGCGTATAGACAGGTCCACCAGCAAGGTAATTACTTGCTTACTAGTGTTTTATTTAACTCTACTTCCGAATTTCTTATAGTTATAGCCAAAAATAATTTCACTCTCTGCATTCTCTAACACGTTGCCACATAAAAAAAAACGAATTAGCAAAATACACAGTTTCGAATTTAGTATTCCGTGGAAAAACAACATATTTCAAAGGTATATACTGATGGATCAAAAGAAGGAATGGATCGTTTAATCTCCAACGGAGAAATAAGATGTTTCAATTGGTGTTGAATAAAAGTTCTAAATGAAAGATTCTAGTGCAACGTGAAAACATATTAGGCGGAGTTATGAAATAGCGTACTACCCACCATCCAGAAAATTACAACACTTATTGCACTCGCCCATTTTCTTCACCATAATCATTGTTGCAATACAGACATTGTCAATGTCGAAAAGGCAATAGCACGTTTTACTCCAACACCAATTGCCAACTTATAAAATAGTACCTTTAATAATAACAATAATAGATATGTATATTACAAATTAAATATGTTGAATAACATCGCAGTAAATATAGTTTTTTTTTTTTAATAAAAATGTGGTTCCATATGAGACTATTATATTTTAATACCTCATTTTAAGGTAAAATAAGATTATCTATTAGTTTGAATGCATCGTTAATATTAAATTAAAATAATAATAACTTAATTAGATAGATTTCGAAATACAACAAAATTTTATATTAAACTGTAAGATTAAGTTTTGTTCGAAATTAAGTCGTCATTACGCAATGTCAGAAAGTGGAAGAATTTGTGGAAAGAGCAGTAAATTGTGTCTGTTACAATGTTATAGTACTTTTTGCAGTGAATTCGCCCTAATGTAATATTTGATATTTAGAAATAATTATTTATTTTATGTTATTCGTATATAAAATTTGACATATAGTAGTTATATTAAAAATAAATAAATACGTGCTGGTTAATTTTTCTTTACAACCTTTATACCTCATAATTCAAATAAAATTTAAATCATAATATTTTAAGAATAAAACTGTATAGATTATATAATTTCGCAGAATGTCAAGGTTTCAAATATACATACCTATATATATATATCTAGATGCCTTTCCGCTTATACATATAAAATGTATGTTTCATTCATATTTGTGGTTCTTCTTCCCATAAATTTTATTTTAATGCATTAGCATACGACTCAAGTGGTTCTTGATTTATTCGAATGTTTAAAATGTTGTCATTGATATCTGCGTTTACTGAACATTGCGAATTAGTTTTTTTTGTTCTATTAACAGATAGTGAATAATAAACAAACGTTTAAAATATTCTTTAAAATACCATAAATGGTATTCTTTAAAAATAAATCTGCAAATATGTTCAACGATAGAATTCCAAGAGTTGTTTTTTCAAACATGTTTAACTATTATATTATTCATTTACATATCATTTTAGGTATAAGTTCGAAGAGTATACATATGTTTGCCATTTCTGACTAACGTGTAACTAAAGAATGACGTTTTAGTTTTGCTGAATCTTGACAAGTTACTAATTGTTTAATTGTAAATAAGACCGGAAATGTTCAAGCCACATATTTATGTTGAAACTAAATTTAGCTGTATAAGCATTAAGTCGCGCTCAAATTAGAAATAAATTTAATCGCAACGAGAAATGTAAGAACAAGAAAATCAACATTTATCTGGATATAAAATAAGAGCACAGTATAGTTGAACAAGCAGAACTAGCCCTACTACTAGTCAAACAGGCAACGTTTGCTTTCGATATAATACTAATTTATTATAATATTATTATTAATAAATCCAATTAACTCAGTGGATGAAGAATTTAAGATTTAAATTAGTATTTGATAAAAAAATCTATTTTATTCTATGGAAATGATAATCTATGAAATTATATACAGAGCATTCCAATGAAAACGATCCACCTTAAATACATAAGTAGAAAACGTCAAGAAATACGACAAAACGCCGAGACACGTCGATTTTTGTTTAAAGTTTAATTGAACTCAAGGTTAACTATATTTGGTACAACTGCCATTGTCATATGTATTGGGTAGCCAACTAAGAATGGCGGTCGGCCATATTATAGGAACGGTTTGCAATACAGTTTCACTGACTAAAGTGGCCCCGAAAAACATCTGCAAATTATTTAGGGAAATGAAGGATGACCAGTAGATAACGTTTTTCAAAAATCACAAAATTTCCGTATTTAAATTTTTTTAACGCCCTCTAGTGGTGATGGACAAAATAAGATTAAACAGTTTGAATCGCTAAATGTAGGGCAAGGAAAATGATTTCTAAAAAGACCAAATTTGCCAAATTTCGTTCAGAGGAAGCAGAATAATTTAAATTTATAGAAGAAATTCTGACTATTAACATCTTTCTCAAGATATCTTCGGATTGGTAAAAGATAGCGATACCCGGTTTTCACGGATTTGTTGGTAATTTAACCTACTTTTTTAATCTGTAGACAAACATGTACGTTTCTATTTAATATTTTTCGATAAAAAACAAAATTTCTGAAAAAAATGAAACAGCGCCCTCTAGCATGCATGTTACGTATTATATGGTTTGAATCTGTAACAATCAGATTGGAGGAGTAATGCTGTTTCCTTCAAAACAAAGTCTCTCCTCCTCCTCTCCCCGTATTTGACAAAATAAAAAAAAATTATCCAGTGTGAAATATGCAGAATTTTCAAAAGATTTCGATTTTCATATTTGTGATAAACCTTGGTAAATTGGTAAATTTTGTATAAAATAAGAATTTGAATTTTTGGTGTACAGTTACGTCACCTAGCGGTCATCCTACACTTCCCAAATGTTTATCGGGGCCACTTTAGTTAGTAATATTTTTTTCCCGAAACTGTGTTACAAACTGTTCCTGAGACATGGGCGAGTGCCGTTCCTATTTGGCCACCCGGTACATACATTATTTGATACTTATGTTAAAAATATAAACATGTTTTTCTCACAATTTTTCTTTATATTTCTGAGGATGAAATAGAAAATTGCTTTTGAAACTATCAAAAATCAAAATACTGTCAACATAGTGTAATCAACAGACAAATTGCTGTAACTCAAAAATGGTTGAATAAATCAGTATAATAGTTTCAGGACTTCAAATTGGCATTCTTGTGATGGTGTCTGACACTTGTTCGAGAGCATTTTGTAACCATAATCTTAACATTGCATCGTAGAAAAACAACGTGCAGCGATTAGATTAGAGCAATGGGTATCAAATCCAGAAAAGAATGTTGAAAATCTACGGAAATAATTGTGTGCACCGCTTAAACGTTTAAAAATTGATAGAACAATTTAAATGTGGTCATTTATGTAAGTGTGTCCCACGGTTGGAGTGATTGTTTCTTTAACCTTTTTATCGCTGGGGTGCGTGGTTCCCAAGCCACGTGAGGTACTGTTGTCAAGTGTTCAGTTCGGGGCTATTGCGTCATCTATAGGACACGCCTGGTCGCCACTCGCGGAGGAGGTCTTTCCGGATCCAACTCTGCTGAGAGAACCAGGGTGCCAAAACAATCATACGCAGCACCCAGTTCTGCAACACATTCAGACTCCTTATTTGTGACATACTAGCACTGGACCAGGTTGGAGCTCCATACGTTAGAGTCGGCCGGAGAAACGCCATATATATTAGCAGTTTAATTTTTATACTCAAAGAGCTTTTATAGCAGAGCAGTGGATACAGGACAGCCCTCACTCGTAAGAATTTGGAGATGACGTTCGAGAAGTATTGCCTAAAAATCAGCTTGGAGTCAAGCGTTATACCCCCGTTATACCCCATAACATGGGGTCTCTAAGGTAGACGTTCGCCCTGTATGACAGTGGTGGTAGGAAGAGGGTTTCGCTAAGGTAGACGTTCGCCCTGTATGACAATGGTGGTAGGAAGAGGGTTTCGCTTATGCGAGAAACGTAAGACTTCACACTTCGAAGGATTGATCTTCAATTTCCATTTCGTAGACCATTCCACAACCTCGTCGACGGTAAGACATATTAACTTTATATGCTGTTCACATGCTATACAAACAAATTAATTTTTATTGATTTCGAGTTAATGAATAATGTATAAAGATGGATAAAATTAGTAGATTTTATTTGACTTTATTTATATCGTCGTATTAATTTGTATTTATACAGGAACAACATAAATTCATATTTATATTCTTCGTTCCTTGTAACATTTTTCAAAAACGATAACAACTCATTAGCTTCTTACAAAATGAACACAATTTCTTAACAGTTAATTGTTTGTAGTCACACATAACTATTTCATTTACAAAATAAATATTGGAGTTTAAGTATACATATACATACATATATATTCATCAGTAATAGTGTAAACACTAATCTGTATTTTACTTAGATATTATTCTGGGTCATACTTGAATTCAGTTATTAAAAGAAAAATTAAGAAAAGGAAGTCAATTTGATGTTTAGAGCATTTGTTCAACTTCTCTAGTAAGAATATAATTATCGACTTCTCAGAAATAATTAACACCACTAACTTCTCTGAAATTAATTTATCACTTAAAAGTTTGTAATCTTTATAAACTTACAAGCAACATGTTTATGTTGTCCCTGTTTAGCGCAACTTCACATTGCGGCTATTACCTCCTTGCCCTACTCTTGTTCTTGTGACATGTTTCCGTTTGATGTCAATCGATGCGAACACTGTTTCAATGTCAGAAAACCCGGGGTTAAATCGACGGAACGACGTACCAGGTTTAAACAACGTACGGGCTTTGCACAATAATGCAAATCTATAACAGCTAATATGCTACACACGGAAGTTTCACGATAAAGCTGTGCGTGCATCAGAATTAATAACGATACAGATTTCGAAAAAAGAAAACTCTAGTAAGGTCGTACAATTCTATTTCGGGACTTTCACTTTCCTTGATACGTCGACCCTACTTTTAAGGAACTGCTATATATTTTGAAATTAAATGTTATGATTGTCTTCTCTTATACTTTTTCAGTTTTGTCACGGTCTTTGACACGTGTTTATTAAACAAATAGTATAATATTATAGTGCTTAAATGTATAATGAGCTATTCCAATTAATTTAACATTAATTAATATTTTTATTATAATTTGGTTTTCAATAAGAAGTTTTATGATTTATTTACCATGGTACATAAACACACCAACTATTAATGCCATATTTTGGACTCCTACTCTTATAATCAAGCACATTAAACGTATGTTTTTGAGTAATAAGAAGAAATATGTAGAGATTCAAGTTTTTTGCTTTTATACTACTACTACTAGCTATGGTAATTGAAATATATAATTGTAATCGTCGACTCTAAACCTGATTTGCAAGTGGAATATGTCTATAGAGGTATGTTCAGCAAAACGTAGCGTTTGGAACATAGAATGGTGTTAACGGTAAAAATGTTCACACACAGCACAATAAATATGGTTGTATACAATTTTTATGCTATAGTACTGGTCGTCACGTATAAATGGAATGATTTGCGGCAAGTAGTGCCTTCAGAGTATCATTGGCTTTCAAAACTTAAAACATTAAACTATTTGCTGTACGAATACAGATGATTTTTTTTAATGTGGTGGGTGCTTAGTTGCAGTGACTCCGTAAACTGTATCGCTTGTCTGGCTATCACTGCAACTCTCGCGGTGTAGTTTTTGTGTGTGTATGTTGTGTTCAATTGGCTTTGTGACAGCATCATATCGCCTTTTATGATGCCGCGCTGTTAATCACTTTGCTCCCAACAGCGAATGGCAAGTCGATCCGGGATTAAACTCTCTGAAAAAATGTCACCGTCCCTCCAGAGAATTGAACACCGGCGCCTATCGTCCTCTCACAACAATAATCAGCCGCCTAACCACTGCGGCCATCGACCCGTTTATTTATATATCATTTGTATTTTATTTCTTTCTAATTTGGGTACAATATTGTAACATTTAATTAATAGTTATGCCTCATAAGCCAGGGAAGAATATTTTATTCACTGTAATTTATATATCTATGAATTGCTTATCATCTTCAGTAATAAATTAGTAGATATTAACTATGGCATAAGTTATTTTTTGCTGCTATCGACGTAATATTTAAAACTAAACTTTTTAAGGATTGCGAATAGCACTGCTGTTAGAACAGTGTTTATATAATGTTTTCCACTTTAAATTGCACTGAAGTTTCAGCTTCATATATAAAGCAGATGATACTCCTAGTGTTGTATTCTGCATTAGAAACATGTTTACTGAAAATTTCGTTTAAAACTGATCCTATAAGATATATGTAATATTAATCGTTTTCGTGTTATACATAAAGTTACTTTCTTTTTTATAACTCAACTAAGTTTTTATATTTTTTGTATGATTTTAATCAGTTAGAGGTTTTCTAACATTTACCCTTTCCATTCCTTTTTTTATGAAATGTGCGCATTTCTTACATAACACAAAACTAATATCTAGAAACTGCCAAACGATACAGATATATGATAATTTGTTTGATGAGCTACTCGTTTATCAACTGGGCGGTGTTTTTTCTTCCTTTTAAATTTGAAATGTCGCTCGTATAATGCGGCAATTTACATAAATGATGTAAGTCCATTCTCTATAATAAATAGTTGAATTTAAATTTAGAATGGTTTGTTCGCGAGGAAGTACATTAAAAGGGGATCATAAAATAATATAAGGATAAGTAATATTTTAGTGTATAATCTATAAACCGCATTTGAATATTTATATAGACGTTAATTATACGATTATTTATGTAAAATATGTGTTCCGCGCGTTTTCCTTCTATTAGCGCTTATCGAATAATTTGTACTTTGTACTGCTAATGGGTAAAAAAATTAATACATTGCAGCAAATTTTATACCGAAAAAATTGAAATAAGTACAAGAGGTAGTATAAATACTTGTTTTATATGCAAAACAAGAAACTTAATTTCTATGTGTTCAGTTTTAATATAAGTACACTCCGCTCTGAAGTTTCTCAACCTGTGTGGCATATTTTTTGGTAACTGAATACGTAGTCGTAATACAAAATTTTTCAGGCAGATACTGCTTGAACCGACATAAACATAGCACTTAATATAATGTTTCTACAACATACTTAAAGTTTTAAAAGAATATCAGTATCGCATTTCCGGTTGTTTAAAATTGGAAGTGGGTTGTATTGAGATTTTGTGTGAATATAATGGGTTAACATACTTATTTCTGAATTTGGATGTAAAATCCGATTAAATCATCGTGGAAATGATTCGTACTCTACTAAGTATAAAACCTTGAGTGTAGTTGAACCGAAGGAGATGGCCAGTAATTTAATGCATGGGCATAATGGTGTAATGTGAGATATCGATGAAAAAACGACCTCACCTAAGGATTTTTGAAATAATATTGCTAATGAAGTACAAAGAGAACTGTCACATTCTGATAAACACGACTGTGTGTCAGGGTCAGGTTCTTCACAAAATCAGTAGTCATTCAGTAGCAGGTGTAGACACAGCGGTTTTGAACTCATTGTTGTGCCAAAATACGAGAAAATCAATTCACCCATGTTATGTCTACGCGATGCCACATGGCTTCCATATTTAACTTTGCTAAGAATATCGCATCACTGAATATCACTAAAAAGATTTGGAATTTCGAGAGTTTATCTTCTACATTACACAAATATTTGCACAATTGTTTAATTTATTTATCATGTATTTTCTCTTAATTATGAATAATTTCTATTATGTTGATGACATTTAGCAGCTTTTTAGAATTCATTGGGCATATTTTGCAGTGTGTTTAGTGTAAATAGTAAATTAGTAATAAATATAAACAAACAAAACAAAATTAAAAAGGTTTTCTGTATTATTCAGACTTTTTGGTGATTATTGTATATGCAAAGTTAAAAATGAGCTTCTTAATACACCGAGGTGAATAACCGAAAGCGTAAAATGCAAGGAATACAATTACATGGAAAAAAATTCTTCTTTTACCGTGGCAAGGTTGTTCTCAAATAAAATCGACACCTTAAATATTTTATAACGCGGAAACGTTTGCGAGAGAAAGTAATTGAAACGCAAGTTTAAAACATCAAAAATATATATTATGCCACTCATAAAAGTGGAAAAAATGGGTATTTTATTAACTATACAAAGACAGTGATATAAAGTTACGCCCACGTTTCATTCATCTACGTAATAAACCATTTGCTTTATTAGTAACGATACGGAAACAGAAATTTTCATATTTATTTGCAGTCATTTTTTCAGTACTTAATATAATTCCGTGTTAACAAGAAGGAGCATATTTTAAAAATTGTACATTTATATGTATATATACAGTATTTTAGAAGAAGCTGCCTATGTAGTGATAATTAATAGAATTTGCATTATTGTCACTAATAAAATATTTCATTTTGGGAAACATCACAAATCATTTTGAATTACAAGAAAGAAAGAAAGAAGAAAGTTGTTTCATGCAACAATATTCTCAAAAAATTTTTGTCAAATTTAGTACTAAAACATAATACCAATGTGTATCATCATCGTCATAACTTACTATGATATGAAATCGTTGCGTCAGATTCACATTAACGTTATCATTAAACATTGCAAATTCGCGAGATATGCCAGTATAGTATGCACATGCAATTTTGCATTTAATTTAAATTATAACCTAGCAAAATCCACATAGGATGATTAAGTGAGCTCACCGATCGTGTAATATTTATATACGACACGACTGCATACTAATTTACAATTCAATGTTGCTATAATACGTATGGCCAGCTGGGCAATTGCAAACCCAGCAATAACGCTTGAAATAACTTCCGCTATGTATGTGGTACAAATATGGCACGTTTAGTTATCATACGCCTTAAAAAGACCGATGCGGCTATAGTTGAATAATCTTGTACAACAGTTTTGTAAAACTTTTATATTGTGTGGTACTGTATTCTAAAATGGTCGTTCAAGTTTGAAGTACCTCCCTTTACTGTCCACTATTGATTTATTATGATTACCAAGTTCCATTACCATATTCCCGTAATGCAATATTTTTAAGGTATCCTAAGAATGATTGAGGTAGCATAGATTTAGTCTCTTCTGGAACCAGAATCGTCTTCCATCAATGCTGAAATATTGGCCTAACTAGTGCTTCGCTGTTACAAAGTATACGCTCAGCGGTTTTGCAAAATTGATATACATATGTTTTGATCCGCTTGGCCCATTTTTTTGAAATGGTATCTTAGATGACAATAACAAATCATAAAGCTCGTAAGTATCCTTAATATTGGCTTTCTAAGATTTTCTAAGATGTCCCTATTTGACGAGAAGTTTATAAATTATTTCGCTCGAGTTTGTCTGTGTATTGATTTCCAAACGAAGGCACCTTCGTATGCCCCTTATTGTTGGACTTCTTTTCTAAGTTGGCTTTTGTAAACGCCAAAAAAAACCTTAGCAGTTTGTTCTGCTTTGAAATGCCTTATAACCCTTACCAGGGATACCCTATTACTTATGATCAGCTGCGTAACATTGCTTCGTCATTTCCAAACCTCTGTAGCTCCAAAGCTGTATGAAATCAACGCCTTTAGGGGAGCCTCGCTATGGTTATATATGTATATATATAAATGTTTACTCCTTTCATCACTTTGTTTAGGCATTCTCGGACGCAAAGATCTATGACGTGTAATTCCGGACGGTTAACTGCATATACCACCCCTTTATCTATCTTGGATTTATCTATTTACGAAATATGTGATGGATTATCAAATTTTGGTCTACCAAAAATGAATTTCTCACGACTTCGAAATAGCTCTTTAAATAATCGTTTATGACTCAGACATATATATACGCTGTCTATTCGCTTGTCTAATGATTCTACCTGTTTTTGAAGGTCTTCTAGAACCTTTAGGTGTGCGGTCACCATCCTTTAAACGGTACAATAGTTTTAATCGGTGTGTTCTAAGAACGGCAGTCCTTTTGATTATCCCATGTATTGGTGTCATAGCACGTTCCATTGAATTAATATATTATTTTTGGTTTGAGTAGATTTCTCCAAAAAGCGTACCAACATATCTAGAAAGGCGTTGTGCCAAGATTCATCTAGAGATACTAGAGTGATATACACTACTTCTTCTCCATTTATAAGTAGTGCATTTACTTTCTTCTTTTGCTAAACGGAACAACTATTGTCTTAGTTAGACTGATATTAATTCTTATCCAATGCACCATCCACGGATTCATTTTGCATTAGAGCAGTGATAACTTTCTCGTGTTACCCCTTACTGTGACGACAATAAGATCTGTACAAACTTTTGAAATTAAAAAGTTCCATATATGATAATCAAGTTGCGATCTTGTTTTAACATATTCAACTTTTACTGGAAAATTTTCTCTCTCTCTCTCTCTCTCTCTCTCTCTCTCTCTCTCTGTGTCTCTCTTGCAATCTCTATCTTACTGATTCTTCATTCATCACTAAATCTTCATATAACATTTTCAAAACTAGTGTATCTAGAATCAATTTAGAGTCTTCATGAGATCGTTTCCAATGGATTTTCGACTGGATAAATGTTACTGCAGTTAAAATTTTACTTAATAATGTAATCGAGCTTATACATAAATTATTCACAGATTTGCTGCTTATGCTGAAATAATTTAATTGCGCTTATGTTTTCGTAGGTTTCATAAAAATCGTTCTCTGTAGTAACAACTTCGAGCATAAATTGTATGATAAAATTATTATTATTATATTAATTATTCACAGCATTCATTCATCGTAAGAGAAACAGGTGTTTATTGTAAGGCTATAAAATTTTACGATAATTGCCCTTCTTAAGCGTAGCAATCAATAAAATCAATTAGCATTTAGATTTTGGATTTTAATCAGATATATCTCCAAACAAGATTAATACTTAATTGCAATGCGTTTATTACGAAAGGTTAAGCTGTGGTTAGAATTGTTAGTTGCACGAAATTTTTAATTATACTAACTGAAATATTTTAATATAGACATATTTTATTTACGTCAATAAATGGACCGATGAAGAAATAGAAAGTAAACATCTCACATTTTCAGCGGAAGGCTTTCTAATTATTGCATTCACTATTGACAAAGATTAAAGAACAGCAATTTAAAGATCGTAAATGTTTCATCACAATCTTTTGCTATTGCATACAATTTCTCTTTGGCGTTCAGGTTGCGTTATTTTATAGGATTGTAAATAGCTTTTCTTAATTTTTCATACAGAGTAATAATGTGGTAACCAAGACTTAAGCTTTCGTGAAAAGTTAGATTAGCAGTTACAATTGTTATATTAAGATATATTAGTAACCACATTTTTTGCATATTATCAACGTATTAGTATTAGCTAAACCTATTCCAATTGTTGTTGAACTAGTGTTATACTCTTTAAATTCATTCCAAGAAGCTTTTATCAAAGATGATAAAAGATGGTCCAGTTAGGAAAAAAATCCACACGCGCTGATGATGGAATGCTACATTTACACAACTAAAAGCAAACGAAATTATAAATCAAAATGATAGTGACAATAAAACTGGTATAAATGCTAATATGATTGTAAAAAATGGGATGTAAACTGAAATAATACATATTTGGTTTTCTTGGCTGAAAATTATGCATATTGTATAGAATGGAATCAACCACAAAAATCAATACAATCGGTAATAAATTGCGTGTACCGCAAAATTGTTAGTAGTCATTTGTCTCTCATCACTGCTATTACGGGAAAAAATAGAGGAATATAAACGTTAGTGTATAATACGTAAGCTACATATTCTATGCACTAAATTCTTATAAAATTAAAAATTCCATTTTAGATTTTCGTTTAGATTTGTCTTATCTTACTCATAAAATGAAATTAAAAACATTAAAAAATGTATATTTGTACTTAATAAAATTTGCGAAAACTTAAACAAAAAAATTAACTGCGTACGATAACTACTCACATTTTTTATCATAATCCCACCAATAGTAATCGTACTTGGACAACGTCATCGCTTTAATATAAACTTATAATTGAGTAGAGAAAAGTAGAACTTGTTAGATATCCCCACGTGTGTCAGGATATGTCCTACTGCATTAGCTAGTGGAAACTGAAGCTTTTTTCGCCAAGCACAATACGACAGAGATGTTTTGTTGCAGACTGCATATCGATCAAACTCTCTCCTTCAGTTTAAATTTAGCAAAATGTTTTAGTAATGATAATCGTTCCAGTCATTGTCGAATACCTTCTATCCGCTATTTATACAAGTTAAGAAAGGACAAATATCGAATGGCATGAAGACGATACTGTTTCTGTTGCGGATAAACTGGGGCACTAGTGCGTGGCCCAATTCTAACCCACCCTATGTTGAGGCATATAAAAGTGAAATTCTACTCCAATAAACTATGAGAGAAATCAGGTTAATGTATCAATTTATTTGTTTGGATATTTCTTTTTTTAGTACGCATATTACGTGTAAGATTCATATGCATAAATCATTTTAGATAAATGATGCTGAAGCATGCTAACATACTTTAGCAAAACGCTTCAGTTTTAATATCAAACCAAAAATCATGAATTTATAAGGTTTTGCATTAAAAGAGAATCATAAATTAAATAGTTAATTTATGATAATTCACAGAATAAATTGTTTGTTTTCGATGACAGCCTTCTCCAATATCAATTCTTAAATCAGTTAAGAACAACCCTTTAGACTTGAAATAATTGTTAAATAACCTCGCATATGTTTTTGATTTGACATATTTAGGTCGCCACATTTAAATAGAAGCTTCTACGTTTTAGTACATCTTTGAGAAAATTATCGTGATATTTATAATCGCAGCGTGCTCGAGAAGTAAATTATGTTTTCTTAAAAGGATAGGTATTTTAAAACTATTTTCTTTGATACCTACTACAAAGAATTTAAATTTCTTTCGAATCGTATTGATGTAAAGGAAATCTGTTTTTAAATTTCTGGCAAAACATACTTTACTTTACTCCTAGTTCAAATATAGTTATACAATTGTTACTATACGGATGATTTTCATAATATGTAACTCGCTTAGAATAAAGTGCAAACTTACTATGAAGGTAGTAATTTTTAGAAAACGTTTTTTTTTCTAAGAAACACTTCTATAGGATCTGAGGATAATACATGAGCTTTTCAAAAGCGAAAAAACTGCTAGACTCACAGAAAAAACGAACAAATATTTTGCTAAATGCTTTGTTTAACATTCTCTTAATAAATTGTCTGGTAAAATGCTAGAAATATTGTAAGAACTGAAAGGAAAGTTGACAAAAAATGCCTAAAAACAAAGTTTGCGGCGTAGCAACGTCACGTATTGAATTTTAACAATCAGTTAAGGTTTAAATGTTCTCTTAAGTCTCTTGAGAAACCACGCAAGTTAGACGACATGACCTTATACTTCACCTAATACATATACATATAAGTAAAGTCTTAATTTGTATTTCATAGGTACTTATATTAGACTCGTATCATACATTTCTTCATCTTGACTTGTATTTGGAAATAATTAGTGTTGAATTTCAATATGTCTATATCGAGGTTAATGTCAATTAAACACAATTTAATATTCTCGTAAAACGACTAAAAATCAATTGTATTTCATTTAATATTTTCATAAGATACAAGCAAAATACGATTATTCTGCTAAATCCAACAACAAACAATATTGATAAGTTGATTTAATTAAGTAATTGTTAAAAGTTTCATGCTGCTTTTTGTAGAATATTACAAGATCGAATAACATATAAAGAATGGAATATGTATAAATAATTCTTGTAAAACTAGTTCTTGGCGCTCTAGATTGTTTTATTTTGCCGAACAACTTAGGTAATCTTTGACATCGAAACCTGTACAACTAAATCTAATCCATCCAGTGAATTATAGATTCTATTACTCACTAGGTAGCGCTATGATATTTGATTGTTGACTTTTGATTGTGCTGATATTTTTATCTCGTTAGACAAATATTATTATTATCGTTAGACAAATATTCTAAAATCTAATAATATTTAACATACTAGTTATATTTAACATAATAAAAAAATAAAAACTAACTATCTTAACAAAAGTATTTTAGTTTGCCTATTCTACGATTGCTTTTCTTGTAATAGCATTTTTGTTTCGTTCCTATGGCAACTAACATCAAAATGAGCATATTTCTATTTTGTTATTTATGTCATCATTACGTATTATGTCATTAATAAATGGTTGACGGCACAGTTAGTAATTTTATTGATGGAAAACTTCTGAAACCATTTGATACAAGATTTCTTAAAAGTTACAGTACTAAGTGGTAACAATAAATTACAGTAGCAACTGTCACCTTGTTGCCGAGTTACTAACGTATTTCTAATTTAGAAAAAGCAAGAAATGGTACTAGAGAAAAATCTTCATCCCAGCTGAACTTTTTTTGTACTAGTTTCTCTTACAATTCTCAAATCAAATATGTCATTACCTCGGTACCATCATGATAGTTGCTGCTGTAATTTTCTTTTATGAATAATTTTTGAAGCTTTTATGAAATCCTGCATTAAAATTTCAAAAAAATTTACCATCGTCATATATGGAGAGAATTTCGCGCCACTCCCCACTGGTCGCGCAACCTTAAATGTACATACATGTTTTAATTTTATTTGCAGGTCGATGCAACAAGAATCAATTAAAAGTAAATTTATTCCATATAACACAAGAATTATATGTTTGTAAAAATTTACTCAGTGAAAGAAATTGACATTTAATGTGTCCATTAATATTAAAACATCTAGTCATGCCTATTAACAAAAATGTCTAGGAACAAAGAAATCATTAACCATTAATTACGGACAATACTAAGATTCTAGTAATGTAAGTTTAATAAAACTATAAAAATAAATTTAATTACCGCTACATTAATTTCTAACAATTCTATGTTCTTGAAATCCAGCGATTTAGCAAACTTGTACTTAGAGATAGATTTATCTGGTCTCGTTAGTAAAATTATTCATGCTCTTGTATCACTTTCAGTTGCATGGTATATTTTTTAAATGGAGTATACAATTCCGCATAGAAACATACGAAGGTACTCTATACTAAATACTTGTCGTTTATGAGTTATTACATTTTTGTCAAATATACAGGATGGGGCACCACATTCGCCTCGGTTTATATACAAAAAAAAACATATATTTCAATTATTAAATTCAAATA
The DNA here is from genome assembly GCA_023690525.1 of Holotrichia oblita. Lineage (NCBI taxonomy): Eukaryota > Metazoa > Arthropoda > Insecta > Coleoptera > Scarabaeidae > Holotrichia > Holotrichia oblita. The sequence goes on along the minus strand of CM043015.1, from coordinate 86,796,289 downwards.
TTTTTTGTGTTAAAAGATTTTCGTGTTAAACGATATTACAAAAAGTATATACATATAAATACATAGTACTTTTTCGGAACCGTTTATTATTTCGTGTTAACCGATATTTCTTCTTAAGCGTTTTCGTGTTAAACGTATTTCATTGTATTAGAATTAAGGAATTCAATCTTCTGTAGCGTTAGGGTTCTATCTAGTCGTATCCGGATACCTTTGAAGATCACTGTGCATTTTTAAGAATTGTTAAATATCTCAGAAACTGTTGAGCCTAGGTACAGGGAATATAACAGTAATCTCCCTTTATTTAATCTGCGTCATCAAAATGTGCAGCAATATACATAGTGTTCCATTTAAACTTTGGTAATATTGATATGTAACTTTCTTTTAGAACTTCCTCTATATTTCAAAACAATTTTAGAACGTGCTTCCAATAGACTTATATGTACAGTGCAAGCATTGCAGATGAAAACCTCATATGAGGTCCTTTGTTAGCAGAACCACCAAGCATCAAACTTACGTTTTCAAAATAATGTTCATATACCCTATACTTCGTTCCAGAATAAGAAAAAGTGATTTAAATACCGCGCCAAAACTCGGTTCACGCAGCTTAAAATAATTTAGGTGCATAAATAACTATATATACAATAATTTTGTTCCTCATATAGGCGGTATAAATAATTTTAAGGTTTATATTAATAAATTATTGTAAGTATATCAATTATCAGGAATGTTGTTAAATATTTCTGGCAAAAATGTCATTCATGTCATTTGACATCATTTACATCTTCCATCCAGCAAAAGGAAAGAGAAATTTCAAATAATTCTACATCAGCAGGCATATTAGCGCATATTTTTTACAGTTTTCAAAAGAAATTATCTTCTTTCTGGGCTTCTTCAAATTTGAACAAACTGAGTTTTCACATTACTTACAGAAAACACTTCATCAAGACATTTATAAATCACTGTGATTTCAAGAAGCAGAAAATCCAGTATTGAATAAATAGAGAGTGCAATACTGGATTTTGACATGCATATGTAAATAGAGAGTGTATAGGGTTTTACATATGTGTATATAGTTGCTTGTGGAGTAAAATGAGATCTATCATTTTAGCTTCTCTTATACTTCTTTTGAAAAACAAGCCTACTTTTTCCTAATGTCTAAGGGCAATGAACTTACCATTCTATTCACTTGCTCTACTTTTTACCATTTCTTCAATCTTTAACTTTCTTAAGACGCTGGGCAGATGTTTTAAAAGACAATAATACTACTGTTAGTATCTTTATTATTTTCATATTTGCATTTATCATGTCTGCCGACGAAAAATATTATTTAATTTATATCCATTTTTGAGAGGCTTCTTATTTAGTGTATACCATATTAGAGCTTTAGATCCTCAAAACGTAATGATTTACGAACGAATTTCAAAGTTAACTGAAATATTCCTATTATTATACTCTTGAACAACCAATGTTTGTAAAATGCTTGATTTACCTTTCCAAAATCCATTCTCCACTCACAAAATATAAGAAAACTCATATAACAAGAAAAGAGTTAATACCGATAAATAATTGAGAACTCAATTATATGACATTTATTTTATTTTTCACTATCAAAGTAACTAAACACTTTGGTACCTACTTATAATTTTCTCCAAATCACCTGTTTATTTTTTCTAACTATATAATCTATAGTCAGATAAATTAATTATTGAGCAATAGTTTCAAATAAAGCAATTAAATGGAGTATTTCTAAGTTAAATTTATTGCAATTGTACAGAGCTTTAACAATTTTTTAGATAATAACCGCCATCATCAAAATTTCATATCATTTAAAATCAAACTCCATCTCACGCCACCACGAGTGGTGCATGGTAACCAGAGTAGGCATATGGGTAAGTGTATGGGTAAGCAGAGTAGGCAGAGTAGGCAGTATATGGAGCGACAAATGGTGCACTGTAAGCAGCGTAGACTGCTGGTTTGGCTTTTGGTTCTGGTTCTGGGGCAGCGGAGGCCAAAGCCAAAAGGGCAGCAACGAAGAGCTAAAAATTAGAAAAAGATAATGTTAGAGACTTATACAAAATAAATATAGATTGGAGTAAACAAAAATGTATGAAGTAATAATTAATTAAATTAGTAAAAACTAGATAATAAAATGATCTTACCAATTTGAACATTTTGATTAGATGATTTCAAGCTGATCACAAATCAAACTATGTTTTGCAGAGCAAGTGATCGACTTTTTATACCGAAATTTGCAGTGCAATATTGATCAGCAAATCTAGGTGGGGTAATCTAATCGTTATTTGCGAATATACTAATCATAATAGGAACGACAACGACTAATATGCCAACATCTGAAGACAAGGCCAAGTCCGGAATCCGTCCGTGAACCTCTACATGTGAGCAACGCCCAATGTTTTTCCAAAAAGAAAAAATCATTTAATAAATTATAACGTATGCTTACATAATCACAACATCCGGCGCGGATCTTCAGTATAGTAAATACTAAAAACTAGAAGCAAAGGCGGAGGTGTACAATTGTTATTCCGAACGACATTTGATTATAAGACTACACAAATAAGTTCGGCGTCGACATTGTAAAGGATTTGCATATATTTACCATATTGTCATTCGAATAATATATTGCATTCCTATTTCGCAAAAAAATGGATCATCGTCACAATATAATGCATTATTAAAGTCCGACTAGATTGTTTAAAAGAACTATATACTATATGACTAACAAATTAAAAGACAAACATGAGTTATAGCCCAATTTAAAAATTTCTATTATGATAAAATTATAACATAACATACATGACTTACAATGAATTCTAAAATTACAGCTTTTTCAGTATTCTACAGCTTCCGCTTGTTTAGACGTAATGATTTATTGTTCTAATTTGCATAGCTTCCTTCTGCATAATCAGATTATATAAGAACAAAATTAGTAGACTTTAATAATCCAATGAATGATCTAATTATTGTGCATTATTTCGTCTGATAAACTGTTCTCTTTGTTAGATTTTAATTTAAATTGTATCCTTAAAAATCCACCTAAAAAATTTGTTTGATCTGTAATCATAATTACTATTTACAATTTCTAGTTCTATGATACCTCTACAGATTTGACAGTTATGAAGTCAGATCTCAAATTTATGTTTCAACCCAAATCATGTCCTTGACGTCGTAAATGATATAATTGTACTGTTGTTTTTTTTATCCTTCTTTGATATAATAATACTTCAACTTTGGTTCTTATCCAGCTCCCGTGTTCGTTTCTAATTGGTGGTATGTTGTTTTGTTTATAAATTTTTCTGCCCCGCCCAACCAAGAATAAATGGTAGTTACCTACTGAGTAACCTCAGCCTGTCTCTGCTCATAAAGACTACCTTGCGGAGTCTTACTCTTTTACTTTTGTGGAGCAATTATATTGCATTGTTTTCAGATTTTCTACCGCCAACTCTATGTAATTCAGGAGCTTTTATATATTGAAATATTGTGAGAATATTAATTTAAATCATAATTTCTTATAAAAATAGAGAAGTCATAACTGATTCTAATCAATGATAGAGCGGCAATACGAGTTGAGAATGCTGAGAGATTAAAGTCAATTGACGCAAGAATCTCAGCTGCATCCATGGGACCATTACAAATTTTAAGCAAACAGACAAACAGAATGTCTACGAATTCTTCATGGTGCAAGATTGAATTCAATAAGTGAAACGCAGTAACTACAATGGGGCATATCATATTTCCTTAACAGATGATAAACAAATCCTTTTTGAACAAATTCAAGTCCAGTAATGTAAATACTGTACTGGGGATTCCAAATGACGCTAGCGTAATTAAAAATGCTGTAAACGTATGCATGAAATAAGGAAATTCTAGAGTTTATCTACGTGAAGGATTTCGTTAAACGTACAATGTTAAAATTCGAATATCTACAGCCGCGGACGACATACTAACTCATAGCCAGTAATTGTCGCAAGCTGGTGGAAGATACTAAGGCATGAATTATTGTTATTAATACTATTTTTATGCAATACTTAAAAAAAAACACATAGATACTAATCTAGTTCAAAATTTTATTTCTGTTGAGGCAGTCGCCTAAATATGTTTCCATATGTCGAATATAGCTTCAGAAGCATTATGAATTTGAACATACAGTTGTTTGTCGTTACAGTTGTTCGTTGTTGTTGTCATTCGGTATTCGGTTGATGATGAAAACCCATGCGTTTTCGAAACACGTGTCCCGAATAATTAATCAAAGTTGTGGTGTGTGGTGATACCAATGTTTATTGTTATACAGTTGTTCTTCATCTGTAGGTTGTCTTGCCTTTATGATAGTTTTCCATTGGTTAAACAGCTCTTCAATTGGGTTTAAAAAAGAACTGTATGGGGGCAGAAATACATGTCCATGAGCTCTGATTAGTTGTTGAATTACATCCCTTTCTATGAAATCGGACGTTGCATTACAAAAAATGTAAAATGTTAAGAATTCTCCAGTGTTCTACATTGTAAAGCCTGCTTTGAATGGTGAATAAATATAATGAATTAATACACATTGCAGCAGCAATCGAATAATTACAGCATCTTAATTCAGCCTTAACTTTGTTGGCTCTACTATTTTTCTGTAATCTTCCATAAGATCCATAAGAATTCACTTGAATCCCAAATTCGTCAATAAAATATATTTTTCTCTATGAAGCATTATTCTGTTGTGTATAACAGAATAATCAAACCTACTTTGGATAATATCTGGCGCGTTACGCCTTTCTACCACCTAAAAAATACAGAATAGTGAAATGTCTTTGTCGCTCTGTCAATTATTGTGTAAGGTTACCTCTAGTCGCGGATTTTGCTCTAACAATTTGGTTTTGATTTGTTTCAATGTTAAAACCTCATCAATTAAATTGCAGATATTTTCTTTCTCGTCTTGAGTAAATTATTTATTGGGGCAATACCCAACTCTTCTTTTTTTCAGCTCGTTCGTTATTTTGTACGTCTTGTAAATTTTTCTAACAGTGTTCGGGAGAACATTGTCAGTTATCATCCTATCTGGACTGGCGAACTACCATCGTTCATTCCTTTGATTATTAAATCACGTACATACTTCGTTCGAGATTTTGTTGTTTTGCCTTCTTTCTGCATTCATTCTTACATACATGTAATAACAAAGTGGTGAACAGTGAAATATTGAATACAAACGTCACAATTGCAATGTTAAAATTTTTAAACATAAACATATATTTGTCGCCATTACGTAGTTAATGTTAATATTTTTTAATCATCAGCGACGATAGTATAAAAAATTAATGAATTAAAATTAAAAAAAGGGATTTTACTGTTAAAATGTACAGTTCTGAAGAATACAATAAAAATGTTGTCGAAACGTTAAATGTAACTAGTTTTATTATAAAGAATAGCCGCTACGACCAAGAAAACAAGAAAAAAAACAAAGTGATATAGTTTTGACAATTAAGGAGATAGTTTTGACAAAAGGGGAAATAATTTGAGATACACAGCAGGTCCGTGAAGTTAGCCCCTAAAGTGTCAATTTTTTGTTTCGAAAATGTCTTGTTCGTTAGTGCTTCGTTAGTGCTTCTTAGTGCTTCAACTATTTTCGTTAGTGCTTTTTCCGTTCTCTGCATATTAAGGGTTTTGTAATTTCAAGGTCAGCCCCGACAATCTATCAAAATGGACGAAATTTGATACTATGGTTTAGTGCTTCGTTAGTGCTTCTTAGTGCTTCAAATAGTTTCGATAGTGCTTGTCTAGTTTTTTAGATATTTTAGATTTTAACTTCAAGGTCAGCCCCTAAACATTTTCCTATTGACTCAAATTTGGTGTCAGCTTTTAGTGCTTCGTTAGTGCTTCATAGTGCTTCAAATAGTTTCGATAGTGCTTGCCTAGTTTTCCAGATATTTTAGATTTTAACTTCAAGGTCAGCCCCTAAACATTTTCCTATTGACTCAAATTTGGTGTCAGTTTTTAGTGCTTCGTTAGTGCTTCTTAGTGCTTCAAATAGTTTCGATAGTTATTGCCTAGTTTTTTAGATATTTCAGATTTTAACTTCCAAAATATTTTCCTTTAAAAAGTTGCATTTACGATTGGTTTTTTTTTCGAGATATTTAACTCATATATAAACTTCATTTTCAAGGTCCGCCGTAAATCGTATGTTATTGACTTAAAATTAGAATCGTTTCTTGGCGCATCGTTAGTGCTTTAGTGCTTTACATAGTTTTCTTAGTAATCACTATCAACTGTTTCATTTTAAATAAAACACCGTGAATATTAGTGACTTGTTGGATTCTTCTTAAAATGGAAATATTCTTTGTATAACACTACCTAAGTATAATACATAATCTTACTATTTTCGAGATTTGGCAGGTGAAAAGATGAATTTTCCAATTTTGGAAAGCTAAACGATTTCTCTCATGAAAACAAGTTTCATAATCCTATCTTAGTTCTTAGACCTATCAAGTTACACTAAAGTCCATTTTGGCAGGAGCTGCCAAGTTTTCACAAGCAGTTAAAATAAACTGTAGTATCCTTTAATAGCTCTTAAAAAGTAAGATAAGATCGTGCAAGCCGTTTTGCTCTAATAGCGAATTCTATTGGTAAACTTAGTGTGCACTGAGTGTATTTCCATCTCTCTTTGTAGACTTGAGTAAATAACTGATAGAAATACACTCAGTGTGCCCTAACTTTACCAATAAAATTTGCTATGGGAGAAATGGTTTAGATTCTATAATTGTCCAAAGTTGGAAAATAACAACTTTTCACCTGTCAACATCTCGAAAACAAGTGGAGATGACTTAAGCTAAAATTAACAAATATTTGAGACTCGTTTAACATTTATTATTAATATATAAAGGGCATTAAACACAACACTGGTTTTCTATTCTCATTAAATTATAACAACATTGCTTGAAAATATTAAAAGGATATTTAACAGTCTACCGTGGAAGTTAATTCTACGATTTCTACGTATACATAAAGAAAGTATGCAACTGCCACTTAAACATTTAGTTACTTGTATTTAGTAGTTTTTTACATATACAGTATTAAAAATATTTAACAGCCTATGGTATAGAATACCTAACTACGTACCTAATCATAAACAAAATGTATTACTCCTAGACTGTATAAAGTAAAATTTGAAATGTAAAGGACGTTTCTTTTCCAACATTTTGCAATTATCTAAAAGGTTTTGAATCGTCGTATAGTTCGTAGCATGCATCATTTCTCCTGAACATAGTGGCCAATTGTATCAATAGTAGGTGGTTTGTGAAATACAATTCCTGCTCGAAAAGTATATTGTTTCCTATTTAAGTTAATTATAAGTGGTATGTTTTTTAAGCAAATGGCTAAGTCAGGAAGCTCTAGGAAAATTTGATTATTGCTGGTATGCTGGACGGAAACTTGATTCTTACATCCTCTACATTTAATGTCCTTTAACAAAGCGTTTAAAATAGAATCCTGAAGTGAATCTATTGTTCCGATATCACATCAATATTTACCGGTAAAAAAATTGAGTATGTTTTTGTTCTTTTTGGCAATTTGAACACAAGGTGACTTCAGACGCGCTTGCTAATATTTCACATTTTCCTAAATTTTCTCTAGTAGAAGGCATGCATTTGTAGCACAATTAATCTGTAAAGTTCCGTCTACCAATTCCGTAACTTCAAAAAGTTTCCTTAATTCAAACCTTTTATAGTATATTTTATTTCTTGTTGTGCCTATTTGTACTAAATCTTTTATAAATGATATCAACTCATGATTCACAAATTCAACAGTTTGCTGAAATTGTTTACTGTCGCAATATGCAGCAGAGATTATCTGGGACAAGGCATCAAATGGACACGTGTTTTTGATTATGTATTTCCTTTTGTCGAAATTGTAGGTTCTTGTTAACCGATTTCCATTATGAAGTAAAGCAATTTTAACTTAACTTTTAACGACCCTAGATTTAAGTCAATCCCATATGATTCGAATAGACCTTAAAAATGAATAGTTAAATATCTCGAAAAAAAGAATCGAATTAACTTTTTAAAGTTCAGAAGCACTTAAAAGCTGACACCAAATTTGAGTCAATAGGAAAATGTTTAGGGGCTGACCTTGAAGTTAAAATCTAAAATATCTGGAAAACTAAAGCACTATCGAAACTATTTGAAGCACTATGAAGCACTAACGAAGCACTAAAAGCTGACACCAAATTTGAGTCAATAGGAAAATGTTTAGGGGCTGACCTTGAAGTTAAAATCTAAAATATCTAAAAAACTAGACAAGCACTATCGAAACTATTTGAAGCACTAAGAAGCACTAACGAAGCACTAAACCATAGTATCAAATTTCGTCCATTTTGATAGATTGTCGGGGCTGAGAAATTACAAAACCCTTAATATGCAAGAAAACAAGAAAAAAAACAAACTAACGAAAATAGTTTTGAAGCATTAACGAAGCATAACGTTTTGACAAAAGGGGAAATAATTTGAGATACACAGCCCCCTCTGTAATTAAGATGTGAAATAGTTTTGAGAAATAGTGAAGTAAATTCGACAAAAGAGGAAAACCAAAAGAAAATTACTGTATGAAAATGAGAAAGAACAGCATCATATTTGAAATTATCAGAGGTACCGTAACAAACATTACTGTTTCCAAAGATAATATCCTATTGGTTGATTCTGAAGTAAACGATTATCAAGATATATATTGAGGAATCTATTGTAAAAATAACTGCAATTTCCAAGTGTTTTAATTACAAACCTATTGCAGGTATAAAATGTTTATAAATTTATGGACTACTTTATTTTAACAAGATATTCAGTGTGCCTTGGGACATTGAATTTAAATTGTACGAACACAATAGAAAAGAAAACACAAATATTAGCAATTAGTCGGTGAAAGCTTCATCGATCAACAATTTAGAAACCATTGAAAAAGAATATAATGACTGCTTTGGAAGACGGCTGTATTACTCCAAATTACAAAAGAAGAAGTTTTGTTAGCGCAAGCTTTTAGAAAGTAGCTCAACAAATATATGGGTTGAAAAAATACGTATAAGAGGGTGAAACCAGTACGAAATTCCTAAACAGATATAAGGCAAATTTTCATCATATATCAATGGAACTTGCGCAGTACACTATTAACTTTCATGCAAGTCTAGAATACTCACTAGTAATTTCTGTGTGCGCTTTTATATCTAATTTTTTCCAAAATGTAGGAATATTTCTGGTTATATTTGTTTATTATCGCTTGAACTAAAACTTTTATCAAAAACGTCTCATTAAATACATAACTATCTCACTAAAAAATTAAGTACCCACTTGTTTTAGATCGAATAAAATAATTAATAAATATAAAATAAATAATTATAATAAAGTATAATTATGTTATTAAAATACCTATAATGGTGATAATAGATAATTCAGTAACATTCCACTTTGTTGGTAAGAGAGTTCTTCTCAGTTAGAATACAGAATATGTATCATGGATGTAAATTATTTACAACTGTAAAAGAGCTGCGAACATAGTTGCGACGGTGCGGATATTTTGTGTTCTGTTTCCTAATTTATTGTTGCTTGCCCAGCAACAGTCGATGTCCAAAATGGCTACTATGAAAACCATCGGGGTTGATTTTCAGATAAACAGTGTTAGAAAGAAATATAAACTATGGACTAATTTCTTAAACCTAGTTTCCAAAGCACTTGTCTTTAATGAAGTGTGGATATGAAAATTTTGTTGTATTGGAAGTAGTGTTTAAGTATATCTCTGTAGATTACAATAAACTTTTGTGCAAAAACGGTGTAACACAACACCTGTAGTATGTTTAACGATAATAGAACTCTGCAGAGACTCCATAAGTTCAAGTCTAACTAAAACTCATATGTGGAAAAACAATAATTTAATTACATCTTGACTAAATGTAGAAACAAATAATTTATACAAATATTATTTAACTAAATTTTTATTATAAATAAATTTTTGTGACAGGATGGTATAGGATACAACATGAGCTTCTTTTATATTACACCTCGTTTGTCTTTTTATTTAGATTTTTTCTTCAGATTAATTTTTCCATGGGTGCTAAACGCATTCTTTCTCAATCTGCGTAGACGTCTTGTCATATTGAAGAAATAAGTTCTTTAAATTCAGACAATACTGGCTTTTTTATTAAATGCAAGACATTTTCATAATCCCAACTAGACACAGACAAGTCGTCATATTTTCTACTGTAGAATTCGTTTGATTTCATATGAAAATTGCTTTATCATTTCTTTTATTCTTTTACTCTTTGTTAAAATCTGAGTCAGCAAACTTACGCTTTATTATTTGTATTTTATTGCCGTTTACCTTTATTTATAAATTCTAAAAATACATTTAATAAAGTTGTTTTGTAGTATATCCTATTTATATATTTTTATTTAATTTTGTTTTGGGGAAAACGGGCAAAGAATCCCCAACATAGTACCCCATCTTATAAATACAATAAATGAATAATGTGCCAAAAATAGTCGCAAATACAGTCTACATTAACATGCAGTAGAGCAGAGCGACTTTACTACCATTCCTCAATTAAATTATTTCAATTAATCAAATTAAATAACCTGATAACCTTACACAAGCACAATAACAAGAGTTGCCTCAATAACTGCTACTCCTAGATACAACATACAGGCATGAAAATTTTATTTTTGCTATTAAACATTCTATATATTAGAGAATTCAAGCCAGACTTAGTTAGTCTTTTGTGTATTTAGGTAAAAAGATGTTGAATACCTAGTATCCCTTCGAGGTACGTTAGAGGACAAATAAAATAGTAGGCCACCGTGCAAGTTGTAGTGCAAAAGCCTTACCTATATAGAATGATAACTTCATTAACAGTTCTATTGGATAAAGATATTAAATTCTTGTATCTACTGTAAAATAAAACCAAAAATACCTATTATAATTTCCGAGTTATGTACGTATAAAACTTTAAAATCAGTGCCATGTTTTCGAAGGAACTGTACCGCAAATTTGGGAATTCGTACGCTAAAATAATATACGTCATTGAAAATCTAAATTTGCCTATCGACGATGTTCTCTTGCAAGAGCAATGTAACATTTAACTTTAGTTTATACCCTAAGCGTCTAATTAAAATTGATACAAGCTTTATTGGGAAATAAAATATTTACTTCCAATTATTCTTCCACGTCATTGAGGAGAAGAGCAGATAACGAGGAGTTTTAACAACGTTAAAGGTCTGTTTACGAGAACTGTTTAATCCTACTAGTTTACTGACGTTCCGATAAACATTAATGACGTAGGATTTTCATAGAAAATAAAAGATCTACGAATTTGTTAAATTTGCTGTTTCAGTTCTCTAAAGCTTTTAGCCGCATTAAGATTACTTGTTTAATTAAAAAAACGGTTATTATTACACCGATTATTAAAATTGGATTACAAGGAATTTAAATACAATACAATAAATCATATAAATTATACCTGAGCCTACGTTATGCTACAATAGAGATATGTAGTCAAAACGGACGTAATAATTTACATGTTCGCATGGCAAACAACAAAAGCGTATAAATGTCACTTATTTGTCATTGTGCTGAGTGTGCAAACGTGCTTAATATATTTTCAAATTATTACTTCGACAGCTAACCTGTTTTTAAGATTGTTCCGCGTTCGTACTCAGATAACGTTTGAACTGGCGACGTTACGAACTTGTATCAGATTTGCATGGACTTTTAAATAATTAAATATTTTAATGTGTTGTTATCGTAATTTATTCACTTCCCTCGCATTTTATTTACTTACTTTACTTACTAATAATTACAGAAAGCATATTTATAAATAGAATTCTCTAGTCATAATAAGGTGAAAATGAGTTAGGTATAATGTCAAATTTAAATGATGTCGCCTAAACCGTATCAAAGTATGTTGCTGAATATAGTGCTAGTATAAATTAATAGCAACCTTGAACTTCCTAGTTTTTTCGGAAAAAATATGTATATCATAGTTCGCTATTAAATAATTTCTAGGCTACTAGAAAAAAGTAATTAAAAAAGCCACCATGCTTTAAAAAAAGTAGACAAATCGACATTAAAAAGAGTTTATGAAACTCGCAATCGTTTTTTAAGTTCTGCATTATTGGAATTAGAAAGAGATTCTACCAATAAAAACTAACACATTAAGTAATTTACTAATTAAAGATCGTGCTCTCTGAAAAAACTACTGTATATCGTCTGCTCCGTATAAGAATAATTTATTATTGGAGAGGGACGTGTAAAATCTATTTTATCAGACGAACAGATTATTTTCAAGACGGACAAGACGAAACAGTGTACGAGTGTTGATTGTTCATTAATGTAACACAATGTCAATTCCGTACACGTCTTAAGATAAATGTTAAGTCAATTTGAAGTGAATACATGAAGTATATAGTTTCAAGATTACTGTAGTCGTCAAGTGTCAAGAGGTACTCATAAAACAAGTTAATCGCTACTCTGGCAAAATAATATAATAAGTAATATTCAATTTAAAATTATAAAAAAAAATAATTTAAACGTATGCCTACATGGATATTATGGAAGTCTTGAAATAAACAAATTATTATTTGCTTTAAACATTAAGATTCTCAAATTTTTAAATACGACATTATAAAAGAACTGTTTCATGAAGGAAATGACAACTCCGATTTCAGACCCATATTCTTTTCAAACGAGATATGAGATGAGTGAATCTTTTCATTTTTATCAGTCGATATTTTATAATAGAAATGATCTTCTGAAATATGTTGAATTTCATCATTGCATAATTTATTTATCTTTCTATAAAGAATATCTTTCACGCGCCATTTATTCAAAATCAGTTGCACTATAATCGATTCTTAAACTAAGAGGAACATTTTAAATTAATCGTGCCAAAATTACCATGCGTGATTGGTTGCTTCATCGATGTCAAACGCTTGTCAAATTTCGTCTTGCTTTTGTGTTCCCATAGTTCTATTCAGTTGTTGGTTGTATGGTTGTATTACCGTAAATAAATCCGTTCGTTTTAGAATTTGCGAAACGTTTAAGATACTTACGATAACTATTTAATATTCATATCCACATGGATACTACAGCAGGATCTAGGAAAAAAGATATGGAAGAGTTACTGCTTTCCATTTGCTTGTAATCACACCTGAAATACTCTTATTCTACTCTGCTTCTCATTTACATCTTTGAACACAAATGGAACGGTATATAAATATCGTATGCACCTGCGTGACCCAAATATACGAAAGCCGTAATATGTCAAATTGTCACGTATTATTCGAATTTTGAATTTAGTTATTAACATGGGAAAAATATGTTATAACAGTTAACATTTTAGTAGTGAAGAGTAGCGTTTCATTTATGGATGGTTATTTAATATATTCATGTTTTATTAACATTTCAAACACAAACTGAAAATCGATACACAAAGCAAAATTTTTTCGGAGATTCTTTTACGTATAGAATATTTTTAAACTTTTAATTCCTGATTTATTTCCACTTAGAGGTCAATAAAACAATAAATAATTAAATACCAATTTATTCCATAACATATAATAATATGTTTTCATTAAATAACTTCTTCAGTAAAGTACATAAAGGTCAAAAAATACATATATTAATAATATTTTTAAACATTCGAGTCTGATGTTTCTGAATTGGATAATATGCTCATAAGGGTCTGCTGTAAAATAAAAACTTAATTTCTGACAAATATTGGATGTGCAAGTATATTTTAAAGGCTTTTTTCCTGACTTTGAGGCTTTATTTAAAAAAAATGGTACAATATATTTTATTCAAAGTATTTTCCTTCGGAAGCTATAACTTTTTCTCATCTTTCAAGGAGCACATGAATTCCGTCCCAACAGAACTGCTCATCTGTTGAGGCCAAGAACGTATCGACCCTATTTTTGATGCCTTTAACTGAAGTGAAACGTTTTCAAGACAAGGCATTCTGCATTGACCGAAACAAGTGGTAGTTTGAAAAGGCAATATCTGGGCTATAGGGGAGACTGTTGTACCTTGATGACATTGTACCTTGGATCACTTGTTAGTTTTCTGACAAGTGCTGCTACCTAGGAGCCAGCGTTAAAACTACGTCTTCCTTTGTCCCTAGACAGTATTCTGAGCGTGTTGTGACAATTGTAGGACGTACACTTTTTCGCCCCGAAAATTAATAGTTTTTTTAGTGTCAAAAGTAGTGATTTAGACTTTTAGTATTTGTTTTTTAATTGAACAGTGTTTAGAGAAAGATTAACGTGACTTATCATCCTACAGAGTCCATCGATTGGTGAGTTATTCTACATTACACACGTGCTTCTAAAACCTAACCTATAAGTTTTAGGCTAGATTGTTCTAGAAAAAGTACCCTCGTCCACCATGGATCAAAACTGCATCGTGTACCTTGGATCACTGATCACTGGTACACGATGTAACATAGCTTGATTTTTTGTTTCAGGAAGCTATGCCACGAAGCAAAACAGGTGTTAAAAGGGACCCAGTAAATCCAGAAGCATTACAAAACGCCATTAAGGCAGTTTGTGCATCGCCTGAAAGAAAAATATCAATTAGGGAAGCATGTAGAGTTTTTAATGTAAAATTTGCGACATTGCATCGTCACATTAAAGCTTTTAAGGAATCAGGTGAAAATCAATATGAGTACAGAGCAAAATTTGATGTTAAGAAAGTGTTTAACAATGAGGAAGAAACTAAACTCAATGAGTACCTTAAAACTGTTGCTAAAATGCAGTATGGGCTAACCAAAAGGGGAGTTCGTAAGTTGGCATATAAATTTGCTGTTGCAAATAATAAAAAGTACCCAAGTACTTGGGATGAAAATAAAATGGCAGGGGAAGAATGGATGAGGAGCTATTTAAGCAGACACAGTAATTTGTCCATAAGGAAACCTCAGAAAACAAGCCTCGCTCGTGCAAGTGCTTTTAACAAGCACAATTTATCTCTATTTTACAACAATTTGGAAGATATACACAAGCGATTCGGCCCTATTCTACCAGAAAGAATCTGGAATCAGGACGAAACTGGGTTGACAACGGTTCAAAATCCTTCCAAGATAGTTGCCCCTAAAGGTATTAAGCAGCTTGGCAGTATGACCTCTGCAGAACGTGGACAGCTAGTTACGTTAAGTTGTTGCATTCATGCACTTGGTAATCACATTCCACCGATGATAATTTTTCCAAGAGTGCATTTCAAAGATTTCATGTTGAAGGGGGCTCCTCCTGGGACAATTGGTGGGGCAAATGCGTCCGGGTGGTCAAATGAACAATTGTATGTTAAATTCATGCACCACTTTATTAAGCATACTAAACCCTCCAAAGCTGAACGTGTCTTGTTAATAATCGACAACCATGAAACACACCTTTCATTGGAAGTTTTAGAACTTGCTTCAGAGGCTGGTGTAGTAATATTAACATTCCCCCCACACACATCGCACAGGTTACAGTCTTTGGACTTAACAATTTATGGACCTTTGAAGACATATTATAGTCAAGCAGTTGAAGCTTGGCTCTGTAACAATCCTGGCAAAACTTTTGACATATATTCTATTGCTGAAGTTGTTGGACTGATCTTTCCTCGAGCGTTCAGTACAAGTAATATCATACATGGATTTAAAAAGCCTGAAATATACCCATTTGATAGAAATGTGTACACCGATGATGACTTTCTGGCATCATATGTCACCGATCGTCCTCCTCCAACTTCGGAAGTTAGGCCTTCTGCACAGTCTGAAAACGCCATGCCTCCAACAACATCAGAACCTACAAGTGATGCTACTTCATCAGGAACTTTGGAAGTTCAGTCTGAGAGTAGTGAAGTTGTGCAATCTACAGCTGTACAAAGAGATATTAATTTGCCTTCGACTTCGACTTCAACCGAAACACCATTGCCTTCGACTTTAACATCAACCGAAACCCCAACTCGCAACTCTTCAAGTCATAATAAGTGTACTACTATGATGGTGACACCAGAAGAAATTATACCTTTCTTGAAAGCTCCATTACGGAAGCAAAGTGGCAAAGGAAGAAACCCAGGGAGAACAAAAATAGCAACAGATACACCTGAGAAAGATGAAGTCAGACGAGAAAAGGAAAAGAAGAATGAAAAGGAGCAATACAAAAAGCAAAATTTGACGAGCAACAAAGTTCAGCCAAAGATTCAAAAGAAAAAAAAAAACAGCTGTTAAACAAGTGCTTTTTGAGAGTGACTCTGATGATGATAACACTTCTATTGTTAATTTTGATAGTGATGCTGAAATTGAGACCTACGCGGGACTATTAGAACAGATGAATGAAGAAATATATGAGCAGCAGGAGGAAGAAATGTTTGAAAGAGTAACCTTTGAACCAGATGATTACGTTCTCGTAGGATTCCAGAGAAAGCGTAGTAAGCCAGAGCATTATGTAGGACAGATTGTTTCAAAGGACAGTGATGGATTCGAATATCAGATCAAGTTCTACAAGACAATTCAACCTAGCAAATTTGTTGAAGAATCTGCTAAAATATTTGACGTATCAAGTGAGGACATTGTTGCGAAATTACCTAAACCTACAGTATTGTCGGGTTCCTCGAGAACACTTGGGCAAATGCGTTTTCCTATTGACTTTTCTAACTACAATGTAAAATAATTACATCTTTGACACATTTTCAGGCCTTTTTTGATATTCTATGTTTGTATTTCAGGTTATTCCTTTTTACGATTAAGGTTGTCTATGTTGTTCTGTCGTCAAATAAATAAAAATATACTTTTGCTTTACTTTTGTCACTGTTATAAAAACCTCTATATCCAAGGTACAGGAAGTTAATGATCCAAAATACATGAGGGTGTGATCCATGGTACATGACCATCATGTACCATGGATCATTTGTAGAGTACAAGTAAAAAATTCATAAAATAATAAATAATAATAATAATAATAATAATAAGCTTTATTGCCCAACAGTTTTACAAAACCATTTACAGGACACATTCATAACTCAAATAGCGAGTATCTTTCTCTATTAATAATACAAACTAAGTACCTACATTTTATTATGTGGTGATGAATTGTATGAGACCTACAAATATTATATATTCATATAATATAATACAAATAAAATTTAATTAATAATTCGTAAATAAATAATCATAATCAGAAATCGATCTGAGCATTAATATAATTTAAAAAATTACACATATGTGTTAAAGTGTACTTCAAGCAAAGATTTTATAACATTAGGGTTGGTGTAATGAATATCACAAGTAGAGCATATTTTATTAAAGTTATTACATATTGCGTAAATAGGGGACCGAACTGCTACATTAGTCTTTGGACAAGGTAACTTAAATGTAAGAACCTTACGCACAGCAAAACGAGGTACAGAAAATGTTATCTGCTGTAAGAGTTCAGAAGAATCAATAGTGTGGTGTAGAAGCTTATATAGGAATATAACACCAGAGCAGATGTTTCTAAAATGTAGCGAGGTCAGGTTGAAACGGGATAAAAGAAGGCTGTGATCAGTATTTCTTTGCGGATAAATTCCATCCATCTGATAGCATAGGTATTTCACGAATTTCCTTTGCACCATCTCAAGTTGGCGTATATGGCATTGATAAAACGGATACCACACTACAGATGCATATTCCAGACGTGATCTCACCAAACAGAAGTACAACGCCTTTAAGGATTGAGGATTGGTAAACGATCTGCAGTTACGGACAATAAATCCAAGCATTTTTACGGCGGCGGAAGTAATACTGTTTATGTGGTGTATAAAACTCAATTGAAAGTCAAATATTACACCCAGATCCCTAACCAACTGGACACGCTCCAAATCGACTCCGTGCAAATTGTAATTGAAAATAATGGGCGAGGTACAACGAGTAAACGAAATTGATTTACATTTATCTATATTTAATGCCAGATTACTCACCGCACACCACTCAAGAATCCTGTCTAGGTCGTGCTGCAAATCTTCACAATCTTTAATAGAATTTATTTTATGGAAAATTTTCAAGTCGTCTGCAAACAAAAGTTTTCTGCATTTGATGACGGAAGTAATATCATTAATAAAGATATTGAATAATAGGGGACCCAAATTGGAGCCCTGAGGGATACCAGATGTAGCACAGTAACTGTAAGAGGTGCATCCGTTATAGAAAACATATTGTAACCGATTATCCAGGCATTAATAAGGCATTTAATGAAAAGTTACAAATGCACAAATGTTCCAAAATATATTGACAACAAAATGTGATGGTACTTGGTATGTTAAATCTACAACAACAAAAGTTAAAAATATATTAACAAAAAGTGATCCGAGGTACAACAATCTCCCCTACTGCCGGTGGGATACGACTTCCCATCCGTTATTTTCCAAATAATTTTGAAAGGGTTGTGTAACAAGCGCCCGAGCATTGTCATGAACTAGAATGGGTGACCAGACATGATTCGTTGAATCGTGTCTGGTCGCCCATTTCGGTCGTTTTTTGTTCAATGCTCACTTCAGTTTGATAAATTGTTGTCGCTAGAGTTCTCCAGTAATGGTTTCACCTGGTTTTAGCTGCTCATAATACACCATACCCTTCTGATCCCACCAAATACACAGCATCATCTTCGAACCATAGATATTCGGCTTTGTAGTCGATGTGCCGGGTTAGCCGGGGCCTCACATATGATTTTCTGTGTTTAGGGTTGTCATAATGGATCCATGTTTCATTCTCAGTAACGATACGATGCAGAAAAGATTTCCTTTTATACCGTTACACTTCGAAAGAATACCACATAATGATTTCAATAGTCGTAATAGATAACGCTTCAACATGAAGATAGTCCGACGCAATTTAATACTACTAATCCTTTAAAATATACTTGTGCATCCAGTAAAATAAAATCCGTTTTTTTCTGTTAAATATCAAAATTTATAACCCAAAAAGACAATTCAATTAACCCCATTTAATTTGAATTTGACAGTTTTATTTGTAAGCCAAACAAAAAGACAATAGAAGAGTACTGAACATCTAAAGTTTTTCTAGTGTTTGAGGGGAGAAGGGGCGGTAAAAGAGAGCAAATGAGGAGTGTCATGCACTGACAAATGGAACACTACAAATGCTAATAGAGTACATAACGAGTACATCTGTACTACTCGTCATGCCAAATGGAAAGCAGTAAGTGGCTGCGAAATAAGCAGATTGAATTCAGAGAAGAGATGGTATGAGCTGAACTTCTGAATTTAATCAAAATAAATAATGAACAGTATAATTTGTATGTGATTAATGAAATGGAAAAACGTAATAATAAAGTTGTGTTAAGGTTGCCACCGTACTCAATCCGATAGAGTTGACATGGGCAAAAACAAAGAATGATGTAGCATCAAAGAACATCACATTTAAATTGACAGAAGCGAGGGCCCTGTTATTGCAAGCTATTGAAAATGTTCAAAATGTTAATTGCAAAAGTTCTGTTGAACATATAATTAAGGAAGAAATAAAAATGACCGCGCTAGAATCCGTAGATGATCTAATCGAACCATGCATTATTTCTATTGGTGCTGATTACTATTATAGTATTACTGTCACTAGTAATACTTTCTCAGACAGTTCAGATTTAGAATAAAGATTATTTCCTTTAATTTTTGTAAATAACAAGTAGTTAAAGGAGCCTTTGATTTCTTTAAATTCTTTATGCATGTTATCTTTCGTATTTAATGTAATTACTTTTTAATAAATGTTTAATTACGTCGTGACTTTATTGACGTAAGATTTATATTCAAATATAAAATAAATAATACTTTACTTCGTTAAACCACTTTATTATTATTTATTTTATATTTCAAAATGTACCACAAAGTAATGGCTAAAAACATCGATTATTTATATTCAAAATTAAGTGGAAAATAGTGCTACAATATTAAATGTTGCGTTTGAGCTGCGTTTGAAAAACTGATAAAAAAACATTCAGAATGATGTAATTGATTTGGTAACTTTTACAGTGTAAATGTGGCTTTTCCATTTACTCTTAGTTTAAAAATAGACTATAAAAGAGTTACAACTTGTCTCGATTTATACATATACATTCCTATTATACCTTCTATTTTGTACCTGAAATCATATTCTAACACCCACTTAATCAAATATTCCGCAGGAAACGAATGAAATGCGAATAGTGCGCATCTATTTCAGTAAATGTCTGTATTAAGGAGGATATATTCCTATCTATCATATTTCTCAACTAAAAGCTGCAAAATTTTGAGTTTATTTGATTATTTTAAGAATACGTAACTTTATTAGGAATTTATTAATATTATCACACTAAGGGTGGGTTTATCAATGTGAGGATAAATAAATTAACTTGCAGATAAAATTTTATTCGTAAGATAATTACAATAAAACGTTTATTGAGTGTTAAATAGAAGTTACATTGATAAACTCACCCTAAATATATTAAACTGCTCATTGTGTATCTATATATTTAACTTGAAAGTTTAAATATTCAATTCAATACGTCAATACCCCCTTTGAGTATATACTATTCTTAATGGAAATATTTTCATACGCTTTATTGAACATTTCTAATCCCGAAAGGAATAATGTTTCTCTCTGTGTAATGTGTCTCTGATGAAGTAAATAAATTTTACGAAAGCTTAGACAGTAATAAGGAATTACTAGTTTTATTTGGCTGCTTCCCCAATAGTGTGTCTCTGAAACCTAAAGTTGTACAGCCAGTTCTTCCACCTCTCCTGAATAATGTTTGTTCAAATTGATAGTATATTCTTAAACAAATTGTTATCTTTGCTTTGAAAATACCTTTTTATGTTTACATGTTCAATAAAATCTTTTACTTTTTCTAGTATACCTATAAACATTTAATGACCAATTAATCGCAAGTTAGTGATAAATCAAATTCATTTTTTATTTTGTGTCATAAAATGAGCTTGGTGCATTAAAAGGTTTGTATTTGGAAGAATATGTTTTAGCTTTTTTTTAATGTCTAGACCTCCTAAATATATGTTAATCATTCAAATTCTATTACGTATAATTACATTAATTCAAACGCGTTCAGTACATACAAATATATTTGACCTAAAGTGTCAGTTTTAATTTGCTCCAGAAAAAAAGCTGGATGTATCTTAATAGAACGCAAAACATAAGTGATCAGACCCATTTTTTACAGTACCTACTTAAAATCTTAGAAGAAGCGAACACTTTGAACTTGCTTGGTAACTTTTTATAGTAATTATAGAATATCTAATATTAATAGTTTAATAAGCTTCAAATGATTAAACAGTTAACTACTTTGTTAGTATTATTATAATCTTTTTGTCTTCGAATATATCTTGGATTACCTTAATCTTCTATAAAATATACAATAAATTGATTTCCAAATGTGTAGGTATATCAGTCAAAAGAAGAGAATACAAGAATGTGGGAGAGGATTTCCTCCTCGTGTGCCTTTTCACAGAAAAATATTTTCCAATGTTGACACACGGCCTTGAGAAACAACAATTTTTTTTTCAGTAACTGGCATTTGAAGAACTTCCCTAAACCGAATTATTAGATGAAATCTGCTGCATTCATATCATCCCCGATAAGTGCAAGAGCTGTTTTCTCTACAAATGGTTGAGTAATAACGCTCTGACAATTTATTATACGATAGATAGATGGAAAAGAAAATGCTAAAAATGTCCATGGTTATCATGAAGATTCTAATGGAATCTCTCATTGAATGACTCCCCCGTACTTACAACAGGATTTCAAAAGCAATCCTTGAGTAGGAATTACTCACGAACTTATTTAGCGATTTGCCTTTGTTGTTGTGCATAATACATATGTATATCATCGCCTCATTTTAATTTTGCAGCTAGAGTGTCTTTAAATCAGTAGTATTCCAATAAATGTATCAGACGAGGATATAATTGACACAAGGATTGGCCCTCATGATCATCGGAGGTTAAACCAATTTGTTCCCATATAACCTTTATAACAAACGATCAGTTGTTATTGAATAATTTGAATTTCGACAAAATAAATTGATGTCTGTGCCAAAATGGAATAAATGATCATTTGCAACAATTTTTAAAAATAATGAAAACCAAATTTCAACTATTTGTGTGTGTCAAAGAAATTGTCCTTATTGCAAATTATTTACATATTGCCAAATTTTTTATATGTTTGTAACCAACTGTTAATTTTTTGTCGATTTTGTATGTAATACTTTCATAATACATTTTTTTTATGTATGGTGGGTGCTAAGTTACAGTGTATAATTGTGTTAAAATAACTTTGTAACAACATCATACCTCCTTTTATAATGCCGCGCTCTTAATCACTTTGCTCCCAACAGCGAATGGTAAGTCGACCCGGATTTCAATTCTCCGAGAAAAATGTCACCGTCTTCCCGGAAAATTGAAACCTGGCACCTATCGTTCCGCTGCAACGATAGTCAGCCGCTTCATCCACCCGTTATTATTTTCGACCTGAGTAACATTGAAAACGAAAGTGTTGAAGTATGAAAAATAAGAGAGAGGAACGTTTTACAATTAGATTAGCCATAAAAAGAAGTTACAAGGAAAGCCTGCTATACAGATAAGGATTTTTTGCCTCAGAAAAAAAGATATATTAGAAAAAGGACAAGAACAACAATAAATAACACAAATAAATAACTTATCTAAATGGTACGATACGGCCACCGTTTCTATTGCAGCATTCTAAAATTCGGAGACGTTACCTACTCCTGCAGTTGTGACTCTTCGAATACTATCTGGTGTTACTTGCCTAAAGGATTCCTTATTCGGCATATCAATTCATGATTTCTTGATTTGTATACGGTCTATTTTCCATAATAATTCAGGAAGAATTTACGCAAATACGATTTTAAAAAATGACAGACGTCAAACTAAGTAGTAGGTAAGTATGTAAAACAAATGAGCTAAGCACCCTTGCTTCCGTAAATTGGCGTATCTGAACATTTTGGCTATGGAGGCTAATTAAATCGTTATAACTTATTCACCTTCCATTTTAGGTATAGGAACACCTAATAGAGATTAAAAGACAATCTTTTGTAGAATCACAACATCTAAGAAAATATATGCCTTTCCATTAAAAAAAAGCTACTTTCCGAAGATTGAATTTATTTGTAAGCAACTAAATTTTTGAAACACTCTGTATAATGTTACAAAGAAGAATTTCAAACTTTATTATCGTCTTGATAATGACAGCATTGCTGTTGAAACGCGTGGGTGTTTTAGTTAAAACTTGTTTGGTGTTTAGTGGGTTAAAGTGTTTAGTGTTCTACTTTTGCACCAACAGATCCAGTGAAGAACTTTTATACAACTATACAATATCGGCTGTGTATATGCAAAATTTCATTCGTCTCTTCTACTCCTACGTGACGTAATTATCACTATGAAGTAAGATCGGCATCTCTCACTTTTTTTCTTTAATTGCGAATAACTCAAAAAGAATGGTATTTACGTATAGGGAATGATAAATCAAATATGTGCAAAATATAAAAAAAAATACTTCCTCTAGGTATTATTTTTACAAATATTATTGTAAACACAACGTTAAATATATAAGCGATACGTGGAAATAGATGGAATTTTAAATTCTCATTGTGTTGGTAGTTTTTTTTTATATTCCGGTTAAGACATATAATATAAGTAACAAAAGCCTTGCGTAAACTTGATTGAACTTGAAAGATTACTTACCTTTATCGAAATAATTTGCCCCACTTAATTCGATGCTACTACCCAGAAAGCGGCAGGTATATAAACTGTGATACCGTTCGATAGCTTCAGTTTGATACCGTATCAAATTATAAACACACCACTCAAAATGTTTAAAGTAGTAAGTGATTATTTTTAAATATTTGAATGTTTATTTACGTTGATTGAGACTTGTTCATTAAAATACGTTATGCCTTTCAGATTGTATTTGCCGCCATCTTGGCTTTCGTTGCTGCTGCACCAGCTGCAGATCCAGAACCTAAAGCTAAACCAGGATTCATTGCCGCCGCTTACTCTGCTCCAGTTGTTGCCGCTCCTGTTGCTTACTCTGCATACTCTGCTTATTCTGCGCCACTTGTGTCTGCCTATTCTGCCCCCGTTGTCTCAACTTACCATGGAATAGCACCAGCAGTAGCAGCATATTCGGCACCTTTAATCTTATAAATGCAGAATGTAAATTGAATTCCTTTAAACTCATAAAACAATTACTAAATAAAATTTCTTAATAATAATTTCTTTGTTTAACTATTTATATATATTATGACTTGTTTTAGACTCCCCTTCTCTTCATTTAAATAATGCAGTTGCTGGACTAGTGTGCAATAATTTTTATGAGCAATACTTTAGACGAAATATGTCATTGCTCTTGTAAATTGAATTTAAAACAGCACTGAATATATGTCCAAAAAATTGATCTTGAGGTCTTAATTTTTATTAATTTTATATGCACCAGGAAGAAACTCTTCTGTTAAGAAACACATCACAACTTGATCTGATTACAACAATACATTGCTAATTTTAACATTCTTTATAGTTGTCTTAGACGAGTCATGTCATCTTCGTCCACAAAATCTTTTCAGTGATTGTTCTCTTCAAGACAAAAGATAATAAGACATAGTCTAAAACAAAAGCTTGGTTCAATGGTTCAACGACAGTAAATATATAACGCAAGAGACACAAGAGACAATAGAATGTTGTTTCCAGCCTGAAAATATATGAAACGCAGAATAAATGTTCATTTCAAACCTCTGAATTTTTATCCACAAAACTTGTATTTTTGAAATAATCACTACAATTATCTCCACAATTTATTGGAATTTTTATGCTGACAACGAAATTCTGACGCTATGAATAACATAATTTTATTCATAAGATATCTAAGTTTAAGTTTGCGCACAGTCATACTTTAAATTTCAAATTTGGACCGTAGTATCAGGAAAGATCTACAACTGAAAGAAGAATATCTGCTACATGATTTTTGATATTTATTTTCAATTTAACTACTTTTCCTTATTATTGAGAGTTCGTTAATTAAGTTTCAAAATAGTTCTAGCATTGTGTATGCATACATTTTGTTTTAAGAAAACTGTATACACTCTTATTTGATGAATTACAGATGTTGATCAATATGGAACCAGGCACTTACACTTTACATTTTTCATTAGTTTTGAATGGGTCTCTCGAGCAGGATATTTAACAAGCTGGAAAATATTAGCAGCCCTCTTTAGCAAATACTTCTATTTTAGATGAATTGCGTATGATAACATTAATTCAATATGGCACATATAATTTCTATTATGGTATGCATTTATTCATTTAAAATTCCAATAATAATAACAAAATTCTAATAATAAATTATTGGAACCCAAAATTATCGTTTGTTTGAAGTTTGTGCCCACTTTTGAAAAATTTTAAAGTGGTTTCAGACTATTTTAAGTTTGTTAGTACATTGCTCCAAAAGTTTGCAAAATAAAATCCTTTTCTTTTGATTGAAATTGATTGGAAGTTGCTACAAGTAGTTCTAGTACTTCTCAATACTGTTTCAAAGCTTTAGCCTTATATCATAAATAGTTCATGAATTATTTGAAAATGAATTAATTTTGCTGGTTCTCTTTTTTGAATTGAGCTTTCTATAATTAGAAAGCTACAATTTCTTCAATAATGAAGAGCAAACCCAGAACAATCTGGAACAACTCCCAAAAGTTTTGGTTTTTAGGAAAGGCTAGAGAAATTTAGCTTTTATTCAGTGCTATGTCTGCCAAAGGACACAAAACATAGAACAAAGTTAGCACAATTCTAACAATGTATTAACATATTCTATAAAATAATTTAGAAGTTCAAAAAGTGAAAGCTAACTTCATATAGACAAGGATAACACAGTGATATCGTGGTTAATGTATGTTGTTAGGTTTATTAAAATAGTAGTGTGTTACATGAACATGTCACAGTCAAATTATTATGGTGCGATGAATCTAAAATTGTTTTGTTTGACTCTCATGGATCTCAGCAACATGTCAGAAGACCTCTCCTACCAAAGTTTAATCATAGGTACACAAAAAAAATACGAACGAATACGGCGTTCTTTTTCGGCAAAGTAGTGCATAAAGTTAAAATAATAAGAGTAGTATTTATCTAGTTTGATTATACATGTTTTTTAAGTTAGATCCCAGATTTTGGATTTAGAATAGAACAGTGCTATTTTAACGAACATGTCACCACTTTGTTTGTAGGACCGGAACAGTTTTACGGTATAGGGGTGAGCACCTACAAAACAGAACTCAAAGATAGAAAAGAGAGGCTCAGAGTATACCCCTGGGAGAATCTCCCTGATTTGAGACACTCCAAGACATTCTTTGGAAACTAGAAGAAGCATAGATCAAAAACCTTACTAGAATTAAGTAGAAACAGACTACGCATACTCACAGGTTTTCTTAGAGCGCATTGTTACCTTGGGGAACGCATGATAAGGATAGGTCTAAACCAGAATAGCGACTGCAGGTTCTGTGGGGTGGAGGATGAAAATCCGAAACACCTGACATCTAACTGCACCGTTATTACGGAAACCCGAGCCGAGACGAAGAAGAAATATCTTCTCTGAAACCATCACAATTATTGCAGTTTATTAAAGCAGCAGTTTTCTTATTCAGTTTATTTATGTACTTTTCCTAATATATGCATTAAAATAAAAAGAATTATTTTTTTCTTATTTATCAAATATTTATTATACGAATAAGCAACAAACAAACAAATTATAACCATGTGTGTATCAAACCGTGGAACCTAAAACTATTTCTCTATGTTATTACAACTACTATGAACAGTAGCAATAATATTGAAATGCGTCTGATATACTACTAATTTATCCAAAGTTTAATTTTAATAAGTTTAATACTAGGATAATGAAACAAGACATTTCCATAATTTGAAGCCCAAATTAAATCACGCACCTATTCTTAAAACCTCGTAGAACAACATTCAAAGGTTTACAGTCAAGGCGATTCACTACATCCTAGAAAAACAAAATAGAAATAGGCCTTCGTAATAGATACGCAGACACAATTAAATGTTAAGATTACCAATTGTGCGTACATGTGTGATTTCTACAATGCGTTTACATAAGATTGTCTTGAACTTGAAACCTGATTGAATTTAGAAACGTCTCAACTGTTGTTACGTATTTCGATTCTCCCACTTACGCATAGGTCGCAGGGTGTTACCAAGAAAATTTAGATATATAAAGAACAAAAATACCCACAAACAATATAGTTTGATGCTATTATAAAGTTAAATAATTCAATCAATATGTTAAAAGTCGTAAGTATTTATTCCGTTGATTGTGTATTTAAATGCTTGATGCAATAATTATTTTATTTACTTTTAGATTGTGTTCACCGCTATTTTAGCTGTTGCCATAGCTGCTCCAGCTCCAGAACCGGAACCTAAAGCTAAACCCGGTTTCTTAGCCGCCTACTCTGCCCCAATTGTCTCCGCTGCTCCAGTTGCCTACTCTGCATATTCCGCTCCAATTGTATCGGCCTATTCCGCGCCCTTGGTTTCTGCTTATAATGTAGCACCAGCTCTAGCTGCGTATTCGGCTCCGCTGATACTTTAAAGTGAATTGACTACGTGACAACACAAAATATTTGAACTTTTGTATAAAAATTTTCTGCAATTTCCAATAAATCTAAATACATTATAAAAATAAATTTCATTTCTTTATTTTAAAAATTCACCCAAAATAATACCTGTCAAAAATAATATAGAATAATAAGAGTCAATACGAATGAAAAGTAGTACTGTAGTTTCCTAGTAAAAATGATAAACCTTAGCTTAAAACTTATAAAATGTAATCATAATGTTTACGAATATATAAACATAACAACCATCAAAGTGCTTTGACGTTCTCATTCACGTAATAATTCTACACTACTTAATTTTAGTTCGTGGTCGTGCTAACTTACCATCTTTTATAAGTTAAGTGCGAATTTGTCAATGGGGACTTTCCATTTTATGTAAACGTTTTCTTTCAAGATGAATTTAATTTTGGAGGACTGCTTTGATGAACTTATTAAATACAGAATCCCATGTGAAAAATTCACAATTCAATTAATTAATTAAAAAAGATAGTATATATGTATACTATCAGAATATCTACCAGCCTGTGCCATTGAGGACGAAATAGGTAAAAGCTTTGGTAAACCAAACGAAGGAGCAAATTTTTGATTTGGCTGTATTTACCAATCTTCCTTGACACTTTCTCTTTAAATCACGGTAACAATGTAATGTTGTTATTATGCACCTTTCAACTTCAAGTAATAATTGATGCATAACTGTTACTCTTAATGATTAATATTTTGAGGGCTCACTTTGAATCTTCTAAAGTATTTAGTATACTCAGTTTTATAAAATACCAAGACTACAATTTTTATTAATAAAAGTAAAATTGAAAAAGCTGTTGCGATCTGTTTCCACATTCGTCCATACCATTGTAACTAGAAACTTACTAATCTTCAACAGTTCCTTCCAACGTTAAAGAGATAAGACAGTTGCGACGGGCTTTCTCAAATAGTATGAAACACCTACTACTCTTTTTGACAGTTAATAATACAATCGTTATTGTGTTTTAACAAAAAAGCTCCAATTGCTCCAAAAATCTGTAGGCAGGGCAAAAGAGAAGATTCATATTTGCTCATTATTTTTGGATTTGACCGATAAGTTTTTTCTAACCACTTCTGCCGCAAGTGAAAATACCACTTATAAAAATTTACTGTTAGCTATTAACACATTTTCGACACTTTCTAGGTGCTCCTTCACATCCATACGTTTTTGGTGATAAAAATAAATGAAATGTTTAGCATGGTTCTGATAATAGCATATTGATATAGCATTCTTGTCCGGCGGTGGTTACGTTTATCTTTAAAGTATTTTCACGGAAAGAAGAAGCGCTTAATTTCTGTAATAGTAACTGATAGTTACAGTTGGCTAGTAACAGTTACTATTGTAACTATAGTAACTGTTACCTCGAGAGCAGCTAGACTTATCCAAAAAAGTGTAAGATACTTGTCTTTAAACGTACAAGCTGAGATAGAAAATTGCATTTTTTCTTTCAAGAAGTAAATATTTTTCAGAAAATTGCAGTTATAGCTTCTTTTATATGAAAACGTCGAGAAATGCCAATATAAAAACCAAAAAAATCCCTGTAATAGGCGCTCATGGTATATTGTTGGCATTCACCATTGATCTAGTATACTAAGGAAGTGCTATGAAGCATATCTACTGTATGTTCGAAACGGCGCACTGGGCGGGGCTAAGTGTAGCACCAATATGGCTGCCTCACCAGGTCCGGACTACTGAAAATTATAAGTATAATTTTAAGCCCCCACTTAACAGACTGTTTTATTTAAAATTAATTACGTCATCCCACATCTGTTAGGCCCAAGGCCCATAAATGTCATAATTTGACAATATAAACACTCAATAGGTATGTAATAGTTTATTTATGTACCTACTTACCACCAATTGAAATTTTCCAATTACGGCCCTGCACATTGTTTTTGTGTCAAGAAACCATAATGTCTTCTAATAGTTTACTATATCATATAACTGCAATAATCAATTAATGCAAACATACATGACACATACACTATAATCTACGTAGGTATTTGACTTAAGTGGAGTACCAATATGGCCGACCTGTACCCGCCATGCTTTCTAGTGAGCAAAGTGAGAAGTAGCGCACCGCAAGGCACTACACAACACAAGTCGGTACATCAGTTGCGCTAATAAGGCCTGAAAGGTGAAAACCACGTGGTCCGCTTCTAATGCTTGATCTATTTTCATTGCATTCGTCCGCAAGGTAAATTCCAACAATATACCATGAGCTATTACAGACATTTTTTTGGTATTGGCATTTCTCGACGTTTTCATATGTTACGTCATGATAAGCCGTATATGGCATTCACCATTGACTGCTAGCAGATCGAGACGTCTAGCGGGAATGACAATCCACGAATTGTCCGAGCTAGATTGGTATAAGGTATACCGGCTTGTGTTCTGTAGTGCCTTGCGGTGTGCTACTTCCCACCTTGCTCACTACAGGGCATGGGGTTGGAATCAGTCTATTGTCGGAGGTATTATGCCAATAAGTTGAGAGGTGAAAGGCGATGAAATTAGATCTTGCATTCGGAGTTGCGCTGATGAGAACTGGAAGGTCGAAACCACGTGGTCCGCTTCTAATGCTTGATCTATTTTCATTGCATTCGTCCGCAAGGTAAATTCCAACAATATACCATGAGCGCCTATTGCAGGAACTTCTTTTATAGTCAATGGTATAACACAGAAATCCTGCGATTATTTTATATAATTTTGCTACAGCACGAAGCATAGACATGTAACCAAATTAGTCGAATTATTATCCGCACCGGCCTATTGACACTATTATTATTTATAATAAATTTCCTGTTAGAACAGAAACGCGATCGCCTCCCTGACTAATCTTCTACTTAACAAGAACAATTACGATTTATAGCAGGACATGCTACTTGTCGCTCAGGCCAAGTTCAGACCAATTTTGACTTAACAGACGATATATTGAACTTTATTTGTACGTGTAAACAAATACAATACACTGATTATTAGTACCCATAGAAATCAGATCCGATTATTTAGAAATAAGTATGCTTCAAGATATCGAACCAGTGCGTAGATTAGATATTATCTATGTGTTCTGAATCTTCAAATATAAATTATTTGGAAATAAGGAGGAAACACTACAGATGTTATTCTCAAATATAATTTATTCTAACACCACCAATATCAATAATCACATAAGATACGAAGACTTAAAGTGTAGAATTAGATAATTATGCGGATACCTTAAGCGAAACTTTGGAAAGGTTTCATATGCTTTGAGAAATCTTCCACGGACTGCAGGTGTTTCTACCTTACCAACTTCTATTGCAAAATGTGTTGTGGAACACTTAACTGAATTGTATTTTTACGTCTATCATTCAGAAATAACCAGTTAAAGTCAAAGTGTGGACTACCTAGAAGAAGCTCAAAAACCTTTCAAATTAATTCTTAACTTTCTACGACATCCACATTGTAGATTTGCTGTCACCTATACATAAACGGACCGTGAGTTTTATTGCTTCCCAGCATTCTCAGTTTACTTGTAAAGTAAACGGATATCGGTGTTAAAATTTGACCAAACGATGCACTATTCTTTTGACACCAAATTATGGTTTTTCATTCCCCAACTGCTGATTAACAGAAAAACATGTGACGTAAGCTGTAAACTTTCGTATTAATGTATACCTATTGCATCGATTTAAAAGCATTATATCTGCGGAATTTTTTAGAAAAGGTTGTTTTTATTCACTTATTTATGATCTTTCCGTGGTATCAGAGTAATCCTCTTTCAAATTAATTTGCAAAATTGACAGAAATTTTTAGATATACGAGTACAACCGAACACTATCACAAACAAACATATGCACACAGAAACATTGCAATCAATTTGCTCAGAAGTAATTTTTTGGAACCACATCATTATATAATAACTGTCTTAATTCAACATATTTTTGTGGAAACCCTGCAAAGGGATATTTACGTACTTTAAACTTTACACACCTCCCTGTAATCGAATCGAGTAACGAAAACGTGGGTGAATATGTCGTCGTAAAGTTAATAAATTGCTTGTGCGTTAGACATGGCGATGGAAACCGAAACTTGATCTATGGTAACCGTCAAAGGCCAGCGATGTTTCGTTATAATCAGACGCTTTATTGGATATTCATTAAAAAATTTATTGCTAATGCAGTACACGTTCAACCTTTCAGGTCGAAATAGCAAATGCCAACTTCTAAAATATCTGGAAATAAAAATCTAAATCTCATAATAATTATAAATGCTTTAATGCGGAAACAAATATAGAAAACTTGTGAATAAAAATTTGCTATAATTAAGTTGTGGACATACTTCTACTAGGTACTGTAGTTTTTTCTAAAAATCATTTCTATATTATCAATTGGATTGATTTCATTCGTTTAGAATTACTTTTTAAAAGGAATTCTATTTACGAAGAATAACTGAATAATTCAAATTTCATAGTAAATATTTTCGAATTTTCATAATTTTACTGATTTCTTACATCCACAAACCTTTTTTTCCTTAGGTTAATTATCTTAAGTTTACATAACCGGCAAGAATAAAACAGTTTTATTTATTCATTAACTCCTTTATTTCGAAAATCAATTTTGAAACGACGACTAAAAAATTTACAATTTTGCACAAATTCTAAACAATTTAAATTTAAGCGTATACATAAGGTGCAGCGTATGGATAAGCAGAGTATGCAGAGTACGCAGAGTACGCTGGATATGTTGAGTAAGCGGCATACGGTGCCGCATAAGCAGAATAAGCATATGGTGCAGCTACAACTGGCGCTGTGTAAGCGGCGGCCACATAACCAGGCTTAGCTTTTGGTTCCGGAGCTGGAATCGCTACAGCGAAAGCCAAAATTGCTGCGAATACAATCTGAAAAAAATAAATAACATTAAGCGAATCGCAATTAAAGGTCCATCTTCGGTTTGAATATTTTCAAATATATAATAATAATAAAACACTGAAATAATACTACAAAGAGGTATCTATACATATATTCTAAATACTTACAGCTTTGAACATCGTGTATGAATGTATTTGATCTCGTTTAAAATCAAACTGTACTATAACGTAAATTTCTTGGGGTATATATACTAGTATCGAATGCAATGAGTGCTTACAGCTTTTGGTAGAGGGTGGGGCAGGAGCGTTACAATACCAATTTTATAAAATATTAATTCAGATCAGGTTGTTATGTTTCAAGATCAAGTTAAACTGCAATAGTCCTTGGGGAATAGCTTCGAATTATGCACGTATTCTTAGTTACATGTGATGTATACGTAAAACACATACAATTACTACTTCTTGAAAAAATAAAATTTATGAAAATAACTTTAAATTTTAAACTTTTACTTTTTATTTATTACAACTCATTTTGAACCTCTACCTATAATTTTATTATAGTATAATGTTTCTGCAGATGTATTTACTAAACTAAATAATCGTAGAAATTAGTTGATGTGGTTTGTTTTATTTTGTATAGAAAAAAATACCTTTGTATCTATAAGCAAATTTAAATTATTCCTCTAAAAACACTAAACCATCTTTATACTGATTTTTAATTATAATATAAACAAATAGGGTGTACATAAACAAATGTCTCTTAGGTAATAAATATTGGATATAATAGACGTAATATAAAATAAAATGAAAAGAGTAACAGAATCTACAAATCTCTACTAAACATCGTAATTACAATCAAATTATGTCTACTTTGTAATATTGATATTTTAGTATACTCCATCTTAATTTTAAATTAGACTAGTGAATGAAAATTACACAAAACAAAAATCCAATATTCGTTATCGCGAAGTTGTTCAATAAAAGAATTTAATATCAGATTTTGATAAGTATTCGCATCAAGGTATTGAGCAAAGAAAATACAGCAGATGATGGGATCGCTCTGTGTAAATATCAGCATTTTTCGACACACATTCATTCCTCCAAAATTCCACAATTTATATTTTATTTTAAAAAATTCAAATGTATGTACATTTCGTTAGCGTCAAGCTAACATCATTACTAAACTGATGATGTTAGCCCCACCCTCTACCAAAAGCTGTAAGCACTCATTGCATTCGATACTAGTATATATACCCCAAGAAATTTACGTTATAGTACAGTTTGATTTTAAACGAGATCAAATACATTCTTACACGATGTTCAAAGCTGTAAGTATTTAAAATATATGTATAGCTACCTCTTTGTAGTATTATTTCAGTGTTTTATTATTATCATTATTTAAAATGGACCCTTAATTGCGATTCGCTTAATGTTATTTATTTTTTCAGATTGTATTCGCAGCCATCTTGGCTTTTGCTGTAGCAACACCAGCTCCAGAACCAAAAGCTAAGCCCGGTTATGTTGCTGCTGCTTACACAGCGCCAGTTGTAGCGGCACCATATGCTTATTCTGCTTATGCTGCACCGTATGCCGCTTACTCAGCATATCCAGCGTACTCTGCATACTCTGCTTATCCATACGCTGAACCTTATGTATACGCTTAAATTTAAATTGTTTAGAATTTGTGTAAAATTGAAAATTTTTGAGTCGTCGTTTCAAAATTGATTTTCGAAATAAAGAAGTTAATGAGTAAATAAACTGTTTTATTTTTTATACTATTAAATATTTCACAAGTGCTCTGTTAATTATATGTATAAGTCATTTATTCTTGTCACCGTCCCTCCAGAGAATTGAACCCCGGCACCTATCGTCCTCTCACAACAATAGTCAGCCGCCTAACCACTGCGGCCATCGACCCGTTCTTTATACTATTAAATATTTCACAAGTGCTCTATTAATTATATGTATACACATTCATTCTTCGGTAAAAATTTCCAACGTCTTCTTCAGTGAAAATAATAAGGCATCTGTAGATTTTGGCTTTCAAAAGAGTCATTGTTGTACGAAATCTGTCTGTTCAAAACAATTCGTAGCGTGTATGTTGGAAAATTTTCCTTGAAATCGCTAGTGTCAATTTTGATATAAATAACCCCATATTCCTTTGTCATTGCGTCTTTCCGAATGAAACTATAAAAAATAAATCTGTTAGTCATATTCGTAACAATTATGACAACTTCATTGCGTACCAATCACAAATATTCTGTAAAGCAGTGGCAACAAGAAAAGCCTTTTCTAGTATTGAACAAGTAAAATAATAAACTTTATGGACGGAAATGAAAATGTAGAAAATGAAAATAAAAACAATAGGATGCCTTGACGCTATTAAAAGACACTATACTACCGATATTCATACATATCTCTTAAAAGCATCAATTCAAAGCACTAATCAACATGTTCTTTATAATTTTCCAGCATAATCAAAAAGGTTTCAGAAGTGCTATTGATTTGTACAATATTATTGATTTATTGACACAATTATTTGACTGAAAAAATTTCATCAGTTAAATATAGGAAACTATCAGTAGTAGACGTGGCAAATTCGATGCACATGCGAGCAGCGAAGGCATGCAACTTTGCATTTAATTTAAACTTACCGATCGTGCAAAATTTATTCACGACATAATTGCATATTTATTTGCAATTCAAGAGTCCTTTCATACCAACTATCGATTGCAAGCTAGATAACACTCGAAATATTTCCCGCTATGTAGATCGTACACATAAGCCAAGATTAGTCAATAATAATATTTTAAGACTGTAGCTATATGTAGTAGTATATAGGGCACCATAATAGCACGATAATCTTTGATATCTCCTTTTCTACAAAAAATATAGCAAATGTTGCAACACAATACCTTCTTAACTTCATGTGACTAATAATATCCGTAATCACCAGTACATATTTTTATATCATTAAATGGAACACCCATGGACTAACATGCATTTTTGAATTTCATGAATAACTGAAAGCAACTTTGCCTGAAATAATACTTACTATGTCTATTAATTTTCAAGATATCTACATTGGTTTTAAAATTTGGTATATCCAGTAAAATTTCTTTATATCAATAATGGAAATAAGCAACACCATAAAACTCTCTGCAGCGCAAAAACAGATTCTATAACGATCATAATCACATGTAGAATTCGACATGTTTATACATACAACGTGCTTAATAAATCCTCGTCATATTGAAACAATTCAAATGCAAAAGTCATATGTCCAAATTCAAGCGATATATATTTTTATTTGTCTGTATTTTGAATTAGGATCTATATAAGTATACTTTAATTCTATAGTTAGTTTAGAGATTTTTAAAATTCTTTGTAATTTATGTACATATATGAATGTGTAGTTCAGAATATACAGTGTGACCAGTGAAGTCCGCATCATATGGGATTTTTCTTTATTAATAGAGTTATTCTAAATTTGAGTTTGGCATCAATTTCTGCTTCGATCAAGATGAAAATTAACCAAAAAAATAATGGTCACGTGATTCGCATTATCTGTGAAATTCAAATTTTTTTCAAAAAAAAATTCAAAAGTGGGGTTATTTCTCAAAATATCGAAAACAAATTATTAGAAAAAGTTTTTCTAAATGCAATTTTTAGCCCATATGCAAAATTTCAGCTGCATAAGATAATTTAGATTTTTTGCCAATTGCACCACTGTTGCGAAATAAGACTCAACGTAGGCTTTACTTGTGACGCTGTGTACTTGTCTGTATTAATATTATTGTGTATTACTTTTAGACACAAACTACATTTTCAAAAATAGTTATTTTATGAGGTTACCTTATACAGGGTCAAAAACAAATAAACTTTGCATCACATGTGACCAAATTTTAATAGCCCTATTTGGATTTTGTAGAAAAACGCACATTGAATATGGTGCTGCCTTAAAGAAAATGTGTCTGGAATAAAGCATTGTTAAAACTAAGAAATTTTATATAGGTTGCGTTGAGTCTTATTTCGCAACAGTGGTGCAATTTACAAAAAATTAGCAAAAATCTAAATTATCTTACGCAACTGAAATTTTGCATATGGGCTAAAAATTGCATTTAGAAAAACTTTTTCTAATAACTTGTTTCGATATTTTGAGAAATAACCCCACTTTTGAATTTTTTCTGGAAAAAAATTGAATTTCACAGATAATGCGAATCACGTGACTATTATTTTTTTGGTTAATTTTCATCTTGATCGAAGCAGAAATTGATGCCAAACTCAAATTTACAATAAATATATTAATAAAAAAAAATCCCATATGATGCGGACTTCACTGGTCACACTTACATATAGTAAGCAATAGTAGGTAACCGATTAATTAGATCACATTTCTGTTACACTATGATCACCATAGAAAATGAGGTGGTTTTCTTAAGAAATAAATTGATCAATTGCTTATATGTATATTGTTTCTGATACTATGCAGGCAATCCAAGAATATAACAATATAAAAGTTTTTAAATTTAAAATATAAAGTTAATGATGATTACAGACAAATCAAACACTCTATATGAACGAGGATGAAGAGGTGTATTTGAATGTATTTATATATTGCACATTTGGAATCAGGACGATCATGTAGTTATTCCCGCCCTACGCGTCACTATCTCCTGCCGCAAGAAAGAGGAGTTCCATCAAAACATTTATGCGCAGAGTAACAACCACGAAAGACGCTGACGATAGTTAAAATACAAACAACCCGTCAAGAAAGCAAAACTGCCAGCACCTCAATAGAGAAAATAGTCACAGGAGCTACAATTGGTCACATTTGTACTCAAAATCTATTAGTGAGATTAAGTACTAAAAGAAGAATCGAGAAAGGCAAGACGAAATACCAATGTGACACACATTTAAAAAGAATGGAATAAAATTAGTAGTATTGATTATAAGCAGTTATTAAAATTCAGAAAACAAGTAGTAGTAGTATTTCAATCAAAACGGTTGTCCACTCGGCAAAAATTGTAACAAAATCTGAGAAAATTATCAACCTTTAACGAAATAGATAGTGACAACTTGCGATACTTCAATACTAGGTAGGATGAACTTATTTTAATGTTAATTTGCTTGATTATATCGAGTATTGTTGCCTCTCTGAAGAAATGCCAAGTACAACTTTGCCGCAAAAATCACTGTTATATAAGACCTTACCTTTTCATTTTGTTTTTGTATATTCTGGAAATCTAAAGCTTTTGTAATTATTTAAGAAGATTTGTAAATTTATTTATATTATTTTGCAAAAATTTGATCAAGTTATATTTATAAACATATAGTGTTTTGGCAAGATGCTACTAGATGCGTTTTCCACATTAATTTATTATTTTTATAATTACTTACTAAAACCGCCAAAAAGGAATTTGACGGTTAGTTAAGTTAGTAATTAATTGTGAATTACCAACGTGGTGAATTTTTTAATATTTATGGCCACTAAGCATTATTTCTAACAAGTAATAATAAAACAATTTTAATTCTTTGTCATTTTCTTTATTTCCCAGTACAAATTTGAGACGAAGACCAAAAGAAATTCACTATTTTTAACAGGTTCTTATTAGTTTAGCTTAAGCGTACACATATGGTGCAGCGTATGGATACGTAGAATAAGCAGAATATGCTGGATACGTTGAGTAGGCGGCATATGGAGCAGCATAAGCAGAATAGGCATATGGTGCAGCTACAACTGGTGCTGTGTAAGCGGCGGCCACATAACCAGGCTTAGCTTTTGGTTCCGGAGCTGGAATCGCTACAGCGAAAGCCAAAATTGCTGCGAATACAATCTGAAAAAAATAAATAACATAAGCGAATCGCACTTACTATAAACAATTGTTAATCTAGGCAATCATTTGTACTTACAGCTTTGAACATCGTGTACGTTTGTATTTGATCTTGTTTAAAGTCAAACTGTACTGTAACATTAATTTATTGGGGTATATATACTTGCTTCAGATACATACTATATTTATTCTTACAGCTTCTGGTAGAGGGTGGGGCATGAGTTCAATAAAAAATCTTATACAATATTAATTCCAATCAGGTTGTTGTATTTCAAGATCAAGTTAAACTTGTGCAAGAATCCTTGTGTGAAGAATAGCTTTGAATAATGAGCGTACTCTCTGTTGCGTTTGATGAACGGAAAGTACGCGGAATATCCTTTATTTTTGGGAAAAATAAAATATAATCCATCCGTAAACTTTTATTTAAAAATTAAATTTTGAATAAAATTTCCTCGTATTTCCTTGAATGTATTTTAGGCGAGTATATTCCGTGTTGCAGTGATGATCACTTCTGAAAATAGTTTTTGTCTGATTTTACGTTTCATTTCAGTAAGTAAAAAATAGTGAAACTTTAGACATTCATAATAAAGTCTTTGACCATTTTTTGTGCTTTCAATGCTCGATATATTTTAATATTATATGTTATTTTTGGATTTTTTTGCACATGATCAATCGTAGATATATAAACAATTAATTCTCTATGTATATTACATTTATTGTCAAAAAAAAGTTTGTAATATTGAAGAAATTTAGTGAATAATTATTATATAATCCCTATCCCATCAGTTGGTCCGCTTAATAAAGTAATAATTTTTTCTACACCCACAAAAAACAAGAAACGCTACATTATTTGTTTAAGTTTTAAATTAAGTATCAACACATACAGGAAGCGGCATTAGCGCGAGGAAGTGCAATTACTCCTGTATTATAAGATTATTAAGATAAAAATTGAAGCGCATGGGGCGCTATAACCTAAAAATATTTTTAACTATACAGGGTGTCAGATAAAGACAGGGTAAACTAAACTTAATTTATTTTAAATGGAACACCCTGTATATTTTTGCTGTTTACGATTCTTCTAGGTCTTACCTTTATTATAATATAGGGTTTTGCTGTGTTATTCAGTTTACTTTAGAAGATATGGGAAGTTTTGCATGAATTTAATAACAAAGTTGGCGCCTCCTACCGTAACTACGGCTTCCACATAAAATAATTCATTTGCGCTAGAAACATTTCTAATGTGATCTCTTTTCATCAGAAATTATTTATTTATCGGCGTATTCAATATTTATATACAGGGCGAGTCATAACTCGGAGTGTTTATTTTCTCACGTATTTCAAATGGGACACCCTGTATTTTGTTATTGGAGTAAACTCCTTTCTTCACGAACTTTATTATTTGTTAAACATTCCCTATAGCTAAATGTGCTAGTTTTTGAGTTATTTGCGTTTCTATAAGTCGAAAGCACGATTTTAAGTAACAATGGGTTTGATTTTGAGTAGTTGAATAGCAATATTAGACGAAAACTGCCGCTTAGCTAGGAAAATACAATTCTATACCTAAATCGCTAAAATTATCATTATCTGACGCAAACTTGAGTGAAAAAAAAACAGTATTAGCTATGATTGACCTGTGTGAAATTTATTTTAAAGTTACAAGTTGCTTAAATGGGAAAATGGAATAAAATAGTAAACACAAAGTGTTAATAAGATAATATTTAGTTATGAAACTTAAAAAAAAAACAAAAAAAAGTAGAGTACGAACGAATTACAGAATTTAAAATTAATAATACTTTACTTTGTTAAACCACTTTATTTAATATTGTTTACTGCAGTTTCAACCTTTTTGGCTCATCTAAAGTCTTTAGTTTTGAGAATGACCCAAGAAGGTTGAAACTGCAGTAAACAATATTAAATAAAGTGGCTTAACAAAGTAAAATATTTATTTTATATTACAAAATGTACCACAAAGTAAGTAAGTTTCTAGCGCAAATGAATTATGTTATGTGGAAGCCGTAGTTACGGTAGGAGGCGCCAACTTTGTTATTAAATTCATGCAAAACTTCCCATATCTTCTAAAGTAAACTGGATATCATAGCAAAACCCTATATTATAATAAAGGTAAGACCTAGAAGAATCGTAAACAGCAAAAATATACAGGGTGTTCCATTTAAAATAAAGTAAGTTTAGTTGACCCTGTCTTTATTTGACACACCCTGTATAGTTAAAAATATTTTTAGGTTATAGCCCCCCGTGCGCTTCAACTTTTATCTTAATAACATTTTCTCATTTCTCTTATAATACAGGAGTAATTGGACTTCCTCGCACTAATGCCCCACCCTGTATGTGATAATATGTAATAGAAAACAGAAAGTTTTAATATTAAAAGTTACAAGCCGAAGCCAAATTTTCTTCAAATTTTTTTTTTATTATCTACCCATATCTATTTTCTTATAGAGAAAAGTAGGAGGAACTTCGCCAATTTCTAAAATCAAACTCGGAAATAGCAATTTTCTTTATAATTATTCAGAAAGAACTATGGAAAAGGAACTACAAAGGAAGTTCATAAAATAAGATTCGTCATTTTTTAATATTTAGGAGATAAAATAGATGCAGGGAATATATACTTTTCCTATAAATCATCATAAAAGTAATGATCTCGTTTTTCATCAAAGGAAAACCGTTTTTAATGTCAGGGTGAAAAAAAAAAAGATTAAAATTGCCTAAAGAACGCAAGAATCAGACATCTCAGCAATGGCATGTAATACAATGCAGCGATAAAATCGGATTTGAAGTGAATGTTGATATGATAGATAGTAAAGCTCGAATTATTTGTAAAAAAGCATTAGGCGTTCCTTTCCGATTGTGCCGAGAGAAAGGTAATATATCCTACTTTGATTACGGTCTTGGGCAGCATGTTATCCAAAGAGATCCACTTTATTGAAATAACTGTGCAGACAAGTAAATACTGAGACATTGTAGATGAATGGATTTTACTGATCATGGAGTAATATTTGTTATCAGGACAAAATTTTCTACTCCATTAGAATAGCGCAGCATGCCATAACTCAAATTAAACCTTATAATGGATATAAAATAACAATGCACCACCTCAATCTGAAGGCGAAACGGTACTTCGAAAACATTCTATTGGACCAATCGCTGAAATAAAGCAAAAACTAGAAGCAGAAAATATGAAATTAATTTACAGCAAAACTTTTCCAAAACTTAGTAATTAATATTAATAAGAGTAATATGTATGCCTCATAGAATTCGGAATACTGAAACAACAAAAGCGATTTACTCAACTCTTTAGATTAATTTTTTTGTTGATTTTAGATTTCTTTACATTTTTGCCCATTTGTAGTTATTTTGATTTAATTGTCAATTTCAAACACGTTAAGGTATTACTACTTGTATTTTTTCTCCAATAATACCGAAATATTTTATAGCGGGCTGTATGGGATGGGAATCACAAGTACATATGTACATACTTGCTTTTTGTTTCGTAAATGTTTAGGAATATTTTCAACTTGTATTACTCTATTTCTTAATCTTCGAATTTATTAACAAGAAATCTCATATTCTATCTACGGATCTATAATTCTTAGACAAACAATTGCTAATTTGCCGGTATTTTAATTCTCCGAATTTTGCCTTATCAACTAATAATGATCGTAAAAAACCTGCTCTCATTAACTTTTTGAGTATTTTAGACCTTCAACCTTGATTTAGTTTCCTGTAATTTACTTTTTACAGTTACGGTTCACGCAAATTCCATGATAACTGAAGATGCCTATCATCCCATATTAGATATACTTGTGGATGCCCCTGTTACAACTTCTACTAATGGTAATTTTCCAACAAATGATAACTTAAATACGATTTTCGAAAAGCTGATATTTGTTCTCTGTATCGTGACATTAACACCATCGACTAATCGTTTCTTAACTTGCTTTTTAATATTGACGACGTTGAATCTACTTTCTATAAGCCATCGTTGATCAGTTTGTACCACTATATAGGACCTCGAAGCGTAAATTTTCTAATTTCCTGGAATATCACTTCTCCAAATGGAAACGTACTAAGGCTGAAGTTTGTCGACAGGAGTTCCAAAGCATTCGCTCTTTATACTTAAAATTGAAGTAGAAACGGCCTATAAGGAATATCAGGCTAAATTTTCTCTGACAGTCAGGCTG
Source organism: Holotrichia oblita (assembly GCA_023690525.1). Lineage (NCBI taxonomy): Eukaryota > Metazoa > Arthropoda > Insecta > Coleoptera > Scarabaeidae > Holotrichia > Holotrichia oblita. The sequence continues at coordinate 86,753,715 of CM043015.1, read as the reverse complement.
CCCTTAGGGCACTACAAGCTGTCAGGTTCGATTTCAAGGCAGTGCTACACTGCCATAAGACTCTCGCAAAACTGGCGGAACGCCTCAATACAACACTGAGATGGCTGCCAGGTCACTCTGGAATCAGAGGTAACGAAATGGCTGACAAATTAGCTAGAGGCACCAGTGAGAGACCACTCGTGAGTCCAGAACCTACATGTGGGAACTCCTATGGCAGCATCAAAGCCTTTGTCAGATCTGAACTCGCTGTTAGGCATTGCTCCTACTGGAATGCACTTGCCGGCATGAGACACTGCAAAATTTTCGGGATTCGCCCGTATGATGAAAAACTGCGCAAGGCAGTTTCCATGAGCAGGGTCAGGTTGAGGTTACTCACAGGAATCTTAACCGGTCACTGCGCTCTGAACAAACACCTGCATCGCATGGGCATAGTAAACTCTCCCCTATGCAGAAACTGTGAGAATGCGGAGGAAACTCCCATCCATCTTCTTGCCGATTGCTCGACAGTGGACAGGGAGAGGCGGAGTTACTTCGGGGTCGGGCGTCTGGACGATCCTAGACTAAGAAAATTAACTCTCGACCAGGCTGCGGACTTTTTCGTCCGAGTGCAACCTGGCTAAGAGGAGTAAAACAGCACGGGGGCAAATAGGTCTTTCTTATGGCCGAGTTTGCCTTACAGCTCGTCCGCCCGTGCAGTCCCAAAAAAAAAATATCAGGCTAAAATTGAATGTGATATTGTAAGTAATTCAAAACTATTTTGGAACTTTGTCAATAGCAAGCGATCTTCATCTAGAATACCTGGTTCATTGACGCTGGATAATGTACCTCTCAACAAACCTAGGGATATTATGCAAGCCTTTGCTGGCGTGTTTGGTGATGCTTTTAACAATGCTGATTCGTACATGAATGCCGATTTGAATTGTGATATAAACTGTATTGCTTTCGACATTGGAGACATAACCAGTTCTGGCGTTATGAAGAGTCTTTAAAGCTGATATGATCAGTGGCCATGACGGTCTTCCAAATCAGAAATCGTTAGTACAGAGCCTACCGTTCAGAGAAGCTTCTACAGAAAATATCCAACAGGGCCAGCTGTCTAAAGCTGGTTGACATTATACAAAAGGAAATAACGCAGCTATAACGTCCATATCTCCAAAGCAATGTGTAGTCAACCCCGCCTCACAAGTCGTACTATAGAACTGCTTTTTGACGATATGTAGAAGTTTTCTAAATCCAGCTGTTGTATTTAGTTAAGAAAAAGTAAACTGTCGTAGCATTGAATCAATCAAGCTATCCATGATCTTTGCACATTAGATTCTATGTCAGATGACACACTGTAGTCACATTGAGAAAGAATTGTCTTTCAAAGATTCTGCTACATGTTCATTTCTAGTATCAATACACAATTATAGATTTTTTAATATAACGGACTAAACCGACGGTATGTGATTTCTATGAAAAGTTGCACGTTATAGGGAATTAGTTGAACGATTGTACGGTAATATTATGATTTTTTACGTTTGAACGCCTTATTAATAAATTACAAATGTTAAGTTTAAGACTTCATTTATCATATTTGCGGAGAATGGAATTTGAACTCAAATTAATATGCTTTACCTACAAGTATATCCCTCAGGCAAAACAATTTTTAGTATAATACATATTTTATAAGCAAGAAAGGATTTTTTGGCATCTGCCACTTCATTTATAACTCCCTGTATAATATATAACTAAAAAATTGTCGAGTTCAATTGAAATCAATATCTGCAAACTAGAAATCTACTCTTGTTAATATTCAAAAGACGACGTATTGCATATAGTTTGCAGGTTTAATTTTCACAACTACACAAGGTTATCGGAATACATCTGGAGATACGTTGCATTGTTCATTGCATAACAATAGAAACCAAGAATTATAACGTACTTTATCAGCAACTGCATGTACGCACATACAAACCTGTACCAAAAGAAATCAGAACAGGTTTATATCAAAAAATATATTCTCAAACTTTAATTTATTTTTTTATGTAATCAACTCAATGCAAGTAATACTTACTTTATCTTACAAGTTCGTAATTGACAAACATTACGTACATTATTCAACACTACTCCTCGCACAAGGACTTTTGCGAAAGATCAACTTGATCTTGAAATGCAACAACCTGATTCGAATTTGTGCTTCATAAATTCGACATTGCTGCAATTTTACCCCACCCTCTATCAAAAACAGTAGGCATAATATTAGTATAGATACGTTTAGAGGTGGTATATATACTCCGACAGAAACATATTACAGTACAGTTCGATTTTAAGTTAAATCAAATACAATCCTACAAGATGTTCAAAGCTGTAAGTACAATCATATACATATATCTTTTATTTTCATACTACATGGACGCTTCTCTTTCAGATTGTATTCGCTGCCATTTTGGCTTTCGCTGTAGCTACGCCAGCCCCAGAACCGAAAGCTAAGCCAGGTTATGTAGCTGCTGCTTACACTGCTCCTGTTGTAGCTGCACCATACGCCTACTCTGCCTATGCTGCTCCATACGCCGCTTACTCAACATATCCAGCATACTCTGCTTATTCTGCCTATCCATACTCAGCTCCATTAGTATATGCTTAAAATTAGGTAGTCTCAAGTAAAATCAAAATTGAATACGTTTGGAATTTATAAAAGAAATGTAATATTCGAAAATAAATGGTATACATAAGTTAAATAAATTGTTTTACTGATTTACATTATAAAATATAAACAAATGTTATCAGTTCATAGTTCACTATACTGTCTTTCTAGGGCTTCAATTTACCAGGGTTTCTTGTGAAACAACAGCGATCATATTGTTGGTAATCCATTTGGCTAGCCGAAGTCATCGCTCATTGACTCATTGTCACTAGTAGTTCGCCAATGAGCATAACGTACAGTAGTAATATTGAATATTGGATAGTGATGATCCTAGAGTAGAGAGAAACTATAAGCTGGACTCAAAGCCTCTTGTAAGATTGAGGTTTTAATAATACCTTAGTCATGAAATGGTCACTCACTCTCTGTGACTAGCTTCTTAATTAGTCACTTCACGGGGAACATTGCCTTATACATTACAGTGTGTATGCATGCGGTAAAATAATACGTAAAAGCGAATGTATATTTATGATAACAGAATATTTTTTAAATATCCTGCATATTGCAGGTCTTATATACTTGTACATGACCTGTTCTTGTAGCCTTATTTTATTTTTTCAGTCAGTATCGTTGGTTACTATTAATGGCCTATCCAAACAAAACTCTAATTAAATTATTTCGGATTTAAAAACATATAATAACACAAATTTTCATTGACTGAAATTGCAGTCTAATATTACAAAGCTTGTGGAATTAATTTTCTTGTAATAAACTAATAATATACGGAGTGGAGAGAGCGTAAGGAGTCTGGCGCATATGTCGGAGAAACAGCTCGTTACAATTATATTACAAATCAGCAGTATATGTTATGTGTCGGTAGATTTATCCAAGCAGCGCCTCCAATTAGAAAGTTATCGCACGACACATGCTGTGACTGTTGAGTTAGTTCAAGGAGTAAATATCTAATTTTCCTAATTTCTGACAAATAACTCGAAAATAAACTCTTTTTGACCTACCAAAAGAAAAAGTGACATTTTACTGATTTTAAACAAGGCCGTACGTAATAGTTATTTTGAGACACAGAACTAAAGCATTTGTTACAAAAGTTATAAATATACCTTTGACAAAAGAGCAACATAGTACAGAAAGTCATTTTTTGTCATCTGGAAGTTATTGGTGCTATTGATCTTATATTTACATCGATAAACCTGACTGGGATTCAGATTCGTATTTAATATAAAGCAATGGAGTGTATTCATTGTGTTACAGCATCTTAAGAGCATTTACGATTAAATTTATAAATTTATAGTTTTAAGTTTTTGCTTTTAATAATACACATTTTTGATTTCAGATGCAAGTTGTATGTGACCACCACAGATAAATTTTAGACTTCTTCGTAGGCTACCCTAACTTTGTTAATGACGCTAGAGTTTTTCAACTCGTTATTGTGCAAACCATTACCATGAAAATGTGGAAATTTATATATTAAAAATAGGAAAAATCAACATCATAATGCATTTTGTTCGGGTTGATTGCGTTATATGCAACATTGCCATCGAAGATAGTTTCGAATGAAAGAAACTGCGTGACATGAGGGGAATAATACAGTTTACCCACATTGGCCTCAGGACAATGGTAAACAACAATTTTGGAATCATGCAATAAATAATATTCTTAATTAATTATTTCCACATTATGCGTTACATATCTACACTATAAAATATATAGATATAGACATTTTTGACGTAAAATACTATCATATACAGGGTGCCCGGATTTCGTAGGGAAAACATGGGTAACTTTTTTATTTGAAGACAGAGAGACGGTTAAATGAGCAAAAAGGTGTAGATTCCAAATTATCTGTTATAAATTAAAGTAATAAGACCGACACTTCTGACAGGTTCGTATGATGACAACCGTGTTGTTATCACAGATAACGCGATAAACAAAAAGTTGTGATGTCTGCCCGTAATCAGAATAATAGCTTAATTTTCTAAATTTAGACAAAATTTCCATATCATACGATACATAATTGTATTCAGAAAAAAATCTCCTTTGAAAAGAGCTGAGAAAAATTGCGCAATTCCAAGTTAAAAATTGTGAGGTTAGGTGAGATTACTAAAAGTTTGCGCAAAAGAAATGTTTTATTAAGTGTCAATAAAAGTATTTAGATTACAATGTGAATTACACCAAACAACATCTTAATAACTTAAGTAACAAAAAAGTTACGGCAAATAAAAGAAATTAGGAGATTTCAGTTTTGCTTCAATATTAAACAAATGAAGCATGACAAGTAAAATTTAAAAATGGATTCTTAGTGAGCTTTTGAATCTACACCTTTTTGCTAATTTAACCGTCTCTCTATGTCTTCAAATAAAAATGTTACTCATGTTGTCCTTGCGAAATCCGGGCACACTGTATAGAATTGATTAATAAATGAATTAATGAAATTAATTAAAATCACGTGGAATGTTAAAAATCAATGGAATTATAAATATTGTTCCAGTATTCCAGAATTGCATCTTCAGTTGTGGTTGCACGTATAGCTAGGCAATACCAAAATTTTTTGTATTGGATATCGATACCAATCAAAGTATCAGTACTTACTGATGTATCGATTACGTGCATGGTATCGATTCTGAGTGCTGGAATCAGTTACTGTCAACACGTATCAATACCCTAGTATCAGTTCATTGGAATTGATACTCAAGTATGGGTATCCTTGGTATCGATATCCTAGTATTAGTTTTTTGGTATCGATACCCAGATATCGATTCCTAGGTATCGATATCTTAGGATCAACAGCTTAGTTTCTAAGGTATCAGGGAATCAAGGGCAGTTATGGCATTGAGTACTAGACACTATATCAATACTTTACCCAACCCTAGTTGCAAGTACCGAAAGAGTCAATTCTAATGCTATCTATACTTCTACAAACTGCACTTTGTTATTTCCACTGGTATAGGTTATCTTCATTAAATACTGAAAGTACTAAAAAAGTAGAAACATGTGTAATTGAAACCAATTCAAATTGACGGTAACTAGGTCACCTAAGTGAACATAAATCGATAACGATACAGAAAAAAATATTAATTATTATAAATTGTGATCGTTTTGGCTTGATTATTGGCTATATTTTGATGATGGATATAATGATGGTACGAAAAACCGAAAAATTTCAAGATACCGTCTAGAAACAAATTCCAGAAAAGGTTTGTCGCGATGTGGTCCGAAAGAGTGTAGCTGAAGATAAAGCTTTCCAAAATCGTCCTAGTATCATTTAGTTGAAGCTTTATAGAGGGTTAATGATATGTACATGTTTGGCAATCGCTCTTCTCAATTGACATATATGCGTACAAAACTATCAGAGCTGTTTGAACGCCTAAAAGAACATTTGGTTAAATCTAATGTACTTTGCTACATTTGTTTATAATTATAACTGCATCCACGAATAGTATAATTTTTTATGAGTGATATGAAGAAGAGGGTATAGAAGAACGGAAACAAAGTTGTGAAAAACGATTAATTACTGATAGCCATTATTGAATAGATGATTTTCAAATTATTTTTTTTTAATTTAAAGTATAGAGAATATCAAACCAACAAATGGTGTATTGTAAAAAAAGCACAGTTATTAAACTAATGTAGTAGGTAATACTTGTTATTGTATATATTTTTTTACAATGTATTTATCATAGTTTTCAATTGACTGCTAATATAAAATAATTAATTGCAGTATATAATTTACGTAGTTGTTTTTTCTGCAGATATTCTTTAAACTACCTACAAAGCTCGATTTCCCTGCTAATACTGTCGGAAGTAGTATTAAGTTTCTCGTGTTAGAAATAACAGTACATTTCCCTCTCATCTATTTAAAATATGTCTTGTTGTTGGCAGTGGGGTTGTGCATAAATATTGATAGAAAAAATATTAAGATCACATATCTACCGCTTTAGATTAGTAATAACTTCAGATAGCTATGTAATCGTAAATTTTCTCAACTAACAACCACATAAAATTATAGTGCTATTAAAAAGAGTATTAAACTTGGCATTAGATTATAAGTATGCCATCAGTAAATAGAGTAGGTTGGTTATTTAGTTGGAGTTATTAGATGTATTGTCATTTTATTATCATAACATATGAAATTCAACGATATAATAAATAATTCCGATATTTCAAAATGTATGCTATAATTTTCAGAAATCTTAATTCCTATATTAAATAAATATATGAATTTTCTGCACTTTTATTCACATTAAATACTACACAAATACAACTTCGTACATACTACACACAATTTACAACTGATAAAATACAACAATGTATTAATTACTTGCTGTAACTCTTCGTGCAAGGACTTTTATAAATGATTAACTTGATCTTGAATCTCACAGTAACCTGACTTGAATTAATTCCTCTTTACGAAATTGTGATAGTTGCAATGTCGCCCCACCCGGCGCCAAAACTGTAGGCTAAAGTTTATATCCACCTTAAAGCAGTATAAATACCCCATGAGAAATACACTACAGCACAGTTTAATCATATACAAGATTAAATACACTCATACAAAATGTTCAAAGCTGTAAGTATTTGTAAAATTATTGTTTATCTGTTTTATTTGATTTCCGTCACTGTGCATTTTATATTATTCGAATCTTATTACCATAATAACTGTAATAAAATTTTTCTCTTTAGATTTTGTTCGCTGCTCTTTTGGCATTCGCCGTTGCCGCACCAGAACCCAAAGCTAAACCAGGCTTGGTAGCTGCTTACACGGCTCCTGTTGTGTCTGCTCCTTATGCCTACTCTGCTTATGCTGCTCCATACGCATATTCCGCCTACTCAGCGTATCCAGCTTATTCTGCTTACACAGCATACCCGTACTCTGCTCCTTTAGTGTACGCTTAAACATAATAATTTATTAATACCAACGCAAAATTTATAATTGATTTCGACACCTTTATAAAAATTTCTGATGTTCAGCATTAAATTATGACATAGTTAAACTGTAGTATTATTTATATTTTAAAATATAATTCCACATTCTATAACTGCCAGCTACATTTTCATGTTAAAAATATAAAACTTATCAAGTTATAATAGTTTCTGTGACATACGCAGATTTTTGGAACTTGTAGAATACACAACAGTAAACATAAAACCATAAAAACTACAAATACACCAATAAAATAATTTAGCGGTGGCCTTGCATGAAACTTTTCACAAAATTAAATTCATTGATAATTTTATGTCTACATGAAAAAGTTTTCTTTGCTTCTAAAAATTAATTATATTAAATGTGATAATGGAATAGAAACTATTAATTAATCTAACTGATTACTATAAAAAATTCAATGCACATAAAAATACGGGATTCCAAGGCAATCCTCCCACTTCGTCGACACCACAAATTCTGTCTTATCCCTTATTTCCTACTATGTACTCATAAAGTATTGTTGTAGAACTGGGTCAATTTGCTTATTTCGCATTTTCTCACAGAAAAAAGTAAACAAACCATTTTATACAATATAAGTACCTAACATATTTTATTCCAAATCGGAGGGTCATCCTCTTTTCGGTGGCTAGAGAACTACAACTTGTGGACTATTCTAATTATATTACTCTAATAAAGCACTAAACAGGTCGATGGCCGCAGTGGTTAGGCGGCTGACTATCGTTGTGAGAGGACGATAGTCAGCTAAACTAAAGTGACGTAAAAGTGAAAATTAATTTTATATTAATAATTGTTGTAAATTCAATGATATTATATAATTTCTCTAGTAAGACAATTTAATACGTATACAGGGTGGTCCATTTAAAGTGTAACTCTAATAATAATAGCTAACCAGTCAATCGTTTACTGTTGTGCAGAATATATGTACATCCAAAAATTAACAATATTACCAAATATGTGTACTTTATTATCATACATTTCTAAACACATAGCCAATTATTTTTTCCTTGACAATCTCCAATTATTATTCCTGTAACCAGATACGATTCATCTACGGCCCCTTCGTCCAAAACAATACCACGAATGAAATATGGCGAATATTCTATAGTTCTATAATTGAAATTAAGTAGCTTGGATATGTTCAACAATTAGTCACCTAAATATACAGAGTGCTTCATTAATTATGGGAAATATTTTAACTGGACATACTACGTGTCAAACAATGACCATTGACTAAAAATAGCCTTATTCAAAATCGCACCGTTTTCGAGATGAAAGTCTTCAAAGTTCTAGAAAAAAAATGAATATGTTGTTTATATAGGAAGTATTGAAGAATAATCGAAAAACTGTCCTAAAATGACAGTTCCGCTAGTGCCGTAGAATTTGAGTGTTGGCCTACCCGGATTTTTGCTATTTTTAGCCACAAATCCTTCCGAACTTTCTCGTTTTTCTCGAAATCAAGCATAATACGAAGTTTCTACAAGAAGACCTTATTTTTGGCATTTTAACTGGTCTATTAGGTGATGCTAATTTCGTGCTTGTAAATCAAAAGACAAAAAAGTTCTATTGATGTTAAGACAAGGGGATATTTTTTTCTCTTTGCTGTAATTTTGCTAATTTCGGAAAATTCCACTATAAGAAACATCTAATAATACTAAATCGCCATGCTAAATTTTATTTTTATCGTACAAGTATAGATTAGCTTAAAGATGGAAAAACGATTTTTTTTTCTGGAACTTTGAAGACTTTCATCTCGAAAACGGTGCGATTTTGATTTTGATTTATGTTGAAAAACATGGTAAATTATTTGAAATAAAAGTTTTATTTTACTAAAAACATTAGAACAAGTAGGAAAAGCAAACGTTAACAACATACAAGTTGATTTTTCTCGAAAACGGTCAACTTTAGAGCTCATAACCAACAGTACCTTTTTTGTGTAGAAAGCATTGGCGGTTCAAATGGGCGTGTCAAAACCGTACTTTTTCCAGTGGCGTAGAAGTTGGGGAGAAAAACAACCACTACCCCTTCAAAATCATCACCAATTATGACTTTAAAAAAAAATTTCTCGCACACAATTTAGCTTATTATAAGTAGAAAATGGTTACACAAGCTGTTTTCTTTACGATAAACGGTTCCGGAGATATTTCCAAAAATTAAATTTTAACACCCTGTATCTCGAAAATGGTGCATTTTAGAGGGTAAGTTGATAGAAACTTTTTTTCAAATTTTTGGACAAGGTATCACATCCTGAAGTCCTGCGCATATATTATGAAACACCCTATATATTGCTTCAATACCAAGGTCAAACAACAAAAATATGATTCAGTAATAAACAATGCGGAGATATCTATGGAAGTGTATACACAGTTCTACAATATAAATATAAATAATCAGTGCAAATAAATTCATAATGAAAATCAAAACAGGTCAATTATTCCACTAATTGAAGTTCTGTTATATGGATGAAATCATTTAGTTGCTATTCTTTTATAAACTGTCTAGTATCTTATTTCCAAAAGAGACAATTTCGTATTGGTCTTGAATAAATATTACCTTACCGAACTCATTTTTTGTGCAAATATATGTAAATTATCTTTTAAAATTCATCTATAAAATAAAATAGTGTTTTACGATCACAAAATTAATTAAAACTCCAATATTAGTTCTTCAAATTATATTTTGAGACGTGCGAAATTTTGAATTGTACAGAGATTAGGTAAATGGTAATAATGATGTAAGAAACACATTTTGTCTGCCAAATTAATAGGAGCACTTAATAAGCACAACCTGAGCAGTGTAAGCATGGGGTAAGCGTGCCAAGGAGAGATTCACTTAATACACAACCTGAGCTGTGTATGGGTAAGCGTAAGGAGAACTACTGGAGCACCGGGAACGTATGCAGAATAAGCAGAATAAGTGTAGGGAGCAACAACTGGAGCAGAGTAAGCAGCTACAACTGCGGGTTTGGCTTTTGGTTCAGCATCTGGAGTAGCAGCGGCGAATGCCAAGAGGGCAGCGAATAAGATCTGAAATGAAAATTTATAAAATTTGTACAGAATTGAGAATAAATAGATTTAAACACTTACGTATTTGAACATTTTGTTTGTGTTTGATTTGTCAAGAAATCTAACTATGTTTTCCCCTGTCGAAGAATTAACAATTTATAGGACAGACAATAAACAGATTAACATAAAGCAAGTAGGGATAACCAGATTGTTTTTTCCTTCTGAATCACTTGACTAAAGTAGTAGTACCTTAAAAAAGTAATTTACATCAACGAAACTAGTTATATCATTCACACTGACAATGAGTATGACAATTGAAGTTCAAATGACTACATAAATAGTACAGAGCATTTAGGTTCTGACGCACTATCCGACGTAAAAAATAATTTATACAAAATATATTGCGAACAGACCAAATATATACTTACAACTTTATAATTATTTAAAAATTTCTAAAACCAAAAGAAATTCTAAAAGAGATTTAGATGATTAATTTTATATACCCGTACCTACTTGTTCGATATACATATTTAAAATCTATTACACCGAAAGAGGTTTCAAACATAATGTGCCAATAAGTCAGATAAATTTTCCTAATTTATAGGGAATCCTTGTAAGCATCAACCAATTTCTGTAGATTTCTAATTTCGCGAAATTATCTCAAAAATATTTTTACTTTATAATCTATATATTTTTTAAACATCACATTCTTTCTAAGATTCACTTAGGCAATTTAAAAATAGAGAAGATATAATTATGCTAAATAATTAGAAAAATACAAACTAATTGAAATCACAATGTTAATAGTATTATAAATCTAACTAAATGGATACTTAATCTTATTAGAAGACGATGTCGCTATTATAGTGACAGCAATTCCATAGGTTATCAAAAATTACAAATTAGTTAACAGAAAATAGGCTATTTTTATTTATAAAACGGAATATCCTTCGAAATAAGATCCTACAGCTTAGACAAAATATCAATGCAGTCAGCTGTTCTTCAGAACAAAATTAAATACCATATAATCATTTCCCAAAAATTATTTTTCATTATTCGACAATATACTCTGAGAAATTCAACTTTCTCGGGAAACTATATTTACTGAATATCTACGGCTTTCAAACCAACTTTGTGAAATGAGGTATCTATGTGACTTGTCTAACAACGGCATTGGAGTACCACATATATCTATTTTGGTTCCTTTTCTTCTCGATTTTTCCATATACGATCTTCCTGCTTCATCTCCTGCTCTGTTGCACTTTATACGAATGATACAAATGTGATAGTAACGAGCAATACAGACGAATTTATAAGTGATTGTACTGAAACAATGAGGTGTATGTATGCGAATGGATTCATAATAATTAACTTATCATGTATGTTCATTAATCAAAAAATCTACCAATTCCAATTTATATATAATGGCCTTCGCGAACTATGCTTTTTAAAATGTGAATCAGTATCGGAGTAACTCAATCTATCTAATTGTAAGTTACAATACTAAAAATCACTGACTTATAAGTGGAAATCCCCTTTTTCCACAGACCATATATATACATGCCGCAGCATGCTTAACCACTTACCAACTTGCATCATGATTTTGGACTATGAAGCAAGAGCTTTCTAATAAACTAATAAGTAGATGAATTTTTAAAACCGACTTTGCTTAACATTAATAGAATAGAGCATTTGACAATTGTCGAAATAAATCATGATCATGATGATGTTGTTCCAGAATATGTGGACAATCTTCCAGATTCATACAGAATGTATTAAAATAACGTAACAAGTTCCTATAATTTTTCCCTCCACCGCTTCCTGCGAAAATATGGGTCTATAAAGAACGGCATAGGAAATTGGTTTTCTTTAATAACTATTAAAATAGGTTAGATGCTAGTTAGTACTCTCCGAAATAATACCTGTTAAGCATATCTAATTTGACTAGCTCGTCAGAAAGAACAGACTAGCTTCAATACAAGAGTGAATCATCTAGTTCACCTAGATAGAATCACCTCTACAAATGCGCAATAATAATTTTTTAGGCAGCCCAAATTATCGATTAAAAAACGCTTGTTTGGTATCAATAGAATAAACCGCTTTCGTGAACAACTAAATGTTTTGATTTAAGTATGAATTTTATTCATTAAAGTTCACATGTAGGTTCAACATAGCCCTCCCAGTCTTATAGAAAGAATTAAAAAGATTTACTTTTCATTATCGTTGAATAAAGCAAAATTTTGTAGCATTATGAACCGCCCATTTTAAAAGTTAAAGAACCGCCCCCCCCCCCCCCGTTGAATTCGCATAAAAAATTAATGAATAAAAACTGTGTAAATCAAAATATGTAGTTTTTCTAGAAAACAGTTACTTACTAAAACACGACATATGTGACACTAAAGTGACTACATAAGTAACTTCTTCAAAAGCAAAAACTGGGTGAGTTGCGGCTGAAGGTCACGGTAATTATTATAATAATGTAATATTTACTTAACTATGACGAGCTTAAGACTCGGAAGCTCTCATAACAAAAGTAGATTTCTTTAGCCGATAGTTTGGATTCTCTAGATCATTTAATGCCTTTACCATAGCATTATTCTGTAAAAACTAACCTGCCTCCGGAGACATAAACACTATTAAACTATGCTAAGTATTTTAAAAGTTATTAAAGGAAAACCAATTTTCAGCGTGATCTTTTACCCTGTGTATCCATATTTTATTTTCGTTGCGTGTGTGTTCTACGTGTATTATACAGTTTACAACACCACTCTCCATACGATTTTCATTTTGTACTATGCAACCCTCATAGTATAACTTGTTATACTTACCGTGTAACATTAATTGATACATGAAACAAGCATCCATACACTACATTACCTAACGGCCAACGTACTAGAGTGCTTGCAACGTGCTGTCCCTATTCGGCTAACTGACTGAGGGCTGTAACAAAGGTGAATCGCTCTTATAAAATTAATTCAACGCGAACATGACCACTAGGAAATTGTGTTCACTAATTTCTATGAAGAAAACGACTAATTTTATGCTGCTTTTCTTAGTAGAAATTAAATTCTCCTCCAGATAAAGATTTTATATGGGATGCATGTATGTACTTACATACATACATCGTACGTGTTTTTTTATATAGAGACATTCTAGAAATGATTTGTATAAAAAAACACCCAACCGCAATTAATGACAGAGCTGATGTTGCCAATCTTTCCAAAATTTATCACTCCATTATTTAATCAATAAAAATTTGTTGACATGACTAACCGTGGGTCAGATCGAAATATTAATGGAATAACATAACTACGACATACATGCAACTTATTTTAATGTGTATAACTATATTTTGTTATTTTAACTGTGTAGCTACATGTATGTTTTTTAGCAGTGTAGAATGGTATGTATTGAAATTGTAAGAAATATGGGGAAAAATGATGATATGATATGATAAAAACTGTTTGATAAAATAATGATATAATAAAAATAATGATATGATAAAAACTGTTTGCAATGAACTTGTATGAAGCAATTTTTCCGATTTAGATTATATCAAGCTATGTAATAGGTGATATTATGTTTTAATATGTGTGTAACGTTTTAAGAATTATTTCTAGGTAAAAATTTACCGAAAGCTCAAATATACGACGTTTTTTAATATGAAGTCTGCGTAAAAATTTTTTCGTAACACCTAGTCGTTGACCAAGAAACCTGAGTTAATTATATTATTATTGGTAGGCACTATTTTTACGCAGCATTTCCTCACATCGTACAGAATGGATAGTTGTTGCTAACCTATTATTAAAAGCACCTATGACACATGTACTCTAGTTATTCAAATGAATGATCAAGTATGATAATCAAATATGAAGAATCAAGACCTTGCAACACTGAAATGCGTATCTGCCACTGCCATAAAAACAAATAAGCACACCTGTTAAGTAATCCAATTATACAGTATTTAAATTTATTAATCGCATTTTTTGCTATCGTCCTATTGCAAATCTTTTGTATATAAAGTGAGGAAGTCTTTGAATAAAACATAGTTCGTGTCTATAAGTCGAACAGCTCTCATTTCGTCAATATGTACAAGTTGGTAAGTAGCCACACAATCTGTTTATTTTGTATTGATGTTATGTAGTAATTTGTCACAAAATAACATTTTATAATTCTACAGTTATTGTTGGCCTGCCTTTTGGCTTTCGCATTCGCAGCTCCTAAACCACAATTCACGTACGCTGGATATGGCCCCGCTGTAGCTTCGTATTCTGCCTATTCTGGATACACGCCATACGCTGGTTATTATGGATACTATGGATCCCCTTACAGCTATTATTAACATTCATCTTGAATATTTAGTTATTTCTTTAAAACGACCACGCCTACCTTAAAGGACACTCCATCAGAATTGCAATTATGTGTTGATGTGCTTTGTAAAGTTGAATTCCAAATACAAATTTGATTTCAAAATTATACAATTCTTTTATTTTTTTAAACAGTCGACTTCACAATACCAAATTATATCTAGCGTGAATGAAATGAAATAAAGCAAATCCTAAATGATATCGAAGGCTTCCACGGTCTGAGTCTCTGTTATGAGGGCTTCCGGGTTTTGACCGCGTCAGAAGGTTTTCGCCTCCAGCGTGGTTGACACGTCGAGGTACCGTGACCTTCTGGCGCCCCTTACCTAGTTTTGCTCCTGAAGAAGCCATTTACATTAGTGGCGAAACGTCGAGTTTGAGTAAGTTGTATATATATTTTTGTATTTTTTCATTTTCATTTTTGTTTTTATTTTATTTTGTATTGTATATATGTACTTTACTATGACGCGGTCAAAACCCGGAAGTCCTCATAACAAAGCAAATCATAATTTTATAAGAATTTGTTGGATTCATTATAAAATATGCCTTGTCATAAGTAATGTCACTCGAAACTATACTGGATCAGCACAATTCCGATCTGTGACAGTGGTGAAACCATCCAAAGGTTGTTTTCGAAGACTTGCCTAGCAATCCATCACTTTGTCAGTTAGTCGATCATGCCATTTCAGCTATCAAATCGTTAAATAAGAAAAGAAAAAGTTAATTGAACTTTTATGTTCGCGAAAGAATATTTGCAATAAAATGTATTCATGTAATTACACGAAAATAGAATAAGCTCGACCGGCAGTATTTTTTCTATAAACTTTAGGAGGTGAGAAAAGTTTGGTAATAACGACATGAGCGTCCAACGCAATAATTATTGCAAAGAGAGGCTTTTTACTCGTTACCCAAGAGAATATTCCGCCGCCGAAATAACGAACAACATACATGCTATTTTGCAAAAGCTAGCCTTGTTCTGGCTTGCTGCAATTGCGAAAATGATACCTTTTTAGGTCTTCCGGCATTAGCGTAAGTGTACGTATATTAGATGGACTTTGCGACCTTTTTTGCAGAACAATATAGCACATTTTGTATAATTGATATCCACCGCACAGGTTTTTATATTAATAGCTTTTCTTAGTTAATACAATGTTTCACAAGACCAATAACAATATTTAGATCTTTATAATGAGTAAACAAAACGAAACAAACCCAGTTTATTGAATAGATAATAAATTAAGCAGTTGTTACACGAAATTGATCAAAAATAAATAGAATAAAGGAATTTACATTGAGAAAATTGAAAAAAAGCCTAAATAAATTCAGCTTATAAGTATAACCCATCAAAAAGAAATCCTTAACATGTTTGTTAAATATTAGAAAACTGTGTTGAAATATATTTACAAAACACATTTATTATATAAGTAATTTAAAAAATCTGGATAAAAAGAAGTTGAAGGAACTATTAGTCCGGGCATAGTGCTTCTTGTCGAACCACCATCAACATTCGGATTGATAAATTGCTATAAACAGAAGTAATAATCTGAGTCATTTCTTACCAACGGCAAGAAACTGTATAATTAATTCTCTCTCTCTATATCATTGCATAACTGAAATATGGGGTAATTTCTGTTTACTTGTTTCATATAACTGTAAATGTAGTATATCCTAGTGTTATCATTAATTATCATATCACGCTCATTTTGTCTGCCAGGTGGCTTTTACATAGTCAATGCCTATCTCTCGTTATGCATAGTTTTTCCAAAGCTATGCATGTTCCTTTACTGTATAAATACACATATGTAAGTACAATCGAATATCCATTTAACCAAGCATCTTAACCTACCCTGTATAAGTTATTTAAAGGTAATCATAAATATGTTGAAAACATTGACTACCAAAGAACCACCACGTAGTAGTGTATGGACAAATACATTTTAGAGGGTAAGTTGATAGAAACTTTTTTTCAAATTTTGGGACAAGGTATCACATCCTGAAGTCCTGCGCATATATTATGAAACACCCTATATAAACGGCAAGCAATGTCATGTAAACAATTATTGAAAATTGAATTATAAAAGTATGTCAATTAACCAAAAAAAAAAAAAAACCGAAAAACTGAAGGCAATTCAATAGAATACTGGCAGCTAAAGAAATGTTTGATATTATAATTACTTAAGTAAAAGGCGAATTCTCTGTGTTTTTCCACATTTGTGAAAAACGATTTCCATCTCAAATCGACAATTTATCCATTGTAGGGCAAAATTAAATTTCCGGCGAAGTTAGAATTCATTTACAACCTTAAGATTTTTCAAAATTCATAATCGCACACAGTCTTACTAACATGTAACTGTTACTTTTCATCTGTTGATATTAATTATTTATAGAAATGACGACTGCCGAAGTAGACATATGTTTTCCAACATTAAAACGCATTAAAACTTTTTCTATGAATACGATAACTGAAAATTGATTAAAAGAGCTTTAACTAGGCTTTCGGACAACAGTTAGTTTGCAGAAATTTTACAGACAAATGATCACTAAGTTTGTTGAAGAAGGAACTGATTTAATTTCGAAGAACTACTTTTCAAAAATTTATTTAAAATCGGTAACATTAATCTTCAAACACTACCATGCGTAGACATTGATACTCCACTTATCCTTAGTTACCACTATCGAGTCGCCACTGACTAGAGATCGATTGAAAAAAATTGTAATTTCTGGCAAATACTGAAAAAGTAAATGTTATAAATGGCTATGCTTAATGTCATAAAAAAAGTGATAAAATAAATTTTGTTTTATGGAATATTCTAACACTTTTTTACAGTAGGTGATATTTTTGTTCTTTTGGATAAACATAGTTCTGCATGTACCCTGAGACAAATGGCCGCCACAAATAGTGTTTCTTAAATGTATTGAAAATTATCATAAAAAAAATTATATCACAAAGCAATTAATTCTATAGTACATTGCCAAATAGGAGTATAAAATTTCAACATCGACGAATCTGTGAATCTCACTAAAGTACAACATATAGATTTATGTACAAACAATATATCAAGTCTACAATCAAAACAAGACAGCTCCTATCACTAATAAAATGACGACTATATTGTTGCGAATAATTCAAGCGATGCATTAAAGCAATAGCTATAGTGCTCTTCTTAAAATATTTTATTAAATTGTATTCTTTAGAGGAACAGAAATGTTATGAAAAAAATATGTTTAATGGATAAGCCATCATATTAACGTGTTATGAAAATTGACGTAGGTGAACAGAAAACAACACTTACTGAGCGTATTATGATATAGATTCCTCCACACACTAAATAATGATTTCTGCCTAATATATGCCTATTATACTGTTGATAATTGTTAATAAGTACATTTTAATAACACTTTTAATGCTTTGTTTCAAAGAAATTCCCATTATTTAAAGATTTAAATGTAACTTGGTTTTTCTATTACCTACCTACATTAATTTAATTTGTTCGACAATAATGTAAGAGTTCGAAGTATACTTTTAACTTGAATCCTGTAAATAATGAAGTAGAAACAAAATCTGTTTTTACAATCTACCATCTATTAAAAGGATACTACGTATTAGTTTTGTAATTTACCTAAGAATGTAAAGGATGATTAAAAATGTAGATACATTTAAATTTAATTTAACCTTTCTCGATACAATTAAAACAGAATTAAAACAATAAGAACAGAAGAAATATTTAAAACTTTAATCAGAGACTACAGTATATATTACCCACATGTATATCATATTAAAATTTTTATATTTTAGGAGAAAAAGTAAAACAATACGTTTCTGTGCCCTTCACTGTAATGTAGTTTAAAACTGGATATCCCAATATACACTTGTATTTCTTTATGCTGATACTTCAGAACCAGTTTCAATGCAAATAACACAATATTGTACTTATTTAAGTAAAAATGCGAATTACTTGTAAATACGTCAGAGAAAGTCCTTGCAAAATTCCTATTACTTGCAACAAAAATATACAATTGATAACTCCACTCATTAAACCAGATTTTATTATAGATCATTTTTATTGGTTCAGTGGTAAACTTTTCATATAAAAGGTTAGCAGGCAAAACGTTCGACACAGTTCGTTTACTTTAATCGAATAGCTCTCCTCATCTTGCAAATATGTTCAAGTTGGTAAGTAGTAAATCAAAATTATACTACATAGAAACCTAACGTTTCTGTAATTACAGTTGATTGTTGCTTGCCTTTTGGCTTTCGCTGTAGCTGCCCCAAAACCCTCAGCTACATTATACAGTGGATATTACCCTGCATTAGGTAGTACTTATACAGCCTATTCTAACTATTATCCTTATGCTGCCGGACACTACGGAAATTATGGATACTACGGATATGGAGCCCATCCATATCGGTTGTATTATTGATTTGAACACAGTCAATTCAGACTTCATGAGATGACCAACAGAACTGATTATTGGTTCCTCTTCTTTGGATGCAATTTTGACTGTCGATATGTTTGTTCTGTATAGTTGAAATTATAATACAGATCATTTTAAGTTAGAGCTTGTTTTTTATTTGGTAATACAAACCAATGAAGAAACGTAAAAACTCCCTAACCTATTCTAAATGTTACATTGCATAAAAGCATTCCTGAAGAATTGCTGGTACATGTTAACTTTATCTTTTAAATCTTTAAATAACACAAATATCATATTATTTTTTTAAAGACAACCCTCCATACGTAAATACTCTCTATCCCACTGCTTTATTATTTTTAATAAATAGCCTGAACCACGACAAAATAATGCATTACTTTGCTTCGTTGTAATCAAAATACTCTCACTAAAATCACCAAACTTGGATCACGTGCTTGTTAAATCTAATAAATTTTGACCAACATCTTCTGTGATGATTTTCTATTTTATTCAAGTCATGTCCAAAATCATACTACAAAAAATCAATGAATTAAAAACCTTATGATTACACATATGATTTTTCTCAGAGTGTAATTATATTAGTAAAGTAAAAATCTAACAACGTTCCAATTCAAGTAAATTGATATAAATAATTGGGATTCGAGCTTTGTATGTATAGCATTACTACAGTTTTAATTTTCATTTTGTTTGGTTAAAATAATTCTAATTTTTGGACATTATTTACAAACAAATAATAAGAAATTAGTAATTTACCGATCATAAAAATTTCTAAAATGAGAGATAGGCGTCACAACATTGAAATGTATTTGACTATAAATATTATAGTATTTTTGCCTTAAATTACAGGTGTTAAACAGGAACGTTTGCATATCACTACATACACAGAATTCACATATGTACTAACATAATGACATAACCGGTTTTGAACACATCTAGATCTAGATGTATTTATTGAAGTAAAAACAATACATCCTAATGAGACTGTGATAATGGTCTATTAATAAGTGCAGCGGAGATTTATCATAATTTGCAAAAGAAAAACATAATTAACGGTTTAAATACTACATCCCAATGATGTATTACAAACATTTAAAAATATTATATTTAATTTTCAATAATCTAATAAAATTAATATTTTATTAGAGTCTTTTCATCTACTAACTAGTGCATTATCTGAGACAAAAAATAGAATCAAAATTAAATCAATCAAAAAATTTTGGCAAAAGAAAATATATATATACCCTAAGTATATAATTCAACAGAATATATTTAATTATTACCTCCATGTTATAATATTACCCACCTAATGGTGTGTCAAAAAGTTACGCTGAACCTTGACAAATTTTTAATTTAGCAAATCAAATTAATGCTGTCGTTTAAAACCGGGTACAGCTGCAATTCTTATACTCGGTTCTATCTGATTTCAGAACCAGTTCCGACTCTAGAACCGGTCCCGATTAAAGATCGGGTACACGATCTCCGCTTTAGAACGAATACTGGGTTATAATACAAACCATCTATCTATGAAAAAAAATTATCGTTATTTTATTATTATGTACCTACATACATTTCAAAATAGGATGTAACATGAATAAAAATAGGAACAATTTTCATAACTGCATTGAATGCAATTATGGAAACTATTTTGGATATTTTCGATATAGATTTCCAAACCGGGTACAGATATATCAGTCCCAAAACCGAATTCCTCCAACAAATATCGAAAAGCAATATTTGTAAAAGAAAAATTATTTTTTTTAATATAAGCACTAGGTCTGTATCCAATAAGAATCAAATATATCTCAATTAACAGTATATTGTAACACGAAATATTCGTTTACTGCAATATTAGATTAAAAAAAATTATTTTATTATAACAATGAAAAATATTGTTAATGATGATCAAAAAACCAGAACTGCAGCAATTACGTTATCTCTGTTATTCTTAATGTTTCAAATAACCAGTTTATATATAAAAACGTAACTTAATTAATCGTAAATACAATTTGTTTTTCTTGTACAACCAGTCTAAACATTGTGTATATAAGGTAATGATTTGAAGTATAACCATACACTTCATTGCAACAACGTGAAGAGCTCTAATCCGAGATGTACAAATTGGTGAGTTAAAGTGTTAAAAATAATTGTGTCACTAAATTGAACCTAATATCCTAAATTAAATCTAATATCTTTTCTATTGCAGTTGATATTTGCTTGCCTTTTGGCTTTTGCCATCGCAGCACCAACTCCTACTGTTCATGCCACTGTTTATACTGGATACGCACCACACGTGCTGCCCTATGCTTCAGTGTATCCATATTATGGAAAGTATCTGAACTTTGGATATTCCGCTTACCCATATCTCCTGTAGCAAGTGTGATAAATTTTCGTTAGACATAAAACACTAAAGATTTTTGTCTTTCATTGTTACAACTTTGTCTAATGTATGGATTTTGTAAGACTGGATTAAATTTTACATGATACCTAACATTTTCTGATGTTTTGCTTAATTTAAATTTCAGTGTTCCTCATTTTCCTCAACAGACATCTATTTAGAATGCATACATCAAGCTCTGCTACGAAACTACCATACTCGAATATATTAGATTATATAAAATCTCAAACCGTACTACAAACTGAGCCACAATAAGCTATAATCAGCTATTTTAAATTTATAATGATAATTATTATATTATTATAATGATAATAATAATGAAATAACATTGGTTTACATTAAAAATTTTTGAACAATACATACATCAATCCATAGCACCAAAGCAACGAGTTTTTAACTAGTTCTACTTACACTATATATTTTAAGCATTTTACTCATGTATACATATCTTTTAAGTAATGGAAAATATTAAAAGAAAGAGGAATAGATTGTAAGACAATACGGATTCTGAAAATGATCTATAATAATAACGTAAATGTGGTCATTAAGTCCCTTTTTGTTTATTGTAGTTATGGATAACATAATAAAGGAATGTGCGACGAGAACAAGAACACTAAATGTGGGTTATAGAAATTTGCAACAAGGAGTTTTTGCAGACGACATAGTGATCATTGCCAAAAATGAAAGTGATCTACAGTACAACCTAGACATGTGGAACACAACGCTCAAGATGAATGGAATGACGATAAACACGAATAAAACAAAAGTTATGGTGATAGTAGAAGAAAGAATTAATATGAATGTAGGAATAGAAGGAACTAAAATAGAACAATGTTCGATTACCTGGGTATAACCACAGATGAAAAGGGAACAGAAGAAAGGGAAATCAATAATAGAATACAAAAGACGTTAAGCCTATATCATGCAATGAACAAGAGCTTCATAAGCAAAACAAAAATAACAAAAGAGACTAAAATAAAAGTATATGAAACGTTGTATAGACCAATATAGACTAACGGATGCGAGTCGTGGGTGCTGAGCGAAAAGTAGAGGATCAAAATACAGGCTATGGAGATGAAATACCTGCGAAGAGTAAGGGGAAACACCAAACTAGATAGAATAAGGAACATAAATATTAGACAAAACCTCGGAGTACACTCAGTACTACAATTCATTGAACTACGACAATTGAGTTGGTGGGGACACATGCAACGCATGAAAGAGGAAACCCCGGGGAAGAGAGTATGTGAAACGAAAAGTCAGAAAAAGAGAAGAAGAGCTAGACCCCGTAAGATATGGGATGGAGTGATAACGGAATTATTTACAAGGAAGGGCACAACATGAACGCAGGCTAAGAGCCTGACCAAGAATAGAAGAGAATGCAGAAGATACATACAAACATAAAGATAGTTAGAGATAGATATTGTACACTCTACACCATTATGTGGTAACTGGGTGCAGGTTATATATATATATATATATAAAATCATATATCTTTTAACTAAACGCGACTTTGTATTAAGCCACGCTGCAAACCAGTATAAAGAAGCTCAATTTAATTTTTAACATAAACCTGTCATTCTATGCAAAAGAAACATTACTCTACTTTTCAAAATAGGTATCTAACTCATTTTTCAATTGGCTAATGTCTGCAAAATAATATTCTTTGAGGTGCTTCTGAAATTTTTTAATAAAAGAAAATTAAATCCGGACTAAATTGTGAACAGTTAAGTTAAAAAAAAATGACGCACGCAAAATTATTTCGCTGTTGGCTACTTCGCATTTACGTACTTGCCAGCAAAAACTTCCTTGTGTTGAATAGACCTACTGAATTCTCCTAAAGTTTTACGATAGACAATTGCTCTTACTATGGCCCTCTTCGCTTTGTATTCAACAAGACTCTCTCCTGCTTTGCTTGATTCCAAAAGTTTAGCAGAAAGTGCTCAGCTGAATATTATGAGTGCCTTGTTTGGAGGCGAAGTGCACTTATAACAAGTTTATGGACTCTAATTTTATTTTTGTTCGCCCAATTTTCTAGTTGTTTTCCCGTGTCTTAAACATGAAGTCGCAGTTGAAGATGTTAAATTTAAAACAAATTATTATGTAGACAGTATTTAAAATTATAAAATTAAAATGTATTAATTCAGCAAACGAAAAATATAGTAGAGAGTAGAGAAATCCCTTGGGGTGAACGATAAACCTATATTTTTACTCTAAATATTGTATATAGCGCTTTTATTATCATTATGTTGAGCAACGTCAGTGTATCAGAGAAAAACATGATAGCAAATGATCATGGTGTCAATGTCGCTATTTTTTTAACGTGGAGGTACGACGACCTGCAGAAGCAGAAATAATGATACCTGGATTGTATTTCAGTCTCTTCTTTTGGATTGTCTTTTTTATGAAAACAACTTCTTATCAAACCAACATAAATGTAAAGGGAGCTCATTTTTACCTATGCACTTTAGTGAGCACTCATAATTTTGTTACTTTATATGAAGAAATGTTGGATATTCAAGCTGTTGTTTTGTCAATTATGAAAAATCTGTGCATCTGCAACATGTTGTTCTATCTATAAAAAACGATCATATTTCTTTCTCTTTGTTAGATTTGTCGTTCCTTTACGGGTAGTTACACTTTTGTAAGGGACTATACATATCTTTCTCCATTCCTAGGTTTATGTATAAATCTATTTATTTCTGACCACAATAAAACTTGCTTTTAAAAAATAAATTATCAATGGAATAGATTTCCATTCAAATTTAGGTATTTATACCTAACCGTGGAATAAACAAAGGATTAACCATATCTGAAAAGATAATTAATCTGTGTTATATACCACGTGAGACATCCATTAATAATTAAACACAAACTCTCTATGGATATTACTATCGCGTAACCCTAATTCCAATTTTAAGAAGACCTCTAAACGTGCAACAATCACTGTTGAATCCCCCACAATTATCTCATTACGTTATATTCTTTTATCTGTAAATAATACCGGTGCCCAAAACCGTATTCTTTCCTCAAATACTTGTGTATATAGTAGAAATATAGCATAGTAGAACCTCTTGAACCTGTTTCCCTTGAAATAAATAATATTCTTCTCAAAACTTTTTTATTATTTTTTGTAGGAAAATAACTCTTTGTATATGACCCTTTCTGGGTAAGTAATGCCAATAAATACCTAGGCACAATAATAAATCTTGCAAAACTTAAACTAAGAACCTGCTTTAAGAAAGACAAATGAAATCCGTAGTACCTACTACTATATCCGTTTTAAAACTTTACGAAACTTTGTTCATTCTTTCTTTGAATGGCTAAGTTACAAAATCTAGAAGCCTATGTCTTGTCCACACACATTTAATAGTAACAAACTTAATAGCAATACAATTTCCCTATTCAGTTTAATAAAAATTATTTAGTAATTTTAAAGCTCTTTATTTCTGGAAACTGCATGTATCACGTGCATATAACAATAATTAGAAGCCTCTTAAATAATTTAAGTAACTGTACATTGCGGACATTACTATTTGTTTAGCATTAGTTTCTTCTCCAATCTCAACAAAAATAACAAATTTATATTCAAAATTGAGCTAGATAAAACACATTCATAGTCACAATCGTAGCCAAAAGAAAAAAACAGGTAATAAGTGCTAACGGTCATTTCCACAATATCGACAAAATATTTACGATTAATAAATAAGTATCATTAATAATGGTAATTAATAGTACAACGATCTATAATGTGGATACGCTCCATATCCGTAGTATCCATAGTTTCCGTAGTATCCAGCAGCATAAGGAGCATAATTGGAATAAGCGGTGTAAGTAGAACCCACTGCAGGGTAGTAACCACTATAGAATGTCGCTGAAGGTTTTGGAGAAGCAACGGCAAAGGCCAAAAGGCAAGCGACAAACAACTGCAAATACAAAATCACCACCTTTAATAAGTACATACATAACTCAGAGACACAAAATACTCACCAACTTAAACATGATTTGGGAAGTTAGTGTTGTTCGACTGCAATAAACAAACTATATCAAAAAGCGTGAGAGCTTCACTTATATACGAAAACTTTTCAGATTTGATAATATAAAAAATACAGTGCATAATTAAAATGTAGCCTAATTAATATACTTAATCTGTTTGTATTACCGTTTTCGCACTTCTGGTACAAGTAGTAGGAATTTCGCAAGGACTTTTGTAATTTCTCTTTACTGATCAGCCATTAATTTACAGTTTATGTAAATATAATACTATATCATTTAGTTTGATATTGAAACTGGTTATGGAACGTCGATAAGACATGATATACTACATATGTATATTCGTAATACGCGGAAAACATTTTATACATTTTATACAATTTTACTGTAGTTTACAATAAAGTTATTTACTTATATTCCATTTTCCATTAGTACAAATTTTATTATAGAAAATTATTATAATTAAATTATAAACTATACAGATTGTTAGAGATGATCCTTCAGTTATAATATTCAAAATTTTATGCAAGGATTTAAATTATTTTTTATTCAGAAACAATTATGATCTCAAAATGATTCTTATCTAAATTTAGAAAGGAACATAGTATAGAGCCAGTAGGTGCGATTTTGTTGTAGGTGCAATTTTGTTGAATTTATATGTTTGACAACAGTTTAAACTTCCCACCGTGGATTATAGGGGATTATAGGTGTCTGTTAACGGCCTGTACGACTCGTTATTTTGTTATTCGTTATTATTTATATTCCTTTTATTTATTATTATTTGCTTCGTTTTATTTGTAATCTATTCTTTTTGGCGCTACTATTTATCAATATCATTGTCCCGGTACGTTTTTAAATATTTCTATTAAATTAACTGAACTTAATTTTTGTTGGTTTTAAGATGCCCTTTACGGCCGAGCAGGACGCTTTTATTTTGAAGGCGCATTAGCACAATGGTACTCACCATGAAGATGGATCATGGAGTTATTCGTTGCAATCATGCATGCAACAATTTTATGCAAATTATCCTGATGTTGTCATACCATACAAAGTGTTTTTGAAGCACAGAGATAGAATTATTGAACGATTCGAAGGCAAACACTGCATTTGTAAGGAAAAATCTACTGGACAACCAACAGTTTTAACAGAAGAGACTGTCAATAACATTAGACAACGGATGGAAGTAAGTCCTATTGCCTATTGATATTCCACGTAGAATTCAATATTGTCAATGGTTTAAAATCTTCATAATGATGATATTTTAGATCTAACATTTATGTCAGACCTTGGTTTCATTTATCCAATTATAGTAACAGCTAAAATTACAGGACACAGGCTACAGAAAACCCTCACAAGCAATGTCAAAACGCCGCATAATTAATCGTATTTTTTTTTCACAAAAACATCAATGCAGAAAGATACCGCGCTCAAATCTTGAAAGTATTTATAAACCAGTTACACGATGATGAATTAGAACGGGGCTATTTTCAAGAAGATGGAGCAGCACCTCATCTCGCTCATGACTATTAAGATATCTCGAAGGTTATTTTGGTGACAGACTTATTAGTAGAGTTATATTTTTATTTATTTGGGTATTTAAAAAATAAAATTCATGAAAATGACTTCACAACTTGGAAGAACTAGAAACAGCCATAGAGCAGGAAATTCATAATATCGATCAAAACCAATTACAATCACTATTTGACAGTATTAAAAGACGAAGAAATTGCATAATTGTTTTATTGAAATATAACTTACAAACAAAATTGTTTTCCTTTAAATATATTGTACTCAATTTTAGACATTTATATTAATTTTTTATTACATTTGTCTTAATTTTCTATAAAGAAAATCAATATAAAATTGATTTCTTGAAGATCTATTATCAATGTTTTATCACCCATCCAAAATTTATTTGATACGCTACTGGTAAGAAATTCAAAGCCAAATCGCCAACCTCACAAAAATGTAGTAAGGCGCGAAACTTAAGCTGTCACCAAACGTTTAAAATAATATATACTTTTCTAGCACCCTTAAAGAATAATTAACTACAAGAGTTCATTCTGTAACAGCATTAAGTGTAAGTAAGTATAATTTGCTCCAGATATGCTATCACTACAGTGTAAGAAATTCTGCAACCCAACCAAACATTTCTTAATTATATTACGACACAAAGATCCCGGTTATATGTTCCACTTTTCATCTTAATTATAGGATCCCACATTTGTTTTCTTCCATATCCAATCATCATACAATTTCTTTCTCGTCACAAATGATTGAATTGAATATTCACAAACAACCTAGTATTTACATAAGCTAAAATATGGCGATTGTGGCACCTCCAGGAAAACTGCCACGAAATGTTACCACGTAGATAGTTCTGCCACCACTAATCTCTAAACTACGATAAATGACGTCCAAACAATCGCCATTTTAGATAGATAAGTTTGTTCTACCAATAGCACCATACCTTTAATTTACGGTTGCACTGTCGAAAAAACTATCCTTTAACAGTCATAGCAGAAGAATGTTTCAGTAAGTTAACCTTTCTTTAAATATCTTGGTTAAATTCTGTCTGCTATACAAAATATAGTATTCCTTCTAATAAGGGATCTTGCACAATAAATAATCCAAAATAGCAATACGAAATGATTATAAAAAATTTGTGTCTTTCTCACAACAATCAATTGGCTACAATACTAATGCTTTTTGGAACTTTGTGAAAGTTAAAAGACACGATAATAATTTGCCAGCAAAACTTACGTATAATTATGTTTCATCAGATAACTTAAATACAATATGTGATTTATTTGCTCAATATTTTGAAACGGTTTATAATCAATATGATAATATCAACTACAACATAAATTTAACACATTTTGCAAATAATTGCCTCCTAAACAATATATCCATTACCTCTGACGACGTCTTTCAGAAGCTTAGCCAAATGAAAGGACGACTTAATATTGGTCCTGACGGTATATCGGAGTATTTTTTGAAGATGTGTAGCCCTACTCTATCCTTACCGTTGGCAATGTTATACCAACGCTCCTTGAATTCTGGTTGTTTTCCAGACAAATGGAAATTAGCACATGTGTTTCTTGTTTTTAAAAAAGGAGATAGAGAATTAGTTCAAAACTACCGCCCAATTTGTATACTCCCATGCATTTCAAAAGTAATGGAACACATAGTATGCCATTCTATTTTTAATACCTACCGCAACATTATTAATATAAACCAACACGGCTTCTATTCTAGGCGCAGTACTCAAACCAATCTTCTTGAATACGCAAACTATATTAACTGCTCTTTGGAATCTGGTCAACAAGTGGACTCCATATACCTGGACTTTTCCCAAGCGTTCGATCAAGTAGATCATAATCTATTGCTTCTGAAACTTTCTCTTTATGGGATCAGTGGTCAGCTGCTTGCATGGATTGCTTCATACCTACAAGGTCGTACACAAATTATTGCTTTATCATCAGCGCGATCAAGATCAATACCGGTTACTTCCGGTGTTCCACAAGGAAGCCACTTGTCTCCAGTTTTATTCTGACTCTTTGTAAACGATATGTATTCATGTTTAATATCTTCTAACTATCTTTCTTATGCTGACGACCTCAAAGTATTCAAGAGCATATCATCTTTATCTGATTGTATGCCACTTCAGACAGATCTCAACAATATATTATCTTGGTGCAGTAACAACAACATGCGTCTCAATTACACTAAATGCCACACCATCACTTTCTTCAAAGGCCGATCTCTACAAATCTTTAATTACACTCTGAATGGGACCACACTCGAAAGAGTTTACCAAATCACTGATTTAGGGGTAATATTCGACAGCCAACTTACTTTTGTACCGCATTTAGACTTTATTATAAATCGATCTTTGCGCCTTTGTGGTTTCATCAAGCGTATCTGTGCTGACTTTACTGATGTGTTAGCCATAATCACACTCTTCAATTCCTTAATCAGATCAATTCTTGAATACTGTAGTATAATTTGGTCTCCCTATTATGCAGTTCATATTACCAGAATTGAAAATGTCCAAAGAAAAATGATCAACTTTGTTTTGTATAAATTAAAGATTGACAAGGATAGATATGACTATACTCAAAGTTAATCTATTGGGTATCGAATCGTTAGAATTTCGACGTGGGTCTGCAATCTTTTAGATTTGGCTACCTATTGGTCCACAGCAACATGGACTGTCCGCAGCTCCTTGGCAATATTAACTTTAGAATACCAGCTTTTAACTCTCGCAATAACAACACATTTTATATACCCTTCCACAGAACGCTCTACGGGCAGAATAATCCATTAGATAGACTTCTCTCAAATCTAAATTTACTAGATGATGTAACTTGGTACGATTAACGTCATTTATATCCTATGTTAGACGGTTGAACTCACAAGGTGTTTCAATTAATAATGTATAACCCGTCTGCATTACTTTATAGGAAATTTTTGTTTTACTTTCATTCTACCTGAGTATAACTGTAACTAGGTATAAGTTGGATTATACGTTATATTATATTATATAGGTTGTATATTATTATATAATAATAATCCATAATAATAATCCATGCCTTAGCATCCCCCAACAGCTGTATATCGGCTATTTATTATGCCTGCGGCTGTAGACCGACTTAAGATGTTACCTTTCCGCATTTGCCGTGGAATTTGGAAAACTACAGAAAACCAAACTCAGATTCTGCATAAGCCATTAAGCCACCAGCCCGACTATATATATTACTGGCTCAATCTGTATGTATATATAAGGAATTGTACTAATTTGGATTATTTTCTGTAAGTACAAAAAAATAAATAAATATTATTATAATTAGGATTTTATCCTACATCAGAAAAAGACATATGGAATATGGAAAACATATGGAAAACAACAAACTGAAAATAGCATTGGACAGTATCATATGACTAGGATTACAATGACTGCAACAAGACCAGTCAATTAAATTACGGAATTACAGTGATAATAATTTCACAATAAGAGAATGTTCTTCAATCTTGCTCTATGTGCATATATAAACTTTTTAAGATTCCCCTTAATTTGTAAAACGATAGAAATAATGTCATTAGTTATTTCTTTCACTGAAGTAATAGTGAGCTTAACCTATACTTTAAAAACGTGGAACTGTCAACACGTGTCCAAAGAAGGTATAAATCTTATATTGAACAGGTTTTATCTAAAATCAATATGTGCAGGAGCATTTGCAAAAATAATAATAATCATATTCTTAATTCGCGAAATTGACCTTATAAACTTTGTTTATACGCGCAAATTAAGTATTGTCACAAACCTGTTCTAACAAAGCTATATAGATCGTAAATGCCATTTTATTTATTCAAATAAAAATTAGGTTCCAATTCTTTGCGTGTCTATGACAATTTGCACATTCTTACGGATATACAGTACTGTAACAGAATTAACCAAATGAGATAGAAAAAGACACATTATAGACCAGTTATGTGCACTAATTATATATTTCAATTATCAATCATTTTTTTCTACAATCATATTCGAAACATTTTCGTATAAATAAAGGTATGGAATAGGATACTTTTGCATAGTTCGTTTCCAGAAGCTGAACAACTCTAATTCCTGCAAACATGTTTAAAATCGTGAGTGAATTTGTGAATACTATGTGATAATATTTCTTTGATTAATTAATATTTCATATTTTATTGCAGTTGGTATTTGCCTGCCTTTTGGCTTTTGCTTTTGCTGCCGCAAAACCGTTGACTGTCTACAGTGGTTATGCCCCTGCTGCCACCTACACCGCCTACTCTAACTACGCTCCTTATTCTGCTGGATACTACGGATATGGTGCTTATCCTTATGGTGCTTTTCCCTTTTACTGATTTTGTCCAATGAATTTCTCTTAAGCCATAAAACAATCAATTTTCTGAGCATAATTTATTTTGTAATTGAATATATTTTCGGCCACCGAAATGTTTCTATAAACAGATGTAAATAAAGATCAAACTTCTTAAATTAAACATTCTTTCCTTTGCACTCTATTATCGCATCTTTTCGAGGTTTTTCAAATATGACAAGTAGTTAAATATCGTTAGCCATCAACATAATATTATAAACAGAAACTAAGAATTTAAGAACGAAGATGAATTAAAATATGTTACACATGTCTAATTAATAATTAATATTGCGATCAAGTAAAGTAAAAATAGAGAAACAAATATTGAATTCATCATAAAAGTACGCCTTACACAAAATAGCAACATGACACTACATTGCCCTTTCCTTTATATCTGCTGATTTGATTTATATGAAAAGAAAACTATATATTTGTACAAAGTAAGTGACTCCGTTATGTATCAATTTTCTTAAAGTAGACACAAATGCTTTTAAAACATAAAAAATCATTAAGTAGTAACATAAAGAAATTCACCAACAGTAAGTTTGAAATATCACCTTGTTTAGAATATGGAAAACTAATGCCAACTTTCTTAAAAAAATTTATAGAAAATTTGTCTAATTTCTTATCTTTTCAAACTTGTTCCGATAAAAACCTACTGTTTTTCACTGGTTGGAAACTGCACCATTACAAAATGTTCGGTGCGCTAG
Source organism: Holotrichia oblita (assembly GCA_023690525.1). NCBI lineage: Eukaryota > Metazoa > Arthropoda > Insecta > Coleoptera > Scarabaeidae > Holotrichia > Holotrichia oblita. The sequence continues at coordinate 86,721,331 of CM043015.1, read as the reverse complement.
CAAATCTGTAAATATGAATGCTTCCTTAATTCTTTATATTGCCTTTAGAATATTTCCAAACTAGCTAAAGACGACAAAATTGTATCTAAATTACAAATCAAGATTGCCCATTGGATGCAGATTCACTTTAAAATAAATATCCTATCAACTGTAAAAAAATTGTCAACGCAATTTCCAAAGCAGTTACACTATTTTCAGAATAATTAAATAAACTTTATAAAAACTGAGCAACTATTTATCTTTCGAGATTAAAAAATTAAAAATCCATGAGTAATTTGGTTACATGTGCATTGGCATCCATAAAAGCACTCTCATGATGATAATAATATACGGTAAATTTATTAACCATACAATACGCAAAGTTGTCACCACTGGGTATCTTATTCTGGTTATACGACTCCAACAAGAACAATATATCATGCTATGAACACCATCTTATAATTGATTCAATTTCGATGCAAAATACTGCTTTAAGGAAAACACCACCGACAATTCGGAAATGTAGATTTTCATAATCCTGAAATTTACTTGTTCACAGTTACAAGTATACCTATCTTCTTTCCATTTTCAGTTGCTCAACTTGCGTTACTTCTGCTCAAAATTTTTGTAAATATCTTAGAAATCATAGAACAATAACACTTTTAACGTCAATATTCTAAAGATATCCGCAGTGGTATAATAGCCTATGGTAATTGTTTAAATAAAGAAATAAGAATTCAATTTGTACCTGAGGGACGGTGACATTTTTTTAGAGTTCAAATCCATCAGACTTACCATTCGCTGTTAGGAGCGAAGAGATTAACAGCACGGCATTATAAAAGGCGATATGTTGGTGTCACAAAGCCATTTGAACACAATTTACACACAAAATTACACCGCGGGAGTTGCAGTTATAGCCAAACAAGTAATATAGCTTACGGAGTCAATGCAACTAAGCACCACACATAAAAAAAGCAAATAATTGAACATATATGTCTCGATGTCATTGTATGTTATCTTAATAATCAATGCAAGTATACGGACATGTTATAAAAAAGATCTAATGCGGTATTACATGATCCGAAGAAGTTCAAAGTGTTCCATTAAAATATGACTTTTACTATCTCAACTGTGGAAACTGTCTATTTCAAAGGTTTTGTACATACCCTTTGGTAAGGATATGGATAGTAGTATCTGCGTATTGCATAAAATTCATTATGAACAATGTTAAAAGCAAATCTTACAAAAGAAATCAAAATAAACATCATAGCAATTCCAAAAATGAAACAGAAATAAAGCACTCAAACAAACGATATACGAGTACATATAAGTTAAATGCATTCTCCACATTCATACACGCCATTTCAATTTGAAAAGTCTACATATTTAAATTTGCAATACAATCAGAGGATATACTGTAAGATTACCTTATAAAGACTGAATTTTAAAGTTGCAGAAATAATTTGATGACAAATGCGTTTGCGTAATGCGTTTTCATTACCAATGGCAGAATTTTTATTACCCACTCGGTTGTGCGAAAACAAACCTCTTTACATTTCCAATAAGTTAATTTAAGTATGTATAAAAAGGATGTGTAGAAGTATATAAAGACGTGAAGTAATTAAAGCACTCTAAATAATAGCTAAGACGATATCAAATTTTACTTGTAAAAAATGATTGTAAGCTTGTTTTCAGGAGTCTTCACAAGTTTACTTACATTCTTATGGATGGACAATAACATTATTATTCAAAACTAAACGGGGAAATGTGCAAAACGTCGCGTCAAGCTTCATTAATTTATACCCACAACAATTCATTTTTAGGAATCGATTTTTGAATTCGTTCTTTTCTTTAAAAATTCAATAAAACAACGATATTTATTGCAATGATCTATTGAAAACAAAACATGGAAACAATTGAACACAAAGAAATTTAGAATATTTGAATATTTGAAAAAAATCCAGATTTAACTATTCTCAGTAGTATCCGTAGCCGTAACCTCCATAAGGATATCCGTATGAGTAGCCTACAGGATATGTTGAGTAGTATGCACCATACTGTGGCGCTGGATGCGGTGCTGCTAATACCACAGCCAAAATACAAGCAACAAGCAAAAATAGCTAAAAATAAAAAAGTATATTAAAACAAGATTACATAAACTGAAATTAATTGGGATAAGATATTCTATAATAGAAAGTATGCTAAGTATTCTTCTAAAATAAAAGTCACTTCCCCCAAAACTTGTCACGTGTAAAAATTTGAATGCTGACAATGCTCCACAATTTCTCTTGTTATTAATTAAGTCAAATATTCAATTACAGAATGTGTGAAATTTTATTAAAACTTGTGTCAAACTTTCTAGCCTTTTATTATAACACAAAAATTCAAAATTGTTTAGAATATCCTATTCATACACATATATTAACAAACAGCTTAGGACTTTACTAATATTTTAGTAAACAATAAAAGCTCAACGTACGTGAGAGATATTAATAGTTAGATAATAATAGTTTCTTGCTCTATAAAACATGTTGAATTTATATGTGACAGATCATTAAATCACGAAAAAAAAAATGAACTAAAAAGAAAACTAAAGGAACGCTAGGCAATTGCAGATTCAAAGAAAGTGAAAGTGGAATGAATCTTCAATCTAGATTTTAATTCATTAGTCAGAAAATTTTGAATGGAAGTATATTGGGCGTATAATAATTTTCCAGTTGTGATTGATGTATGAACAATTCTAGTAGACTTAACTAAACAAGATACACCAACAAACCACTAACTACAGCCAATTACATGAATACTTAACATTCCTGTGGCAATCAAAAATCTGCTAAAACAATTAAAATATTGAACTGTTGATTTTAAGAATAATTTGCTGGAACTGGTTATTGTTATTACATAAGTGACAACAAATACACAAAACTCAAATCACAAAAAAGTTATTTCGAATTATTTAATAGAAAAAAAGAAGTGCGGAAACTTTTTTTAGAATAAATTTCCTAGAGATTCTAAAATAAAATAAGATATGTTAGCGCAATAAAACTTAGTACTTACCAGCTTCAACATGTTTATCTTCTTCCTAGCAAATTCTGAAGTACACTGTTACAATATTTATTTCGCAAAAAATTTTATAATTCCTCTTTATATATGAAGCACATCCCGTCACGTGATTTACTGTTTTCCTATGAGAGAGTGGACAATCAGAACACAAATCGAACACCAAACAAAGATCTAATTGCAAAATCAATCACGATTGTTATTAAAATACAGTAGACTTATAGTATATGCTCTTTGCGTTGGCAAGCTGCATACCAATGTAGTTCAAATCCGCAAATTTTAGATGGATATCTATTGATCGGTACATCTTTTGTATGTACATAAAATGATTTGCTGCAGAACCTGCAGGAAACAAGGAATTTCACACGGCTTTGCATAAATGCTGTTATACGAAGTGTTCTTTTATGTAAATGATTAGATTTATTAGCAATATTTTAGTGTATACGATGCTACTGTTTAAAATAGATACGTAATTTTGATGCTTCTTCCAAGGTTGATGAGATCACATGGGTGGAATGTACACTTCGGCGCTTAATTTAAATTCTTTCATTGCAGAAGGACATGTACGAAATAATGAAATTTGCACATAGATATTTATTTGTTATTTAAAGTCAAAAGTTAAATTATCGTAAAACCATGAAACTACTAAGTGTCATGTTTTTATAGCGCTATCATTAAAGAAACAATAGGCACATACAGAGATTTGCTTTATTACTACAGAGAATGTACTATAATAATATAATAAAAACAACAAAATGATTCAAAAACAATTTGTTACTATTGAAAAAACATGTTAGCAACTACAAATTTTAAGGTGTATCACTTCTAAACTATAATTATATCTAGAATTTATAAAATTGAAAAATTAAGTCAGTCCTAGATAACATTTGTTTTACACTGTAGGTTACTTCTTCTAGAATTTGTTTACTGTGATCTGACGCTTCCCATATGTGATATACTATATTGTGTAGATTTACAGATTTACATAAAACATTATTCTTCTGAACTTTTATCAAGTTGTTCAAATGCCAACAGGGCTGACTAGTACTATTACATCTCCGTTATACTTTTTATTTCGTTCTAAATGCTTCTGATATCAACAACAATGTCAAAACATTCAACTTCCTCATTAAACCATTTCTTGATACGTATGTATGTCACTTATGGAACCTTCAAAGTCATAATGTTATGACTTTGAAGGTTTGCTATTATTGAGTTCATGCTTAGATTAAGAAATCAGGCCTACTCAAGTTCAAAGGTATTCGTAACCTTGCACGTTTCATACGTTACAAAAATTTGAGAAACCTGCCTACTGGCACAAACATGAAAAAAAAAAATTAAATATTTGGATTACCGACCGTGTTACCCACATGTTTATACAGACCAGATGATTTTAGTAACTTTTTGCATTTTCTCTTCTGTTGTGACCGCATACATTATCTTTTATAACTCACAAATTTAAGATTTCTATTGCAAGCAACACGTTTTCTAGTGTCTGAAAGAAATCTTCAAACTTCCTAAAATTAATAACCCAAAAGAATTGTCTGGCCTACGATACATTAGCAATTTTTGCTACATATCCAAGGTTTCTGAGAAACTGCTGGAAAGACAAAACACTGTTATGACTTGAATCAACATTTCCCCTACATTCCCTAGTAAAATAACATGGTTAATGCTATTAAATTGTTCCTATGTATTTGACAATGAAACTCGTAATTTACTGCTGATAATCCTTCTGTCGTTGGGATCCAGCCAAAATTTTTATCATTGATTACTTACCCAAAACTTTGATATGGATATGGATCAATAACTTAGGTTTAAATATTACATTACGCTTGCATTTGTCTTTTAGTAGCTTCAACAGTTTATATTCAAACAGAGAATGTTTATCAATATCTTCTAAAAAGTTTTTATGTGAGGCCTTAGCTTTCTCACGCTTCAATAGGGACAAAATATTTGCATATGGTTCATCCATAGCTGGAGTTTATAGTTTAATCGCGTTTTGCAGAAATTGTTAAGTAGTTTAATATGCGCAACAGCCGTTACTTTCACGTTTACTTGTTTGTTCTTGTTTAAGATCACTTCATACTTTCACAGCCTTCTTTGAGAAATCATTTTCATTAAATAGTGCACGTTTTTACAGCGCATTACCTCGATCATTTGGTATTGCTATCTGCAACAGTTTTCAAACATATAATTGGTACAATTTCAAACTCCACATCATAGACTATTTTTGCTAGTAACTATGTTTTATTTTTCCTCTTTTTACACTAATCTGTAGGTATATTGTGTAGAATATCGTTTCATAAGTTTTATTTATTGTATAGCTTCATTTAAAACAAGCAACAACAACTTCTTTATTCACCTTTCATGTCTGAATGTAGTCTTTGACACCCCCACTACAATTTTAGTTGTATTTCTGTAACTAATATCCATAAAAATTTGTTAAGTTGTGGCAAAACAAAAAGTTGAAGTAGGTTAATCTGAGATATCTGACTAAGGAAAACACATTTGAAAATAAATTGGTATGAAAAGTAATATGTACAAAGCAGAGTCGTGATATTGCATTCATATTTTCTTGTAATTAAAACAAGAAGTTTAGTAAAGAAAGATAGCAAGAATATGGAAACATTATGAAATAAACATGACAAATATTATTAACTGCTGATCACGTTAAATATGGTTTTTCCGCCTCTGGAAGCAAGTACTTTGTCAGCGTCGAAAGTTTCAAATCCAGCTGAACTGACAATCCTCTGTATTAATATTCTACTCCATCTCCTCATTATCAAGCAATGTTGCTCATTTGGATACGATGCTATGCACTATTTAGTATTTGACACAATTCTGATCTTCTTTATAAAATTAATATTATTTAGCATATTGAATTTGACAATCATTTTTTAACTATCTAATAGATTTGATATTCTTTGAAATTATGATACTTCCAGTATATAACAATCAGTAGATTTATAATTATTTATAGAGATAATCGTCATGGTAAGCTTATGTAATTGTCTCATTGTATGTAAATAATCTAGACGTATAACTATGCATCATCTGACAGATCTTGTGTGAATGATGAATTCAATCTTCTGTGCATACATATCAATATGCTAAATATTAATCCATATGTTTTGTGCATACATTTATTTCTAAATACCGAGGTTTAAAAAAATCAGGTTTGGGTGCACAAATGTTCCTTGTAACACCTGATTTACTATATATAACGCTCTTTAAACGTAATTAGCTCTCATCAACTATCATCAATTTTGGCAATATTATATTGGAAAAAATAACGAATCAAATGTAAATACCACATAATGACAGTGTTATCTTCCAATAATCTATTCTTTCCTGTTAAACGTTTGTAATTACTTTTCATGTTAACCAATCCATCAAACTACGAGTTTACCTTGAATTGTTTCTGAAGAAACATTTACACTTTTGCATGGACACCACTACGTCACTTTCTTACAGAATGTACCACTGCAACTCCGTCTTATCTTCCACGATGTCTATCTAAGTCTATGATTTTTCATATAATAAATGAGATATGTACTCCAATCGTTCTATTTGTTTGATTAAGTTGTTGTTAAAATGAACTATTCTTCATATCATTATTTTTCTTTTCATTTCCTCATTGCAATTATGCACGTACGAACAATAAAACCATGAAAAAACTAGTTCCGATTTAAAGTTTGTTACCTGTGTACCTACTCCTTTTCAACGCACATTTAATATGATATTCCTGCACGTCAAGGTTTTCCACTTTGTAATTCGCAATGTAAGTACTACCAATAATAGGTACAAGTGGGTGTGTGACAAGTGACTGTTTCGTTGGTCTGTATTATATCTAAACCAGTTCATGTTTTGACATTTCCAAAATTTTTTACTTGCAAAATTCCAAAGACTTCAATAGTGAGTAAGATATGCGTGTGATCTACGTACTGATAAACGTTTAGATTAGTTGTTAGAAATTTGACTAGCCAATATATAGTATATCCCACTTAAAATAAGACACTAGGAACAATCTTAAAAATAGTATGTATATAGTAAGTAGTGCTGTCATAAGTGAACATTCATGTAAAACTTCTAAATGTACCTCTCATATTTGGATCGAAAAACAATGTCAAATAGGCATGAGTTTTGCTTTTGATTTTTATCTCAAAATGTTTCTAATACAGGACATATAAATTGGATTCGATAGGGAATGGAAATGGACATAATAAAATATTGCAATAAATGGAATAAATATAAAACTTTAAGAAGATTTCTTTTTATAAATTGTTATGGTTAATGGATATAAAAATTGTAAATTATCTACATTTTTCGTGCACAAGGATATTGCTTATTATTGCACATAGAGGGCAGATTGTAGTGTTACCAAGCTGAAGAGAAACTGAACTTACGACAAATTTAAAAAACGAAAAAGCTGATTGTCTACCCGTAGTGCCGTTAGTTGGCCTCGAAAAGAAAAACTAAAATAAGGCCACTTTAGTCTTCCATCACAGATTATATACAGACCAGTAAGTAGATTGAAAAATTCATCCGTGAATTATGTTCTTGTCTAATAACTGTAATTCACATTCTATACATACTTATTATCATATTTTTCGGTTGACATAGTTCACTGAGCACTGTGATGACCGTGTGAGAGCGCTAAAATATTGTCAATTTTTATCAATTGCCTATGAAATAGTATTTTATAAGTAGGTATCAGTGTTATTTTTCTTTCTATAGATAAACTTTTGATTATGGATTTCATATTTACTACAACATGTAAATAAGTATTGAAGTGCACGTCAAGTTGATATTTCACGCAGCAATCACTGCTATGAAAGAAACTTTATAACAATTACATTATTCTTATGAAATCCCATTACTATAAAAGTATAATTTTTTGATGATTATTTGATTTTTGATAAGGAATTCCATGGCAATTGTATAATAGAGAGGGTAGAGTTATTGTGATCAACATAACCTCAACATTACGTCTATTCATGTCTGTGTCAGATTTGGTATAAACCATAGCCAAGTCGTATTTCTGTTTGGAAATTTCTTTAATGAATCGGTTAAGCCACTGTCAACCTCAAAAGATCGGGTTAGTTATTTCTGGTTGGCCGGTTCTAATATCTAGAAACTCATGACATAAGAAGTTTTTTCTTGGAATATAATTTAAAGCACAACACGTTAAATTGCCGGTTTGTGTGTAGCCTATGCTTCCATATAATGGCAGACTTGATATTTTTATATGACGCTTGGATTCTTTTTGACCATGATCGCATTTTTTATTTTTAATAGGAGTTATATTGAGTTTTCACAATATTAGAAGGACTAATCATGTATGATATGCTGACAAAAATGTTCATATTATGCTTTAAATAGCAAAGAATAAATTTTAAAATAAAATAAGGTAGCCCAATTTCAAACTGTCAAATATGTCAGTTCATAATAATCGAAAAATATACATTAAAGAAGAAAAATGAGATATATTCGAGATATAGTCTTTTATTCATAAAATCGAAATATAACAATCTCATATTTACAATTGTATGTAGAACATCACCGATCACAACAAAGTATGTTGTGGCTGGGAATGTTTATGTTAAGAAGAATTTGAATAAAAATTAACGGGATATTTCAAAAGGGATAAATTAAAAGCAGATTTTTGTAAGTATTGTACCTTATTTTTAACGACGAATAAAAATAATAAATTACAATAAATGTTCAAATATATTCAAATAATAATTAACCATAAACCAGAAACAGGACGATAGCCACACGCACAACACACAATTATACACACACAAAAACTACATTGCCAGACTTGGAGTAATAGCCATACAAGCGATACAGCTTACGGAGTCACCGCAACTAAGCACCCATCACACATAAAAAAAATTAATGTATAATTTCGAACATTTTTTTGCATTTTGAACTGCTCTTGATGTACTTCTTCCAGATATTAAAGCGAAGATAGTCTGGAGTCGATTTCGCAGTACTTCTATGTTTCATCTCTATAAACATTACTTTTAATAACTCCCCATAGATCTGGAGAAATCTTACTAATTCCACAACTGTTGCATTATGAGCCGGCGCTCCATTATATTTCCACCATAAATACTGCAGTTAATTTAATCGAATATTATTCAAAAAGTTAGAAATGTACATGTGCGAAAACGATGTTCTGGCCTTTCTGCTGCTGACATTCTGTACTCCCTAATAGTAGTAATAGTATTCCTAAACACTTTTACCCACTAAACACCAAAAAAGTTTTAACTAAAACACCGACGCGTTTCAACAGCAATGCTGTCATTATCAAGGCGATAATAAAACTAAATTAAAATAAAATCTACTAAAACAGGTAACCTAAATGTTATACACGGTCAAACCGATACGCATCATTAATTTCCGATTAACGAAAACAATGACGAATGCGGTATAGGTCCATTGTCACAGTTCATTACACATGACTTATTTTTATATATTTCTAAACTTTCGAAAACATTTAGAAACTTACAATTGTTTATTTGTCTAATTAATTTAACATTCGTATGATTACAATCTTTACAATTGATTTCGTAAATACCTGACTTTTTTTCTAGAGGTTGTATTTTATCTTTAGGGTTACCGATGAGACTTCGTAAACTAGTCCCAGAACTGTAAACTATTCTGGGATCTAGCTCTTTGAAGATTTTACTCAAACCTTTAGTGATAAAGGGAACGTAAGGGAGGGTCACAACGGGTAAAGCTTTAACATCCTCCCGGAAAGTCGTAGATTCTTTCACAGTTTTCTTATAATTAAACTTCCTAATTAACCTATAGATATGCTGAAGATGGAAACCATTACACTTAGCTGCATCTTTTATAATTTTGAGCTCTTTCTCATACCTCGCCTTGTTCAAGGGAAAAGTGAGAAGTCTGTGGACCAAAAAATTCAGGCTTGCTATTTTGTGTTGAACACAATGATAGGAATCTGAAGGAATGTAGCGAAGTGTACTGGTTTCCTTTCTATACACGTCAAACTCTAATCTATTGTTATTTCTAATTACTAAAGTATCTAGAACAAACAGCAGATGAAATAACAACAAGCTAACACAAACAGCTGATCGGGTTAATGACCTGTTGAGTAGTGGTCCTTATAAGTCAATTTCAAAAAATCCTTTACCGAAAATGATTAGAGACGTCAACAATGTGTTTAAAACTTGTAACAACCTTGTTACTGCCGATGTTAGACATAAGCTACATGTTTCCAATCCTGTTATCCCTAAATTATATTGTTTGCCTAAAATTCACAAACCTGGCAAGTCGGTAAGCCCAATTGTTTCGGCAATTGACGCACCGACTTATAAGGTTTCCAAATGGTTGACCAATGAATTTAATAATTTGCCAATACAGCAACCTAGTTTTGCAGTAAAAAATTCGTTAGAATTTATTAAAGAAATTCAAAATATTCAGTTGCTGGAGGGTGAAATATTGATTTCATTTGATGTTAGTTCTCTCTTTCCTAGTGTACCGATTTCAGACACCTTGACATACCTCGAGGACTTGTTGCTTCAAAATAGTTTGAGTCAACAATGTGTCCAGGAATATATTCGCTTAACTGACATCTGTATGAAACAGAACATTTTTCAATTCAACGGGAGTTTTTATGAACAGCTGGAAGGTACTGCAATGGGTAACTCCTTGTCGCCCTTTTTGGCTAACCTTTTCATGAGCCGTTTGGAAAAGGACTTGAATCTGAGAGCGAATACTTTCTTAGGGTTTGGTTGAGGTATGTGGATGATATTTTCGCTAAATTGGACACTAAAAAATGTAATATTGACGATTTTCTCAATAGATTAAATAACCGGTTCGAAACCATAAAGTTCACTTGTGAAAGAGAAGAAAACGGTCAGCTACCCTTTCTAGATACTTTAGTAATTAGAAATAACAATAGATTAGAGTTTGACGTGTATAGAAAGGAAACCAGTACACTTCGCTACATTCCTTCAGATTCCTATCATTGTGTTCAACACAAAATAGCAAGCCTGAATTTTTTGGTCCACAGACTTCTCACTTTTCCCTTGAACAAGGCGAGGTATAAGAAAGAGCTCAAAATTATAAAAGATGCGGCTAAGTGTAATGGTTTCCATCCTCAGCATATCTATAAGTTAATTAGGAAGTTTAATTATAAGAAAACTGTGAAGGAATCTACGACTTTTCGAGAGGATGTTAAAGCTTCACCCGTTGTGACCCTCCCTTACGTTCCCTTTATCACTAAAGGTTTGAGTAAAATCTTCAAAGAGCTAGATCTCAGAATAGTTTATAGTTCTGGGACTAGTTTACGAAGTCTCATCGGTAACCCTAAAGATAAAATACAACCTCTAGAAAAGTCAGGTATTTACGAAATCAATTGTAAAGATTGTAATCAAAAATATATTGGGCAAACCAGGAGAGCAGTCTCAACTAGATTCAAAGAGCACATGGTTAATCTTAGATTCAATAGAATTGAGAAATCGAGCGTTGCCCAACACATTTTTGAAACAGATCACAACATCGATCATACGAATGTTAAATTAATTAGACAAATAAACAATTGTAAGTTTCTAAATGTTTTCGAAAGTTTAGAAATATATAAAAATATGTCATGTGTAATGAACTGTGACAATGGACCTATACCGCATTCGTCATTGTTTTCGTTAATCAGAAATTAATGATGCGTATCGGTTTGACCGTGCATAACATTTAGGTTACCTGTTTTTGTAGATTTTATTTTAGTTTAGTTTTATTATCGCCTTGATAATGACAGCATTGCTGTTGAAACCCGTCGGTGTTTTAGTTAAAACTTTTTTGGTGTTTAGTGGGTCAAAGTGTTTAGTGTTCTACTTCTGCACCAAGAAGATCCAGTGAAGAAATAGTATTCCTGTTGAATATTCCACAATTTGTAAATGTTAATACGAGATATTCTACTTTCCCCACTAACCAGTTCAAATACTCCAGTTATCTTATGTTATGATCTGTCAGTTAACTGTGTCTAATATAATTCTTCAATAATTTACACTTAATTCGATGTAAAATACTCCCATCTGTAGCAAATTTAATTCTAATGGAATACGCAAGTAGATTTTGATGAATTATTAGTATTTATCTAAAAAGAACAAAATTTACAAAAAAGCATCTTTAATTGACCATCTGCAAAATATCACGCTGACTTTTATACAAATTTCTGTCAACGTAAACACTGCACAGCTTTATAAAAGACTCATTGAATCAAATTTTGTTTTTAAGAAATCGTACTGGATGCTTAGTCGTTAAAAGAAAATATGCGTGTTATATTTTTAATCTTACTATTTCACCTATTCCTAGCTTTGATATGTGGAATATTAGATATAACTAAGTAAACTGTTTATCACTCATATCTAAACGGGTCGATGTCTGCAGTGGTTAAGCGGCTGACTATTGTTGTGAGAGGACGATAGGTGCCGGGGTTCAATTCTCTGGAGGGACGGTGACATTTTTTCAGAGAGTTTAATCCCGGATCGACTTGCCATTCGCTGTTGGGAGCAAAGTGATTAACAGCGCGGCATCATAAAAGGCGATATGATGCTGTCACAAAGCCATTTAAACACAACTTACACACACTGAAATACACCGCAAGAGTTGCAGTGATAGCCAGACAAGTAATACAGCTTACAGAGTCACTGCAACTAAGCACCCACCACACATTAAAAAAAAAAAAAATCTTACTATAGATACTGTACTAAGATACTACATCTTATTATAGATACTGTAAATATTGTACTGTTTGCATACAAGATGTAACAACAACTATAATTTTAATACATCCATCAAGCCAACTGCTGTCAACATATACAGTACTTAATCCAGTCAAATATATTCTAGCCTCCAGTAATTATTATACTTAATGAGAATGAGTTAACAAATACGTTAACCCGGAACTTAAGATTGTACATGATTTAAGTTAGATAACAAGAATTCAATTTTTAACTTCAAACTTTGCTTTGACCAGGTTTGAATCGATCTATCAATTCTTTATAATAGAATTTCTGTTAACAACACTAAACATTAATTGAAAAAAATTACGGGTTAGTCCCTTAATAAATGTTGCATTGAGATAATAGGCTCAATAGTGTGAATTTAAGTTCCACATACATATATCTATATTAGTTAAGTAAGCATTAAAGAAATAATACCATTTCAATAAAATGTTTGAGGATTCAGGATGCGTCAAGAAAACAATTTTTTATTCAACTTTATTGAATTTATCTCTTAAATTTATCAAATGTGTATATTGCATTCTTTTTGTGGTTACTCTGAATTTAAAATGGCACATAAAGTTTTACAATATTATTATCATTCAGGTCGTGTACTTCTTCTGCGTCGTTTAATATCAAACTAACTACATTTATTTCACGTACACACGATGTTACTATATAATGGTTAACTGTTATAAATCTATCATAAAATAAATAGAAGACATAACACGCGCCCGATATATTCGGGATATGTCGACATCTACTTCGTTAAATATTCTACACCGACAAAATAAAAACTTGGTCAAGTTCAAAACACTTAATTTATAATTTAGTTATCATTTTTACTTAATGGTGAAAAGGTACAACAAAAACATTTTAAATTTTTATGTTATAACACTGTGTTTTCGGAAATTCTTACGTAAACAGTAGTACAATTAAAATCTATTTTGTGACCTTTATGTACTTATCTTTCCGTTCCTGAAATATCTCCACTTAAGTATAGGTCAATAAAACAACAATTCATTAAATACCAATTTATTCCAGAATTGAATTATTAATTATTAAAATTAATAAAATTCAGGCGTGAATTAAATTATTATAAATAACGCTTAAATTATCGATATTCCTTCTAAAATTTACCGCGTTTTCATCTTTCTTTAATGTATATCATTTCGTAAATTAATCTTTTTTTATAATTTATTATTTTCCTTTTTTAAAATTTTAGTGTTTAGAAAATCAAAATTATGTCGTCTATCTTTAGAGTGCTTAGATAGAGCAGTTTCAGCAGTGACGTCATGTCTAACAGTGTATTGGTGATTATAAATTCGTTTCTTTGAATATTGTTTGGTTTGTCCGATATAACATTTGTTACAATCTTTGCAATCTAATTTATAAACGACATTACTTTGATTAATTATTTCTTAATTATCTGTTTTTAAATTGTTAAGTGTCTATTGTTGGTAGGTATGAAAGTTATATGAATGTCTGTTTTTTTAATTCGTCTTTATTGTGTCACTTAAATTGTTTATGTATGGTATATGTAGTGTGGTATATGTTATGATTCGATTTTTTACACTCAAAGAAAAAAATGAGACAATTTCAATACATATTGGTATTGTAATTGTCCCATTTCGTTTTTGTTTGAGTATACCTGTGTTATATATTCTATTTATTCTTTTTGTGATTAATTTATTATAAAACTCTTTAGGATAACTATTTTTGCTAGTATTGTTCTAACTTTGCTTAAATTTTCTTTTCTAAAATCAGGGTGAGCTAATTTAATAGCGTGATCTACTAAACTGTTAATTACGCTTTTTTTTTAATTCACCAAAGTGTTTAAAAATAGTTTAAATGCCTACTACTACTAGTCTTTTATATGCCAGTTTGTTTTTATGTGCGTGTTATCATATATTATCTTTACATTTGAAAATTTATAGAACTTTGATTTTCTCTTTCGAAAGTAAATTTTAACCCATCATGATGCGTGTTAAATGTGTGCAGAACATGTTCACTTTTATCATTTGGTATGCAGCATATACAATCATCTACATACCGCTTATAAAATTGTACATGACAGTTTAATTTGTTAAGTGAAACCTGCTCTAAGTCCTCGATTACTAAATTTGCTATAACAGCAGATAATAGCGAACCCATTGCTGTACCGAATATTTGTTTATACAGAGTGGTCCATCTATAGTGTAACACTGTAATATCTTCGAAACCGTTAGTGTTATGAAGAAAAGTGTTAGACAAAAGTTTAACTATATGAAGGAGCTCATTCGATGATGCTACTGTTGTCACTATAAAGAAACACACAAAGGTCATAGTAAGGTCAACTCTCTTTTTCATATAGCATACGGTTTTTTTTATCAAATTCTAAAAGAGAAATAAGTTGTGAATAGAAAAATAGTAAACCACATATGACCTCAAATTAATATTAATCGAGATATTTCGAAAAAATGAGGAAATAATAAAAGTCAGTGTAGCACTAATAGCAGTAATGAATGTCCTATGAATATGTTTGAATACATACACATATTTACAGCTTAAGAAAACAATCCATACAAATTTCCTCAGAGCGTCTTCTTTGCATGAATACTCTACAAGCTAAATACGTGATTACAGTAATTAGATTACTACTACAAGAGGACTCATTTAGTTCGATAATATTATAATCCGTAAGGTAATTACACAATCTTGGTTGTTTGTTGAAAATTCATATATACGTAAACATATATACGATTACGTCTGGACGAGTAAGTTTGTTGACTTGTTTAGTATAACGTAAGTTGTGTCCTTCAAGCAAGGGTTGTTTTGTACGTCGTATAGTCGTAGGGGTTTCATTGTTAGCATAGGTCGCGGGTAAACAATTCTCTTCGTTCAATTTAAACACCTACTGCAAATAGAGCAAAAATAACAATACAATAAGCTCACTTCTATTCAGTTGTGTTATTATGTATGTACCTATAGGTGATCAAAACTTTAACAATAAACTGTTGTGACAGAACGAGAATGAGCATAACACGAGATGACGTTTCAATATATTTCACAGCTTGTTGTGCAATATCAAAACATTATCCATGTTTCTCTTTTTGTGTATGTACAACTATATCGGTGCTCTGACATAAACAAACAAGTGGAAAAATGTGCATTTCGTACACCTTTCTGTAACAGCTATTTGTAAATTTAAAGATGGTTTACTTAAATAAAATACTAAAAAGCAAAAGACGATTGAAAATCAGCGATCATGCTAAAGCGTACATTTTTATCAATTAAAATCGACCTGTTTTGTTGTAAAAAAATGTTTATTACGCTTTTATTGAATTTAATCCATATTTTAATTACTATTGTTGTATATACAATTAATGGGACTTATGCTTTTCTGTTTTTGTACAGTGCTATTGATTTATTAATGTTATTAATATCTGCTGTTTAGGGCTTGTGCCGGTTTGTAGATCATAAGTAAATGAAAACTTCGTTTAAATATTTCCACCTATTGTGCAAAATTGCAATCTCGTCTCCTGTCCCAAAATATAATTACCATGCACTGAGGAACAAAAAATAAACTTTTATTTGTCTCAGAAAAAAAAATAATTCCAATAGTATTTTTCTCTTTTTCTACGAGACAGACATTTATAATTTGAAACACTTCAACACACATTTTTAACATTGTTAACTACACAATATTCAAACATTGCCCAGAAAGTAAGAAATGACAATTTCTGCTATATTTTGCCTGTAGAACATCTCCCTTGATGATCCATGAACGTCGTTGACAATATCACGGCAACTTTCCGCCTTTCGGTTTCGAAAAAACATTTCTAAATGCTAGCCAAGCCGCTTACCCCATTGTATTCAATAGTCCCTTAAGCATCATGCATTTTGTGGACCGACAAGTATTCCTTCTTCAATTTGAGGAAACTTCTGCTTTAAGCGAACAAATGAAACCAGAAGTATTGGCTATGGCGAAATTCTTCATTTATCCTAGTTTGGTATCTAACGAATGTCATGTTTCTATCCAGAAATGAATAATTCACGTATAGACCATTCGCTTCTATTGTAGTCTGCAATAACCTTCAAATCACGACAACTATTCAATTCATACACAGTATATCGAAGCTTTTCCAATATAAATTTTTCATACGTTTCTTTAATACTAGCAAAGTGAGATTCAGGTACTAAAACAGTGAATAAGCAATAGCGCTATTTGAGTTAGTTCATTTGATTCCATCAATTTTATAGGAGCTTGTATTTGATAACATACGAAAAGACGTTTTAATAGTATATTATGCAACGAGTAATTAATGATAGCTATTAAGACACAAGTATTGTAATGAATACGAGTGTCTTAATAGCCATTAAATGCAAGTTGCATACACTATTTTTTCTACGATCCCATGATATCATACGTATCTTTAATTTTTACTATATTTAAATAGATACAGAGAACTGTCAAGTTTAATTAATTTTTATATCTGTCAGATATATAGTCACGGCCATATGGATATAAACTTGTATCCTAATGAAAAATCTGTATTCCTATTGGATTAAACTTGTATCATAATGAAAATCTGTATCGTAATGGACATCATTCAAGTACAGGTTCAGCATATCAAATAATACAATTAAAGTATGGGAGAAGAAAAAATATATTAGAGGTGAAGAAATTCCGAATACACAATTACTGATATTCGTTAGACAAAAATTATGTTGACCAATGCTATTAGTAGAAAACTCTTCCGGTATTCGGTTGATGATGAGAGCCCATGCGTTCTCGAAACACGTGTCCCGAGTAATTAATCAAAAGTTGTGATGTTGGTGATACCCATGTTTTATCTGTAGAAAACTCTTACATCAAAAAAATCCATTACTCCTAACTCTGACTTCCCAGCAAACTAAATGTATTGTATAAAAACTATTGGTCTTCTCCAAAATGATTGTCAATCGCTGAACAGTAATCGTAAACAAATGAGAAACTTTTGAATAATTTATTTGGACGCTTTGGTGAAGATAGATGCGAACCAGTTAGCATCTATCTTTAGTGTTTGTTTGAACAGAGTTTATGATTTTATTTCGAAAAGTATCAGTTATTGGTATTGGATAAAATATAATGTCAACCGTTTAAAAAGCCAATCTTGTCTTCGTTAGTACACTTTCTGGATGTAACACATAGACTCATACATGTAGTGCATATTTTTCAGTATTTTGTATAAACCCTTTTCACTATACATCATACAGTCCAGAGGTATTATCGGTATGGTAGCCTGGATTTACATTTCTGATTAAAAAGTTACATTGAAACTGAGTTACAAGTTGTTTTATATAAAAAAGAAAATGTCTGTCTTTTGGGGAAGTAATGATGCCACATGATCCACTGATATCGTGAAGCCGTGGGTTTGTCTAGTAAATATGAATATAAGTTTAAGGTTACCACATGTAAACTAACATTTAACTATCACTTTATCCAGCAAAATGTTTATCTACTGGCGCCATCGATTCCTGAACAAGCAACCAATCTCTCATTGGAATGGAAACAAGTGATAATAAATTGGTTATGGATGCAATCAATGAATCCAACCGGTTGAAGAAACTTAATTTAAGAATGTGGATGAGGAATGTGAATTTTGGCTAAACCAAATTTTGGCATTCTAAACCACTTTCCTCAATTCTTCCAAATGTTCACAAGAAATACACTTTGTCGACATATTTGTTTTTGAAAGTTAAATTGCAGATATCTAGATCTCCTATCCGCCTTTGTTCTTTTCTTTGAAACTAGCATTGCTCTGTATAGGAACTCAAGTTCATCCTAAATAGAACTCTATGAAAATGACAAATTATTAATAAATAACAACTACGTTTTATTAATATCAACATTTTCAAAGATAGTTCAAGTTACAGATACCCTTCTTATCAAAAATTTTGTTGAAATGTGGATAGATGCAGAACCGAATGAATAGGCTATTTAAGAGAGCGTCACACTAGCTGATCGACGGATCATGCGTTAGCATTTGAAACGTTGGGTATAAAGACGCAAAGCAATTGGTTTCCTTTCCTTTTCCGTACCTCGTATTTGTGGAAATCCACGTGATAAATTAATTTATATTATTATTAATATGGTTATCTATGTTGAAATGAGTTTACTGTTATTGGATTTAGAAAGCATGTAGCAATGGTACGTGCCACATACAAATTGAACGCTCTTGAATGCATTCACATAAAAAATGACATTTATATTTTTGATAGTCATGAAGAAACAATTTTGGATATTTCTAGAGAAATAAATTTGTTGTCAGATGAACAAAATCTGTAAATTATATGAGGATTGAACTCAATAATAATGTGCCTTCGAATACCAAAACAAATAAAGTTAGATGCAAAGCTCTAAATAAATGTCTTTGTTTCATTTCAACTGCGGATCATCACCACCAGCGAAACTTCGAATTATATAATCACATAAGAACAAATACAAGTAGGAACTATTATCCTTATATTCATCTAAAGAATGTTTTTAAATGCCATAATGATTCCATTGTATTATTTTGTGCGTAGATATACTTAAAAGAAATATAATTAATTATTATTTGTGTAAGAACTTTTTAAGGTCCCAAATTATAGTATATCGAACAACAGGATTTTATAATTTCTTCAATGCTTCATCATTCATAAAAATAATGACTTACATTATAGCTTAATAATACACATTTTATAAATACAAATTATAACTATACAATAATCTAAATAGTTATGTTAATTCACTAAAATGATATCATTCATTCGCCTCCTATTTAAATTGTTCCAGTTCGTTTTTTCTCAATATCTGTTTACAATTTCCGCCTCGGTTCGTTAGTACATCTGGATAATCCGGCTTCCCAAATAAATACATGATAATTAGTCTGTCGGTGGAGTAGTTGAAGTATTTACAGTAACGAGTTTTACAAGTTTTTAGACGGGAATGGGCGTTGGTCACCCGGTATATGTCGTCGTTACCAATACGACATGAAAAAATAATATTATTCGAACTACCTTGATCACAATTTCGATCCTGATTGTCAAGGTTACCTATAATCGTCGTGGCTTGCTTTGTTTCGTTTGTTCATTCCATATAACGCTACGCCTTAAGGTTTTTGTGAAAGATGAAAGTATTAAAGATTCATCTGTATATTAACAAAAAAAACATTTCATACTTTTTTCACAGTCTACAATAGATGTAATAATACTGATATACATAATTCTACAATAACTATATTCTATTCTTCGACATTTCTTCCAGGAAATACATAAGCAAACTTTCTCATCTAACAATTTTTCTGGTAAGTTATAGGTACATACATTAAAAAAGTATTGACTAACTTGAACCAGTTCTTTCTCAATTGTCGAAATTGTGCCGAACATGAAGGAAAATTAGACATATGCATAGTAATAGAATGGATACAATATGAATGTGTTTATAAATAATTTCCCAATTTATTCTTTGCTCTGTGCTTTGTAAGTACTGAAATATTAAATTTTATAATGTGTACTATACTATATGTACATATATGGCTGATATATGTATATGTACATCTTTGTTTTTAATAAGTTTTTAATTTTAAATTAATATTGTCTCCTCAAACTCGTAACATCATTTACAAATTATACAGAAATATTTATACTAAACACTTCGTTTACTATCGAAACTCTGTAGTTACGGATAAGAGCACCATAACGTAAGACCTATACTAAGTTGGAACTACATATGTTACATCTATTATCACTATCACTGTCATAGGGTTCATTTCGTCCACTACAACCATTCCTCGATTTTCCTAGAGCGTCGACCATAAACTTTATGACGGAAATTTTATGTGGCGCGTAAAACAACTTCCATCATTGAAATCTGTCATAAAAGTTTTATGGAGTCTTTATACACTTTCAATGGGTTTAGTAAACAATACACCCTACTTTTACGTAATTAATATTAATGCAAAATTAGGTATCGTTTACGTCAACCATCTGTTTAGCATAATAAGGGTGGTTTATCAATGAGGATAAATAAATTAGGTTGCAGATAAAATTTTATTTGTAAGATAATTATAAACGTTTATTGAGTGTTAAATAGAAGTTATCTGCAAGATAAAGCATTGTAGTTGCAAAATTTTATCTGCCAGTTAGCCAGTTACTTACCTAACACTTTTATCCTCACATTGATAAACCCATCCTAAGTAGATCAGATATACATCATATTCACAGTAATAATTTAAATGTGCCTTATATGTATACAGAGTCGGTAATTCACGGAACTGGTTCGTTAGAACTTTTTGATGTTCTTAAAATTCAAAAGTTCTGAAAACTTGTAGTTATAACTGATATAATCTGGACACATCAGCAAAATTGTTTATGCCATTGTACCACTGCCTGTTGGCAGGAAGTTAACGTCAACTTTCTTAATTTAAATAGCGTGGTATATTTTTTATGAGCTTTTTGTATCAAAACTATTCTACATCAAAAATATTCTGCATCAAAACTTACTAGACACCCTATGTCAAAAATCAGCCGTTTTTGAGTTATTCAATTTTTTTAATATAGGGCCAATTGCGACGTTATGTTCAAAATTGAAAATACGAGGCCTTTGGCTGCAATGCCCCCAGAAATACAGAATTTTGAACATATCGTTGCAATTGGCCCTATATTTGAAAAAAATGGAATAACTCAAAAACGGCTGATTTTTTGTAATGAGGTCTTAGTAAGTTTTGGTGTAGAATTGTATGACCGATACCAAAAACTCATAAAAAAATATACCATGCTATTTCAGTTAAGAAAGTTGATGTCAACTTCAAACAATTTTGCCGATGAGTCCAGATTATATCAGTTATAATTACAAGTTTTTAGAACTTTTGAATTTCCAGAACATTAAAAAGTTCTAACGAACCAGTTCCGTAAATGACCCTATACAGTGTGTAACTAAAGTCAGGAATATTGAAAATGTAACAAAAACAAATCAGTTGTGTGGAAAACGCTCGGACACGTCGATTTTTGTTTTTTGAGTGTATTGTTTTTAGCATATTTTCAATGTTTTCTAGACAACTGTTTTCAATGGATGACATCATCGAATATTTTTTTAAATAGCAATCCCAACTTTTTTAAGCAAGGATCGATAGTATTTTCTTTTCTGAATATACTGATACCGATACGTGGGGTCTACGTCTTAACGTTTAAAAATTATAAAAAGAAATTCTCTAGAATTAAAACATTAAGAATGTTTTTTTTATATTTGTAATTTTCTAACGTTATTGCACAGAAGAAGTAATCACAATATAAATTTAAATTAGGCACCGTCTGTTGCATGGTAGTGCCCTAAGCAATGGACAAAGCACTTTTAATTAGGGTGGGTACATTCACATAAGTTGACCATGATAATTGTTTTTGTTTTGATTTAATCTGCCAACTAAATGCCTCAAATCAGTAATAGTTTAGATAAGTAATCAATTGTTGTCACGTTTATGTTTAGTTTTGCTGTTTTTCATTGTGACGTTGCGTTGCTAGTGTTAGTTTTAAATTAGTAAAAAGTGTTGATAAAAATGGCTTTAAATGAAGCAGGACTGAGGTCCGTGAACTATTCAACCATACACATCCCAATCGCACACCAATAAAGCATCTTGCGTCAGTAAGATTATAAAAAAGTTCGCCCGAACTGGTAACGTGAGAGTTTCAATGCAATCTGGTCGACCGATGTCCAAATCAATTAAATGTTTTACTTTCCGTTGAAGAGAAGGTTTCCACCAGGAAGATAGCTCAAAATAGTAATGTTAGTCGTATGACATTATGGAGACAGTTGAAGCGCGAAAAGTTTCATCCATTTAAAGCACATCTTTGACATAAACAGAATGAAGATGATTTTGACCGGAGAATGCAGTTTTGTGAAACAATGCAAATCCTGTGCAATGAAAATGTATTTTTTGTGCGGAACATAATATTTTCCGATGAATCTACATTTTTCTTAAATGGTGCAGTGAACAGACACAATTCCCGGTATTGGTATACACAACATCCCCATTGGTTTGAAGAATTGCATACTCAGTATAAACAAAAGGTTAATGTTTGGGCAGGCTTAGTAGGGGATAGAATATTAGGGTCATATTTTTGGAATGAAACTCTGAACGCTGATGGGTATCTGAATTTTCTTTGTTTTGAGCTTGTCCCGGCTGTAGCCATATTATTTCCAAATGTGGAAAATTTAGACATTCCTGCTGAAAGAATATGATTACAACAAGATGGTGCCCCACCTCATTACTCAGCACCGGTAAGAGCGCTTTTAAATGATGTATTTGCCAACTGCTGGATCGGAAGACGCGGTACAATAGAATGGCCGGGCTTAACACCTCTTGACTTTTTCTTATGGGGACACTTGAAAAGCAAGGTATAGAAACACAGATTGAACAGTATAGAAGATTTGAAAAACGCAGTCAGTGCTGAGATAAGGTTGATAACCCCGAAGACCATCAGACATATGCAGGATGAATTTGTCCATCGCTTAGGGCACTGCCAAACAACAGACGGGGCACAATTTGAACATTTATTGTGATAAATGCTCCCTTATGTATAAATTTGTAAAATATAAAAGTAGTATATTATGACACTAATCAAGCTTTTAAAGCACGAGTAACGAATTTAAAGCTACGACGCGAAGCGACCATGAAAATTACATATTCTTTGGATAATTAATATTAAATGTATAGCAATTGGAGATAATTATCAGCGGCTAAAAATAATATAATAAAATCGCACTTTTAACACTTGTATCGTAAATAACAATTTTATGTTTTAATTCTAGAGAATTTCTTTTTATAATTTTTAAACGTTAAGATACAGATACTACTTATGGGGTGTCAGTATATTCAGAGAATAAAATACTATCGATCTTTGCTTAAAAACATTGGTATTGCTATTTAAAAAATATTCGATGACGTCATCTACTGAAAACAATTGACTACAAAACATTGGAAATATACTAAAAACAATACACTCAAAAAAACAAAAATCGACGTGTCCGAGCGATTTTCACACAACCGATTCGTTTTTGTTACATTTTCAATATTCCTGACTTTTGTTACACACTGTATACAGGATAACAACTTGAACTACGAAAGCCTATTGATAGGAGAAGCTAGTGAGACGTATTAAATGTATCAATTTTAATATTATCAGCTGTTTATATGACAGGAATGTCAGTGGTTATGTCAAATACTTTACCAAACCATCAAACTTTATCCTAATGGAATACACGATTAATGAAATATTGCAAATCATAAAGTGGTTTCTTTAACACATTCTACACGTTTATATTCAAAAACATATTATAAGCAGCTAAATAAGCAACCAGCAACGTTTTAACAACACTTGAGAAAGTTCGATGATTCCGTAAAGTAATTGACATAACCACTGACATTCCCGTCATATAAAAAGTTGACAATTAAAATGGATACATTTAATTTTAACTCCCACACACAGAAAACAAATTACTAGGTTTAAGTAAGAATAACTTAATTCTCATATTCTCATATATAAGCAAATACTTATTTTCTTGAAATTTCAAGAAATTCTATACTGAATTTTAGAAATCATTTTCTTGTTTCAAGAAAATAATACTTAATGCAAGAAATGTTAAATACTATATTCAAATAATTAACCTTCTTATATAAAGTTTATTGGGTTACAATAAGAAAAAGTAGTATTTAAATTAAAGCACTATTTGATTTGGATTAAATATATCATTATGTTCAAATAAGTATATATTAATCTTGATTGATAATTCTAATTTCTTGAAATAAATATGCAATAATGTAGCTAAAATAAGTACAGAAATAAACTGGTTTACGATTCTCGTGTTCTCTGTCGTGTAGAAAATTCCTGGTTCTGACTTCACTTCTGAAAATCATAAAATGAATCACCTGCAATAAAATCACAATCCTTTATACGATAGAGAAACCACCGAAAAGGTGCATTCAACGACGATTGTGAAAGCCTGAATACTATTTTAATCACAGGAATTAACATTTCCGGGTATTGAATGCCCCTAATTTTGTACTTTGTTATAAGAAAAGGTATAAGGTTATAATCACAATGCAAAAGCACATGATGTGCATATATTACGTCTATTGCATAGTTGCATATAGTGGCAGAAGCACCACCTATAGCATTTTTTGGTTATTTCCATCAAGTAAACGATGTTCTTGTCTGTACAAATTATTTCTTGGATCAAATCTGATTTTAAGATTTTCATTTACTGTTCCCAAGATATTCAATTAACTTATAGATAGTAAACTTTCTCTTAACAAATAAAAAATTACTTAGGTTAAGTGGATTTTCTCAAGAGAAAATAATTTCTTAAATATAGAAATTCTTTTTCTGTGTGCACCACCCTCTCCTATCAATAGACTTTCGTAGTTCAAGTTGTTAGCGTGTACACAATTACACATCGATTCATTATGTATCCATATAATCCTATATTAATATATGAACAAAGTTGTCACATCGCTCCAGAGTCGAGCGCCGTTAAGTAGTGGAGATATATTTTACGACAGTCATAGGATTCTGCATTAGGCAGTATGCGAGAGCTCTTGTAACATGTGTCTATTCAGGGTATCGTTTTCATTACTGATCGACAGTCATAAATGTTACTATAAATAATGCAATACCTACAATGTATAAAATAAAAGTTTTAATTGTGTGAAACTTATACATTTTTCTTAAGTAAATAAGTAATACTGCTGCTAATAATAAATGTATAAATATGATCAGAATAGCGAATACCAGGACACTTTATTCTATGGATGCATAACTCCTAACGGCGAGCATGATATACTAGACCCGACTAGACAGCTGCTGATAGAATATTACCAATCAGCACTTGCCGCGCCTCCCTTCCACGATACATACATTTTCTGTACTGGCAACTATGAGTATGCTTGTTTAACGCACGGCGAAAGTATCAAAGAAAAACAAACAGGAAAATTGAAGCCAGATATGCTGTTTCATTAATACAACGCTCCGGCGCACACAAAAGCTGCGTTTCAATGGCTGCCATTTACAATACGGATTTAAAATTTTTGAACAGCCCTTTTCCTCTCCACTCCTATTCTAATAACCTGATGCAGGTAACTAACATCTATTTACAAAATTAAAAGTACGTCTTCAAAGAAACCATGATGAAGATGACGGCGGTAAATGAGTACCTAATCAAACAAGATAGAGAATTCTTTTTACATAAATCTTAAAAGTTGATACATAAAATATATTAACCTCTCTGGGGATTATGTTGAAAAATAAAATTGTTTCGTTCTTCTTCTGAACTTTGAATTGGTTTTATAGGAATAATGTTTGCAGTTTTAATATAAGAATTTAAAGTTGTAAATTCCAAGTAATTACAAAATCGAAATGAGTTGTTGTCATGCTTTAGCATTCTCAATGCCTGTGGTTGACCTAACCAAATGTAGATTTAGGAATCAGACATCGATCTTTAAATCAATCACAATACTTTTACAATACAAATATTAAAGCTGATTTATTTTGAGAGTAAAGTGCTAGTAATTATGACAAAGTACGAGCAAAATAAAATAACGTTAAGATACATATATTTATAAAAGTTTCGGTGGCCGTAGTGGAAGAAAGGTCGTTTTCTGGTAGTGGCAGTTTAAAGTTGCAGGAATGAAATGCTGGCCGCGACCTTGTGACACGTCTCACTAACGTCGGTTACCCGGCCGAGTAGCATTTGTAGCATTCGGGAAAGCCTAGAAAACACACACAAAATTACAACGCTGCTAAGGTAGTTCGATCAGTAATACAGTTTTTAATCAATTGCAGCTGCACTCACCACAGATAAGAAAAACAGGAGTATCATACTTACAATAGAAGATAGTTCCTTTTAAGTAACAAGCAACTGCCACGTTTCATTTTCAGTTTAAAAGATGGGGACTCTGTTTCTGACTTTTCTAGAGCACAACAAAATATATCAAATATAATGTACAGTAGGTGTTCAATGAATTAGAAACTCTTATGATTTTCACAAAATATTGCAATAAAACTCCTTGTACCTATATTATGTATTTTATTCTATACAAAACAAGTTGTAAATTCAAAATACAAGTAGTGTAAATCAATATTTGGTACTACCACCTTTGACTTTCAGTACTTCTCTAATTCTTTGTGGTATACTATTTATACAGGTTTTAATTGCATCCTTAATAAGTGGCTCATTTTCCCAACTTTCTTCAATTCTCTGTTTTAATACATTTATATTAGGATTATGAAATGTTTTTATTTTCGATTTTAATACGGCCCAACAGTTTTCTATTGAATTTAAACCCGGAGAGTTCCCACACCAAGAAAGGAATGCCGTACCTTGCTCTTCTAAAAACTTTTTTACAGTTTTGGCTGTATGGCACCGTCATGTATAAAGGTGTACGACTTGTCTTCTGTACATACCTCGCAAATATGGCAAAAAAACATCCCTCTGCATCTCCAAATATTAAGTTTGGTTCGTGGTTCCAGAAACAAAGTACAGGGGACCAGGACCATGTTCGGAAATGCAACTTCATATCATCACTGCTGGTGGATGTTTAACAGTTTTAGCGAGGCATTCGTCCTTGTACCTTTCAGAGGTGTTCTCTTCATATACAAAGCGTCATCCGTTACGGATTCTATCCGAAATTCGTCACTGAAGATCACCCAATAAAGAACACAAAAATCAGAAATAACTAAAACATCACACTGTTTACCGAAAAAATTTTTGTAAACACAAAAGAAAATACTAACTCTTTTCCAGTCATCGTCAGTATAATTCTGATGTTGTTTAGCCCATTGCAATCTGGCTTTCTTCATCCTAGCAGTTAGTTTGGGCTTCTTAGGGTGGGTTTATTGAGTGTTAAATAGAAGTTATCTGCAAGATAAAGCATTGTAGTTGCTAAATTTTATCTGCCAGTTAGCAATATCTGTCAGTTACATAACTAACACTTTTATCCTCACCTTGATAAAGCCACCATTAACCGGACGTCTACATTTTAAGCTGCCTTCGTAGAGTCTACGACGCAATGTCGTGTGATATTTTTACGCCATCTTGTCGCAGGTTCCGAAGTATCGTTCGTGCCGATGCCCTACGGGTTAGTAAAGCCGTCGTTATTATTTTTCTGTCCGTTCGAGAAGTAGTTATTCTCTTTTTGCGATAGTTCCTTCTATTTGATGTGGTAGGTGGTAAGTTCTGTGTTTCGAAATTCGCGACAGAGTAGCAAATGAAACTTTCACATTTTTCGCTATTTCCCGCTGGGTTAGCTTGTTTTTAATCAGTAATGAAGCAATGGTCGCGTTCATCAGACTGAGCCGCTCTGTAACAGTTACCGATTTTTCTGATGAACGGCTACGCTACCTACTACTACGTCATCGCTACATCGAACGCTTCCAAGAATTTATATGTAGCGGTCGCCATTTTTTCGAGCGCAATTTTCTTACGCTCCCAAGATCGAGCGGTGAGCAGTATTCGTTTAGCAGTTGTTAGATAGTGGTTTAAATATGGCGGACAGAGAACGCGTATATTGTTCATCAGAATGCGATGACGTCAGGAACTGTTGTAGATGTAGCGGAGCGGTAACTGTTACCGAGCGGCTCAGTCTGATGAACGCGACCAATGTCTTTCTTTTCATTACTGATGTCTTTTTTACGGCCCATACCGACAAATAACAAAACACAAACTTAATATCACTAAATATATACAAAAGTGTCTTAATGTCTGCCTATATTACACTAAATAACTGAAATCTATATACCTATTTACACTATACACAAAAATACAATAATTTACTTACACTAATTTCGCAAAAAAAAAAGCACTTATCAGTAACTGTTCTCGACAGCAATTGACGGTATCTGAGACGATATTGCGATCTACACGGATTTCTACCTGCTAGCGAAGGGTATTAAAAAGAACTATTACGATGAAAAGTGGTATTTATAAAGTAAACAATAAAGTATGTTTACCGAAATTTCCGGGAATTTTATTATTTAGAAGATATTCACAATGAAATTAATTGCATTAATTGCATTAATTGAATAAAAAAATAGTTTCTGCATAAAATGTGCTTCTGGCAATAAGATGTGTATACGTTAAACAATACCA
Organism: Holotrichia oblita; assembly: GCA_023690525.1. Classification (NCBI taxonomy): domain Eukaryota; kingdom Metazoa; phylum Arthropoda; class Insecta; order Coleoptera; family Scarabaeidae; genus Holotrichia; species Holotrichia oblita. Next base: position 86,692,390 of record CM043015.1, on the reverse strand, counting down.
AATGTACAGTCGTTTGATTTAGAATCGACTCAAACTGCCATAAAACCTGCTTTATTGCGGTACCTGAATCCAAAGCAGTAATAGTATGGTCAACTGTATGTAAATTACTATTTATATGTATATACAATATATTTTTCTATTAAATCCAGTTTCATACGCAAGGGTTTCCTAAACCGCAATTTCTTAATGTGATATTAACATACAGTCGCGGCCAAATGTTATAGGCAGGGTATATTTGTTATATGCCTATAACAATTGGCCGCAGCTGTATAGTTAAATCGCTATGGCATACATTTTCACTATATTTCTAAGTATTTATGTAATTAAGAAATTACATGAGTAAGAATATGTATGGAGGCACGATATAAAAAGAAAATGCAGAAAATGTCCTTCAGAACCAACCAATAATTATAAAGTTTTTTTCTGTCTATTAATTTGTTTTCAGTTTGACTACCTTTTCGTTTACCTTCTTTATTATTTGAAATAATTATTTGTTGACTGTATGTTTTGTTATTAATTCTAGAATAAAATCAGTGTTTTTAACGAAACAAACTTAAGATAAACATACATAGATTCCTGTCTATCTGCTTTTATAAATAATTTTTCTTGTGGTTCTAAAATTGATTTGTAGCACATTATTAAATTCAGTCAAGTAGGCATAAGAAGAAATACAATAATTATTTTATTTGCGTTTATATGTCATTAATGGTAATGGGTGTTGGCAAACGCTATACTATATACGTAATAATGCAGATATTAAAAGTATCAGAAAAAGAATATATTTCTGCAGCGATCTTTCCATTCATTTTGCATTAAGTACGTAGCTATTTTACCTGTTCATAAGCAAATTGCTTTATTACTACAAACATACAGTTAAATGTTGAAAGTTTCTGTCTGCGACGTTAGGTCTACATCGCTTGTCGGGTGAGTCGGTTTTAAATCAACCGAGTGTACATCATAGTGTATCCTAACGAAAGGCTAAAACCAACGCCATTCTTCCCCCTTCCGGTATTTTTAGTATCTGATCGAATGTCATACTGTAAATATTATTATTATTTGTTAACATTTTTATATAAAACATCGGTCGTTTTTCGCAAAAAATAAAAGTAAATGTGTGAAAGAAGAATAATTAAGCAAACATTTCACAAAAAGTAAAACTGAAACTGCGATGTGCGGTGGTAGTGAATAGACGTGTGCTGAGTTGTAGCGGTCAGATATTATTAAATCGACTAATTTAACTGTTCATTCATCTGTAAGTTATACAATAAATATGGCCACAGATAGAATATTGCGTGATGACGCAATGATCATGAAAATCGTGGAAAAAATTTTAAGATCGGAGGATTTGTTGGATAGAATCGGTAAAGTAATAGGAGAAAAAACGGCCGAGATTCTCAAATGTTATGAAGAAAGAATCACACAACTAGAGTCCAGTCTTCGCAAGGCGCACCAAGACATCGACTCGTTGGAACAATATTCCCGGCGCTGTAATTTAAGGATATATGGAGTACCTGAAACCGTAAATGAAAATACCGACGCCATAATTACTTCATTGTGCAAGGAAAAGCTTGGCATCAATGTAGGAGCTGAATCGATTGATTGCAGCCATCGTCTGGGTAAAAAAGAAAACGGTACTAGACCAATTCTGGTTAAGTTCTGCGGTCGCAATATTAAACGGAACATTTACAATAACAAACGTAAGTTTAAAGGTACAAAGATTGTAGTACGGGAGGACTTGACCAAATGTAAGTTAGCCTTAATGAAAGAAGTACATAAAAGATGTGGTGTGGCTTGGACAAATGAATGTACAGTATTTACAAAGTCAGACAGTAAAATTTATAAAATTCTTACATATGACGATTTAAATAGATTATTTCCTATAAAATAGTTGCCGCTTGATCTCAGTTGTTTTTGCTTGGCTCTTTACTTGATCTTTTTCTGGACAAGCTAGCAAAAAATATTTGTTATTTTGTACTTCGTAGACATAAAACTTGCAATAGTATTTGTGTTATACTTTCATTTATTCATGTAATTGGAATTTTAGCTGCAATTATATACAATGATTGTTTCATGTTTAGTTATTTCAAAACAATTATGCTTCGTTTAGTAGTCTAGTGACTAGTTTATTCATTTGTTTACTTGCTCTATTGTTATACACCTAATATGTTAAAATTATCGCATATAAATATTCGTTCACTTACTGCTCACATACATGACTTGACGCATCATATCTTAGAATACGGGTACGATGTTGTGGCTATTAGCGAAACATGGCTGACGGCAGATATAGATTCTACATTGTTAGCCATTCAGGGCTATTCTTTTTTACGAAGAGATCGCGGGGTGCGCGGTGGTGGCGTGGGTTTTTATATTAGAAATGGGCTCCGTTATTCGATTTTAACATCGTCCAATTCAATAGAACAGCTGTGGATATCTGTGGGTAGGGATTTCGGGGCATTGACTATCGGTGTGGTATACAGGCCTCCAAATATGCCCTATCGTACCTTTTTAAATGGTTTGGAGTGTTCTTTCGCTGCTTTTTTGCCTTTGTGTAACAATTTGTTGTGTATGGGTGATCTCAATATAGATTTATTGAAACCCGATACAATACAATCTATTGCTTTAGTGGAGGCTCTTGATGCTGTTGGCTTTCAACAGATTGTTGCGGAACCTACTCGTATTACGAAGGCTAGTGCCTCACTTATAGACCTGATAATTGTATCTGACCCTTCAATTGTTAGCACTGTTGGTGTTCATGATATAAGTATTTCTGATCATGAACTGATTTACTGTAACTTAATTACTATCCCGGCTGTAAAGCAACCCAGATCTATTTCATACCGTGACTTCAAAAATATTAATTATGAACTTTTTGAGCAGCATTTGCACTACTTATTATTGGATGATATATTCTATGTATCGGACATTAACTCTAAGGTTGAGATCTTCACTTCTAGGTGTTTAGAATTGTTTAATATACACGTACCCTTTAAAACTGCTATCATTCGTAGACCGAGACCTCCGTGGCTCACGGATGTTATACAATTGATGATCTCACTAAAAGACAAGGCAAAATCTAAATTTGTTAAAAGTAAAGCGGTAAGTGATTGGAACTATTATAAAGATCTGAGAAGCTGCGTTAAGAAAGCAATTGATAGAGAGAAAAAGCCTACTATGCTTTCTTATGTAAATCTAGAGACCCGAAAAATATTTGGAAGGGATTACAATTGCTTAATGTTCCCAACAGGAAGGATGTCGATTTACCATTACAGTTACAGGACCCCAATTACGTTAACCATCAATTTATTAATTCAATTCCCAACCCTTCCATCACGAGTGGGAACTTATTACAATATTATTGTGATCACACTTTGAACAACATCGGTGCCTGCTTTCATTTCAAGCTTGTGGGCGAGGAGGAGATCAAGGCCATACTTTCCAGTATCTCGTCTTCATCTTGCGGTGATGATGGGTTGTCAATTACCATGTTAAAACTGTCTAGCCCATTTATTATTAAATATATCGTGCATATAATCAACAGCTGCATTTTTGAAGGGATCTTTCCGGACGCATGGAAGCAGGCAATCGTGGTGCCAATTCCGAAATGTGCTAATCCCCAGTTGGCGTCCGACTTGAGGCCTATAAGTCTACTGTCGGTTCTGTCGAAAATATTCGAGAAAGTAATAAATCAACAATTAATTGAGCACGTGAATAGGTACAATATATTGCCCACTTACCAATCGGGATTTCGATCCGGACACAGTTGTGAGACTGCCTTGCTAAAGGTCACTGATGATTTGATCGCTGCGTCTGACAAAGGGTATGCTTCCGTTCTGATCCTGTTAGATTTTACTAAAGCCTTTGACACAGTTGATCATGAGCTACTTTTATCTATTTTTCGCTATATCGGTCTTTCGAATAATGCAATAAGCCTGTTAAGCAGTTTTTTGCATGGCAGATCACAGGTAGTAAAGATACATAATAAATTATCTACCAATTCCACCTTGATGTCTGGGGTGCCCCAGGGGTCTATTTTGGGCCCGCTGTTTTTCGCAGTGTATACTTCTACCCTGTTGGAGCAGGTTAAGCATTGTAAGGTTCACATGTACGCTGACGATACGCAACTATACTACTCTTTCCGTAAAGAATCCTACGTTGATGCTATGTGTCGTGTTCAGCAGGATTTGGATGAAATTCTCCGTGCCAGTTCTCTCCGCTCATTGCATATTAATTCTAGGAAGTCTGCTGTTATGTTTTTTGGTAGTCAGCAGTGTCGGCTGGAGCTGGCGCGGGATTTTAAGGTATCTATTGATGGTGAGACCTTGCCTGTGGTAAGTCAAGCTAAAAGTCTTGGTGTAATCATTGATCATAATTTCAGATATAGGCTACAAGTGTCCAAGTATATTCAGCGTGCCTACTGCAACTTAAAAATTTTATATCAACATAGGTCTTACTTGCCTACAGACATTAAACTTACATTATGTAATGCACTAGTATTATCCCATTTTAATTATTGTTCTGCTGTGTACGGTCCATGCATAGATTTTAATGATCGAAGTCGGATACAAAGAGTGCAGAATTCATGTTTAAGATTTGCATATAATATCAGAAAATTTGAACGTATCTCACATACCTTGTCTTATTGCAAATGGCTCAATATGCGTAATCGGACATTGCTGCACGTGTCGCGATTGTGTTATACAATTATCAAGCATAAAAGACCACCGTATCTCTACAATAAGATAGCGTTTCGTACGGATGTCCATCACATAAATATTCGGTCACGTGGGTTACTTACGCCTCCACTGCACAGGACCGCACTATTCGAACGTTCATTTTCTTATGTGATCTACAAGATCTATAACGCTATACCCCACGCGTTTAAAGTAATGTCGCCCGCCATGTTTGAAAAATCTTTGCGTCAACTGATATTTGATAGACAATTAGTTGGAGCTTGTTTTGTTTAGTTTGTATAATTGCTGAATTTTGTTTAATTTTGTATAAATACATGGTTTGATTGCTTAGTTGTAAAGGTTGTGTACATCGCAGAATATTAGTTAAGTTAGTATACGCACATAAATTGATTGTATATAAATTTTTTTGTTATTCAAGGATATGTGGAAGAATGGAAAGAGTTTTATACACTCTCACCAAACATATCCTTATGATTTTCATTCACTTTTTATTAGATCATTATCACTGACTTATATTATTGTATTATACTGTGTTATTTTCTTTGGCTGGTTATGTGTATGGCGAATTGTAGGCGAATGAAATAAATAAATAAAATAAAATAAAATAAATAAATTACAACGAAAACATGAAAATAAATGTTCTGAATTAGTCAGTACATTACATCCTTCGAACATACAATTCTCTTTGCTAGTTGTTCAAAAACTTCCGCCTAACGAGTTTAGCCATTGTATAGCGCAGTAACTTGCCTACCCAAGATGTCAATTAACACCTCTATAGGACAAGAGCAGGCAAGCCGTAGAATTTCGCTCGATTTCGTAAAAATCAAAAAGTTTAATTACTATGTTATTTCTGCATAGATTGAACCTATGATACTTCTGTTTGTGTAAGTTTTACATCGAAAAACAACACTAATGTAATGTCACAATTAAATCTTAATTTTGAAGTTTTAGCAAATCTTGTATTTAAGCTAGCGAATCGAAACACAAAAAAATCGCATTCCTCTTACAGTATAAAAATGTGGACTTATATCACAGCTGATTACAATTTCAAATAACATCGTTACATAAAAAATAATCGGAACTGACGAACAAAATTAACAAAAGTTGAAAAACAACCGAACAAACGCTTTCACATCAAACACAGCGCGCGATTATGCAATAATGCATTTAAATTCGTTGCGATTCCATCCGTCGTCCCTTACGATATGTTGGCATCACTCACCTCCGTTTAACGAAATAATAAAAGTAGAAATCTCTGTTCATTTAAAATTCCAAACAGATGGACACGTTATTTGTCAACTAACCTTTTTTTTTAGTTCTGTGCCAAGATCGGCGATCTAATCAAATAAAAAAATTCAATAACGAATGAATACAGCGCAACATACACATTCACATGGTTACTACGTACAGTATGTAGACAATTGATATTGTTACGAAATAGTAGGAGTTACGTGCTTTCCAGTATACAGTATATGCATCAATGGCATAGATAACAAATACAGAAAATACATGCAGAAGTATTGTTTGTGTTAATGAAGTATTGTTACACAAACGCCATATTAATTAGTTCTAAGTTCATATAACGTTCTGTTTATATATTATGCATAAGAATGAAATAATGCATTACAATTTCATTCTGGAATAATCGAACATGTATATTATGTATATATAATTTACAACTGCTTTAATGAATTACAGTTCACGAATGTTAAAAATAAACCAACTTCCGAGAAAAAGTCGTATGCCACACATTTTCTTGGATGTTGTTAATGGAATTTAAAAGAAAGTAACTAAAACTAGTACATTTCTCAAATAACCAATAAAGTTCGTTTTAACAAGTTATGTGCTTGAATTATTAAACGGCATTAATTAAACCATAGAAACATGTAAAATACAAGATGCGCTGCAACGAGAGAAAAACATCCAGAGCATTTTCAATAAGCAGAAGCAGTATTACAAGTACGCAATACGCAAATTGAATTACAATGTAGTTTTTTTTTTAATAATGTGGTGGGTGCTTAGTTGCAGTGACTCCGTACACTGTATCGCTTGTCTGGCTATCACTGCAACTCTCGCGGTGTAGTTTTTGTGTGTGTATGTTGTGTTCAATTGGCTTTGTGACAGCATCATATCGCCTTTTATGATGCCGCGCTGTTAATCACTTTGCTCCCAACAGCGAATGGCAAGTCGACCCGGGATTAAACTCTCCGAAAAAATGTCACCGTCCCTCCAGAGAATTGAACCCCGGCACCTATCGTCCTCTCACAACAATAGTCAGCCGCCTAACCACTACGGCCATCGACCCGTTGAGAGTTGAGAGTAGTATTGCTTCTGTGAGACAATAAGACCTCCTCTATGCCCGCGTTTCGTATTGCGTGATCTCCAACGAGAAGATGTCCTACGTTTTGTAAATCAATTCAAGAAAATGGATCATTTTATACACTGTCTCATGGTTGACAAGCCGTTACGGATTTTACATATCCCGCTATATAGTCTAGACAACACGAGCGACAGGAAGGCCGTGTTTTTCTTCTAGAAGGAGATGTGATTGTTTCAGTTCTTTACCATTATTGGTCAACATTATAATTCAAATATTAGTCAATAACAATAGATTCATGACTTGCAGCAACTTTCTGTTGAATAAAAGAACTCATCCAAACTTGCATATTTTTCTAACAATGTATCAAATGGATAAGTTTGTGCAAAGTATATATCTAATACATACTACTATGTGGATAATTTTATAGTCTGCCTATGTTAATATTTACCGAAAATATCAAAGGAGCGTCAAGTAGGGATATTTGTCACCGCTTACAAAAATCCTATAGCAAAATACAATTGCTGGCACGTGTGAAAGTGGTGTATGTCATGACTGTAACACCAAATTGCACCTACTCCGTTGCACAACCTAGGTTGTATTACCGTGATAGAACCGTATAGACACCAAAAATTGCTTGAGTAGATGAAAAATTAATTTTATTTTCAGTAATATTCATTAATTAATTTTCTAGGAACTAGGAATTTAATTACGATATGAAATTGACAATCGGAATGTTTTTGGCACTTGTTTTTATACCTCCTTTTCTTCTATCGTCATGTACCTATAACTGTTTTATGAGTACTACAAGATAGCGGCAATAGTTTTAAAAAATTATAGGGGGTGGGCGTTATTTCTGGAAAACAAGAACTATGACAGGCAAACAATTGTCGCTATCTTTTAGTACTCATAAAACAGTTATATATTTGTCTTAACTGTTTTTTGATATGTCTTATAGTTTTGGAGATATTAAAGCAAATAGCGGAAGGGAGCGTTGGCACTTGGTCGCCCCCACCAACGAAAACGAGCGATTTGGCATCTATGGAAGTTACCGTTGTTCTTACACTGCACCAGCCTACAAACCCACAAAATTTCATTTAAATTGGTCACCCATAGCATGTAAAGTTTAATAGAAGATACGAAACTGTCATGACAGAAAAATTCTCTCGTTCCGTAAGAGGGCGCTCTCGCGCTAGAAAGATCTTTATTGTCAAATAGAGCAACAAAACAAGAGCACAGCTGGCGCACAGTCAATAATTAGTTGTGGTTGGAATTTGATTTATATTTTCCTCGTTTGAATGTTAATACGTTTTTATATTGTTCCTGTAATTATTATTAGCAGTACTGTTAAGTAAATAAGCGCTTGGTTTAGTTGATAAACTTTAACGATAGTGATTTATTTATTCTGTGTAAAGAGAGTGCATCTGTATTTTAAGCCAATACAGGTAGGCAGTGTTGAATACAGAGAAGTAGTTTGTTAAAACAGTATAGTTTTTGATGATTTCAGGATTGTTGGAAAAGACACCAGATGCCAGCCAAACAATGCTTCTAATTTATATAAACAATGTGTAAACATATATAATAAATATCGAAAATAAATTAATAAATAAATTTGTCTATACGGATTTTATTTTCTTTTTTGGCATACCACATTCTTACAGAAGTCTGCATATTTAGAGGTATGTTAATGTATTGTTTGAGTTTATTTTACAATTGATTATTTACATTATCATTATGATATGATACTATTGTAATAAGTAATTGTAAAATAAACAAAATTCACTTTTAATTATGATATGAAAATAAATTACTATTTTGTATTTTGCCACCAACAGTTCTCACGATCCAATAGATGGGCACCAATGAATAATGCCCGAAGTAATGAAATTGCCCGTAACATATACACTATTTTTGTAATTTTTGTTTTTAAATCAGAAAATAGACGTTTATTACTATGTTTTTTTTTCATATTTTACAAATAATTTCAATAGAGAGATAAGAACTTTCCAAATAATAAACAAAATAACCTTTACGAACACAAATAACAGTTTGACGTACGAACATTAAATATATTTAAAACGAATAACGTTAGCAAGTAGTTATTGTCGGCCCTATATATTCAATGCGAGTCACATGTAAATAGTAATTACTGCTGTACTTACGTCACACATTACTTGATTATACTTCATTTTGCGACAAGAAAGAATATTGCGGCCTAGAGCAGTCTAATACTATATATAAAATAGGTCAGTGTTTGCTCGTCAAGAAGGTTTTTATTTGTAAACATATTTTGTGCTCTAAGGGTGGGTTTATCAATGTGAGGATAAAAGTGTTAGGTAAGTAACTGACAGATTAATATTGCTAATTGGCAGATAAAATTTAGCAACTACAATGCTTTATCTTGCAGATAACTTCTATATAACACTCAATAAACGTTTCATTGTAATTATCTTACGAATAAAATTTTATCTACAAGTTAATTTATTTATCTTCACATTGATAAACCCATCCTTAATAGGCTAATAATAATAACATCACGTTGATTATGAAATTAGAGGAAAACAGCCGTTTTCCTTGTAATACACTAAGGCCCGGTTGTACAATATGCCGATAACTACCCAATAGCGTTATCTTACCGACAAGTCTGTTGTGACCGTATTACAATCTACCAATATTATTGTCAGCCACGCTATCGGTAAGATATTTTATCGGCTGCTCGAAGTTACCGATATGCTAGTTATCCAACAGATAACATAAACGTCAAACATAACCTTAATACTTCAGTTCAAAGTAGTATAAACGCGCGTATGTAATTTATATTTTTTCTGATAATTTACAAAAAAAATGAATAAAAATATACATAAACACACGGCTAATTACACAAAAGAGAAGTACTTACGGCTTGTGGAAAAGTTTGCCCGCATAGTAGAGAACAAAAAAAAAACCGATGCAGTTACTTAGAAACAAAAAGAGACAAGTTTCACAATGAAGTACAAAATTTATGTGAATTAAATGTTATTTCCAGAAAAGTGTATAGCAAGATATTTGTGTCCAATTTAACTGTCCTTGCTTAGACGAAATCTTACAAAAATTCGTTATCATCCCAATAATCAACGTGGTTTCGTCTATGCCGCAAGTCATTCCATAATAATATCAATTCAATTTTGAAATTACTACTACTAGTAGTTCCATATAAATTAAATATTATTTAAATACAATTGTCGAATTGCGCTACTTCTAGCTACATTCTTTATCAAATTCAATTTGTTGTTGTGCTTTTTGTCAAATCGTACCTCAGTGTTGTAAACTCTATAAACTTACTAAAATAACCAGTGATATTATTACCAACTGCAGTTTATTTGCCGACAACTATCCATCCGATTATTGTAACATGTAATGCACTTCGTAATCTTATCCGCCCGATAAAGTTGTCGCCCGGATACTAATCGGGCACATTTATTGGCATATTGTACAACCGGCCCTAAGACAAGATAGGTTTTGATAAATATTGACTTACATATATTTTTGTCGCTTAAATGACTTTTCTCTCGAATTGCATGATATTACACTAGCCGACACGATTTTTATAACTTTTTATATTGTTTTAAACATAAAAACTGTATTCTAATATAGGATATCACATCACATTTTTAAAATAATATTTTTATCCGTTCTCACTAAGATTTGTAAAATTAAAAAAAAAAAACGTATTACAACAAACTCGAGTATGTTCGCGGCTATTCCGGCAAGGCAACTATTTTAAAATGCATAAATACTTAACGAATAAGTTTCCAAAGCTGAAAATTTGTATTACCATAGTTTTATGAACACACTCTTATGTACTGTAAATATGTTTAGTCTCATCGGTCTCATACTGTATTAAAAGTTCATTGTAATGTTTCTTAGCGAAACAAGCACATTCGTAATTGTATAGATTCGAAACGGTAAGTATACTATATGATTTAAATACTTCAGAACACGTTTCACGTCTTTTAGAAACGCAACACTCCGCACACAACATTTTTAATGTACAAAAATTCTTTGTGCATGTATGCACGGTACGCTGATAATGCCGCTTCTACATGTATTTCCCCTGCGAAACACTAGAACTTAGATATAATAGTTCAGATTTAAAACAGCCCAGCATAACTCGTTGAGACCTATCACTGAATTTTGCATTTATTCTCGTGTAAGGTCTCCAAGAAAATGTTGACTTCGCAATTTGGCTTTTCTCGACGAAGATAACACTAAATATAATCGATATAGAACAGACACATTATTTTATCTATGTGAAGATTACATTTGCCTCTGTTTTTCTGTTTAAAGTCTTTTAATATCTGTAACATTAATGCAGATAATTTTTGCTGAATCAGAATCTGTGTTTCTTGTACAAGAATATAAACACTTTTAACTGATATTAAGCTCCCTATATCCAACTTCTATAGCTGATAAAATAAATATCGTCAAATATTGAATATTTTATTTTAATAACAAATTATAATTCTTGAACGTATACACAAAATAGAAGGGTAAAAAACCAATAATAATAAAAGTTAGATAAAGTATAAATAAAAAATTAGTTTTCAAATACTCCACTCTTTTGTGCCATACAAGAATACAACATTTGAGGAAATGCATATACTATTTTTATTAAAATGTAAATTATATTGCGAAATACCTACCGCTTATTATGAATGGTCATATCATGTATCAGCTGTTGCAGAAGCGATTTCATATACTCCTTTCTTGTTATAACTTCAAAAAAAATAAATAGGGGATTCTAAGACCTCGCTGTCCAAGAGATTGCTTCTGTTTTGCCCATCCGTTTATGTGGCAGTCTCTCCTCCTTGAAATAATCGCAAACTTGATGAAAAATTTCTAACATGATATGAATGCTATTCCTACAAATACTCTACTTCCAAGGATTTCTAAATCCCTTGATTTTGAAAATTTAGATTTGTAAACCAATGCGGATTCTATACAGCATAAAAATGTATTATAATTTGCAGTTTGCGTAACTGCCAAATGTTTTCTCGTTTGGACAAAATGTCTTGTAAACCGGTTTATGGACACTTTCTGCCAATTCTTAATGTAGTTTCAAGTGATGCGGGTATAATAATCTACTTATTATCTTGAATGACCAGGAAAACTTTCAGTTTTATTGCGTAAAATATTTTATTTGAATAGATAATGTTTTTTGTTATATCAAACTGTGCGGATGATGCTATAGCTATCGCAATCAAAATAAAAAATGTCATCAACTTGCCACTTGACCCAACTTCGTAGCTCTAAGAGTTAGAAAGTTAGCAATGGTGACCACTTAACTTTAGAGACGGTGTATAAATCACAAGTGAGTATGACATCTACCGCAATGCTCAGGTCTCAAAGAATAACCTTTATTAGACTAACAATGCCATCTGACTTGTTTTATTGATCTACAAATTCATCTTTACTTTAAATAGTAATTTCTTGGTCCATTGCAGTAAAAATAATTTATGTTAGCCGTCGTAAACTTTGGAAATATATAAATATTTATTTTTATGATAAAATATGAAAATAGATTACGAAATATCTGCACACCATTAGCTTAATAAGATATTATACAGACAAACATTAGCATTGTTCATATGACTTTTCTTGGTATCCTATAATTACATTATACGTAATTATTGATTGTAATACTATTTAAATACTGCAGCTAGGCAACTTAAAACACAACACGGTTTACAAATTATTCAACGCTTGAAATATGTACATATATCGTGGTATATCTATGTGTGTATAAGTTCAATAGCAAAAGCAGTTCAAGCTAGTGTATAAAACAACATTTCTTACACCATAATTTTTAAACAAATGGTATATTTAAAATTAATATCATTACATTAATGAACCCGCTTCAAAAACAAAATTAAGGAAAGATTACTTACGCGTCAAGCCAAGCTCACTTACGCTTATAAAATATGAAAACAACACCAATGCCAACACTAATACAACGACATACTTGTCAAAATACATTCATACCAGCGAAATAATATTCTATGCTTATTGTGATTATTATCATTCTTATTAACATCCAGAAAGATTTAATAAAGCGGAAGCCAACTGTTACCCCGAATACTTTTGTGTAGGTATACTGCGAAATAATTTAAACCCTTTCCTTAAACTTGTTACCCAATCCCTTAGTTCCCTTAATTCTAGAACAAGCAAACCATCGCATCGAGCCGAAATATCCAAACAACTACGTGATATACGGCTCAGGGTGTGTGTAAATATATTTAAATTGCGAAAGGGTCAACAATCTCGTTAAGGCCGTACTTTCCAACGTTAATTGAAGAAATGATCTTGTTGGGCCAGTTACGCACTTCCGTATGAAATTTAAACTGCACCTCAGGTTTATTGTACAGAAATACAGCGGTGGATTTCTATAATCCGTTTTTGTTTTCCGGGGTTCAATAACCTCCTAAAGGTGGCGAACGTGCCCTGCATGACTTATAAAGGGCTTACGCCTCTCTGATGGTGATTTTCGAATGATAAATGTTTCGTCAGAAACCCCACAACCAATGACATTGAATGTAGACGAAATGGTCGAATATGGAATGAGTACCTACGAAATTAATGATTGTGTGGCCATTTTCTGTAGATATAAATGTCTTTTTCTTAATTAAAGATAAAAAAAAATTACTGCGGATTTAATTTACGTATTCCCTACTGTGAACTAAATAATTTGATATAACGAAACAAAACAGAATTCTATATCATTGTGTAGGCGTGAGTACTCATCAAAAGCAAGATTCATTGAATCGTTAAATGCAGTGTCTAATTGGTCTGACCGCTGCTGTCAATTGAATGCGTAGGCGTAATGATATTTCATTATTACAGATAGAGTTTTATTGCACGACACCACTTCACAAGAGAGTAATATCAAAGTTTGTTTGTTTAAGATATCTAATTTTTTAACAAAACTTCAATTTTAATTCTTGTATATTTATGCGCAAATTACAATCATAGTATATTTAATTCGTTTCAGCAAGTAACTTCGTCGACGAGTAACTGTTTAATTTATGCTTGACTAGTATGCAGGATATGTTGATGTTCAATTATTAAAAATTGGAGCTAGTTCAAATAAATGAAAAAATGAATCAAATTAAAGTTATATATGTATGTACATACATATTTAATTTACAAATAAATAAATGAGAATATAAATCCTTGGCGTATTTCTTGGACTACACAGAATATCATCTCTTTGTTTTGGCAAGACATACAGTTGCAGTACTTTCAACATATGATACAAATTTAGAACCAGTTCCATCATTTACCGAATTTTATCTCTTTAATTCGATATCCATTTCTTAAATCTTTCCGAAATACTACTCAAAAATTTGAATGAGCTCCACACTGGTTGCTTTATTACTATTTTACTTCGGTAATTTTTGGTCAGGATTTTTTATGTATTATGCCTACATCAAAAATCCTGACCAACAATTACCCAAGTAATGCAATTACACGAAAAACTGTCATGTGTACGCTTATAACTTAAAATTATTTTTAATAAAATACTGCATCCATTGTTATGCACTAATAGGGTGACTGATTTTCGTATCTCTCTGACGTATTAAATTGAGGTGGCGTATACCCACAGGTCGTCCTATCACATGTAGTTCGAATATGTCGAAGCAGCCTAGAGCTGGGGTATATTCCAGAAAAATTGAGAAGGGCCAAAGCCATCTTCATGCCCAAAGTAGGCAAGACGGATTACACCCACCCGAAATCCTTCAGGCCGATTAGCCTCACATCGTTTGTTTTAAAACTTATGGAAAAGGCCGTTCAAAATTATATTAGAACGGAGATCCTCAATCAGATGCCCTTGCATCCCAGACAGCGTGCGTACCAGACAGGCAAATCCACGGAGACTGCACTGGTGCAGCTGACAACAGCGATTCCGGATGCTCTGGATAACAAAGAAACAGTTGTATATGCCCTTCTGGATATAGAAGGTGCTTTCCACAACACTCCACACAAGGCGGTCAATAAAACACTAGAAAACAGAGGAATCGATAATGCGACCACAGCAGAAACAGAATTAGGCAAAGAAACTATTTGAATCGGTACATCCAGGAGCCTAACGGTAGATGAGCTTCTCTGCGGCCTGACTGGCATTGGCATATTTTGTCAGGGGTATGCCGATGGTATAGTCATAATCGCAAAGGGAGGATTTGAAAGTACCTTCTGGGACATCATCCAAAGAGGACTTATCTTTATAAAAAGATGGTGCCAGTCGGTGGGACTTAACATCAACAACACCAAAGCTACACTAGTAGCCTTCACAAGGAAAAGGAAACTCAATCTCAAAGCCACCAAATTAGATAGGCAGACCATTGAGTGGAAGACAGAGACTAAATACTTAGGTCTTACACTAGATAAGAAACTCCTTTGGGACAAGCATGAATTGGATTGGTCACTTCCAATTCGTGCTTGCTAAAAGAACCCTGATGGTCTGTACAAATTGTGTAGAGAAAAAATGGGGGTGTAACCCAAAAATTCTGCATTGGATGTGCACAGCACTAGTGAAACCAATTATCAATTATGGGGCAGTAGTTTGGAGTAAACAAGTCAGTCTAACCACGTCAAGGTTGCGCCTCGCAAAGGTACAGAGACTGATCTGCGTTTGCATTACTGGTGCAATGAAAACATTCCCAACGATCGCTTTAGAAGTGGTACTAAATCTCACACCTCTGCACATCTTAATATGGAGAGTGTGGCCAGATAAACCACATACAGACTGACGGAACAAGGAATCGTCAAGCAGAAATCGAAAATTCTACTTGCAATTACAGTATCTAAGGTTCCCGAATAAAATGGAAGGAGGACAGGTAACGTAAAGAAACCCCAGCCAAAAATCAAAATCTTTAAATTTAACTGCCAACGACAGAATTTTATTTATATAATGCTTAGGAATTATGATACATAGATTTTATCTAGTAAAAAAAACTTGTACAGTAGGTGCTGTATATTCTAAAATACGCGAACCGAAATAGAAAAATCTCAATAAAAGCTATACTACATATAATCACCTAACAGATGTAAGCAACAGAATAAATTCAATACTCAAAAATACATCACGTTTCACCAGGTCTCATATAAAATCATGGTCACGTTGACATGAGGGTGAATAACACCCTTACACTATCGAGACAACAATACCAAAAGTAATGAGCTGAGGGAACTGGGGGAGAATATGAAACATCAAACAATTCATATACCGTATGGTGCACACCGAATCGTAGAAAGTTCAAGAAAACGGGAAAGTGCAACAGCAGCCGCACGTCAACTGAGATCACGTGTATCTCGACTTTTCACTGAACTGTAATTTCGTACGGCACAAGTTTTGCGGTTAGTAAGTAGGTACACACGAGTAACTTCGTCGTCGCTTAGATTAAAAATCTCAGCGTGCTTAAATACCTCGTGACGCTAAACTTTAGTACACACCTAGATGTAAAATCCAGCGTCGTAGAAAATTAAATTGTTGTTTTTCAGAGAACACAAATAGTTAATAGAGAAATATCTTTATAGTGTATCTGCAGTAAACGTCTAAAGTCCCACAGTTTAATAATCCATGAAAGAATAAAGTAAGAGTGTATATGAGTATGTACGTCATTGCAGAAATTTTTCCGATATAAATTTATTAACTGAGAATCGTAGGCAACGTCTTTACCGGATATAATTTTGTTCGCGTCGCATTGACCATGTTATACTTATGAGTACAGATTTATTAGTGTAAATGTGTCTTTTGGTGTAGAATAGGATAAGAGCTCGTAACTCTTGTCATATTTTCCATATTGGATTTTTCTTGTCCTTCAAGTAATCGATATTTTTATTTGAGATTTTTAAAGATTATTTTTCTTTTTTGTTTTAATTTTTCATGATTATCTACGAACCCATCCAATTCGATGTAATATTTAGCTATATTTGAGATATCCAAGTAAACATTTTCAAAACAAATGCTAATGAAGCATAATGAAGATTTGTAGCTGGATTTGGCGAACTTTATTGCTCCATGCTTTAGTCATGGAAAAAATCGAGATCGATAATAGGATCATTCTTTGTCGACGGGTCAAATCAACAACTTAATTTCTTTGAATTTTAATTAATGCTTATTAGAACATTCTCTTGAGTTCAATCAACCTATTTTGTTTCACTTATAAAATTATTGTTATACTTTTGTTATTGAAATCTACGTTATTATTTTCTTATATCTTTAAACGGGTCCACAACCTCAGTGGTTAAGCGGCTGTCCAGCGTTGTGAAAGAACGTCGGGAGTTAGGATTCAATTCTGGGAGGGGACAGTGACATTGGTCGCGTTCATCAGACTGAGCCGCTCGGTAACAGTTACCGCTCCGCTACATCTACAACAGTTCCTGACGTCATCGCATTCTGATGAACAATATACGCGTTCTCTGTCCGCCATATTTAAACCACTATCTAACAACTGCTAAACGACTACTGCTCACCGCTCGATCTTGGGAGCGTAAGAAAATTGCGCTCGAAAAAATGGCGACCGCTACATATAAATTCTTGGAAGCGTTCGATGTAGCGATGACGTAGTAGTAGGTAGCGTAGCCGTTCATCAGAAAAATCGGTAACTGTTACAGAGCGGCTCAGTCTGATGAACGCGACCATTGTTCTCGAAGAATTGTAATCCGTATCGATCTAACACAATTTACACAGCAGAAGAAAAATAAGTAAATTATTTTTTACGTATTGTAGTTCTTCTGATTGCATATATATCCCGATCAGAACTTGAAGTAAGTGTGGTTCAATATTCAAGTAAACTACAATTATACGAATATTTTGTTTTTTTTTCTCTAAAAATTTAGCAATATTTTTCTATCGTTAAAAACAACAGTCTATGGTACACATGCAAAAGATATCTAAAGCTTAATTAAAATTAGATTCTACATCCAGAATCAATCTTGAATGTCTTATCATATTATTTAAATAACGTAATATTTGTCCACAGATAACTAATATTATACATCTAAACTAAAAAACATCGAATCTAAAAGAAATGTAAACAGTACAATATTGATTATTTTGAACTTTTCATTCATTTTCATTCGATTATTATTGGACACACCACTGCCGATTTGCCTTTTATGCAACAACGTTTTGAGACCCTCTTTATCACCCTAAAAAAAATAGGTACAGATTTGAACTACCTTCAAATATTTGGAGAAAAACTTTAAAAACAGCCTACGATGCATAGTGTGTCCAGTTCGACGTGTCAAAAAAACCGATAATGATTTGTTGGCGTCTTACAATATCTTGCTAATTATAACAAAATCTGGAAAGCCACACACTATCGAGAATCTTTAATTTTTCCAATCATTGACGAGGTTTTAAAAACTTTTTACACCGTTTCTAATAAAAAAAAACTTTTGGCAGTAACACAGTTCAAAGACGTATTGATGAAATGAATTGTAATATTGAAAGCTTTTTGCGTAATTATCTGAATATGACCCATTTCTATATAAAACCGGACGAGTTAACTTTATCTGGTAATGGAATATTATTATTGACATATACGTTGTTTAATTATGGGACAAGAAATCCATGAAGAACTACTGTTTGCGAAAACTTTGACAAGGATAACTTCGATAACAGACACTAAAGAAGAAGAAATTTAACGAATATCAGCAATTGTGACTTCAAACGGACTTATTTTCCATTATGAAATATTGCGAAAAAGTTTTTGATAGCTTTTTCGTTTTCATGAAAAGAGGTTCTCGGACGGTTGCTAATCTTCTTACAAAAAATTCAAAAAATTGATTAGTAGTCTCCAATCGAAGAGATTTATGGTTAAAACAATTAATCTCTGCAATTTTTTTAATAATAATAGTATATTATGACACTTGTGCATAATCAAGCTTTTAAAGCACGAGTAACGAACTTAAAGCCACGACGCGAAGCGGAGTGGGTTTAACGTTTCGGGTGTACCTAAATGTCGTTTGACATTTCCTGACATTTCACTGGACTATTAAACGCTTGGGATTGGCTGTTATCAAACAACCTTTACACGCGCGCCGTGCGATAAAGGCCCGATTATGCACGCTTATGAGTATGTTTTAATTGGTTTATGATGCATGCATACTAAAAAAGTTTTTTAAAACTCGTAACGTTCGCGTCGTGGCTTTAAACTCGTTACTCGTGCTTTAAAAGCTTGATTATGCACTAGTGTCATAATATACTATTCTTCAATATTTCGTCACACTCTGTGTCTTCATCAGGAATTTTTTTTCTAAAAGTTTAAACAATATACAATCTGTACAAATGTAAAAATTTTACAAAACTTACAAAAAAAAAAAAAAAATTGTCAGAATTTTTTAAAACGTCAAACTACATGGAAATTTAATTAAGCTATAGCAAGATATTAAATTATTCCTATTTTGTTTTAAAAAATTACAATATATATTACTAAGTTGATTTGTATCGGTTTTAAAATTAACACTATTTTTAGTAATATGTATTTATATGAAACATTTCCAGAAATAACCTATTTCTATATTTCGGTTCTTTATCTAAAATTTCAGTGTTTTCGAAAGCAAATGTATGATTTAACACTAATGCATGATTAGCCAGCACACCAGAACGCTTACCAGTTCTAATTTCGATTTTGTGTTGACTAACCCTATGCTTTAACCATTGTGAGATTTGTCCCACATATGAACCTAAACAGTGACTACTAGGAATTTTGTAAATTAAATCAGTTTGAAAATTTACCGGGGTTTTATCCTTAATTCTAGAGAATACGTTATTAATTTTAATTACATTATATTTAGAAATTGCTAAATCATTATAAGATTTAAAGAAAGATATTATTGTTTTCTGTGAAATTTGGTATAAAAGGTAAGTAATTTTTTATATTTTAATAAAACTGTAGATTTCTCTCGGGAGCTATAGCGACGGTTAGAAAAACTTAACTTACTTAATAGACATTTAGGATATCCGTTATTAACGAAAATATTAAATAATTTATTTAAATTCGATTGTAAAAATTGCTCATTGCTGATGTGAGTGACCCTATTTATCATAGCAATCACTGGTTTGAATAAAAGTTCATAAACCTACCTGAGGTTTTTGATACCAGTCTAGAATAATTTTGTTGTTTGTCCTTTTCAATTGCAATGGTAAATTGTAAATTTGGATTAAATGCATTAAATATAGCAAGGACCCTATCTGTCATGTTTCTAGGTATGAAACACATTACATATATCATCGACGTACTTAAAAATAAAAGGTAAATTAAACGTTAAATTAATTATCACATCTGTGTACCAAAAATTTGATCACAAAATTCTTCATTAAACACAAAATATGAATTATTAATAATGAATAATATTAATTCAATAAACGGTTGTTTAGATAAATCTGTATAATTACTTAAATGATCCCATTTATTTATTTATTTATTTAGTTGTTTTTTATACAATCAATTTTCTTTAGTCCACGTACTTCCTCAAATAACTTCAAAGTTTATTAATTATAATGATAAATTTTCTTTCTGAGCTAAAGGTTTTGAAAATTAGCAACGAAAGTAAATGTAAGCATATATACAAATATTAATATTTAACGAATAATTAATTCTCGTACTTACTGTACAATTAATTCGTTTCTGTTAACTTCATATTTTACTTGAAGTTGTGAAATGTAACAACGAAACCTAAAAGAATGAATCAATAACAAGTAATAAACGAACAGAAATTAAAGTTTTGCCAGCAAACCATTGTCAGAACTAAAAAGAAATAACTTAGTCTAATGCTGTACAAACAATATTACAATGATTATATGGGAACGAAACCTCACAACATTGCCTCAAACTCTCGAACGTTTAAATTACATGCAGAGAGAATAAGATCTAACTGAAAGTTTCCTCTGTTTTTCAGCGATCACGTGCGCTACACAGTAATGAGTCTGCGTTAGATTTACCATCACGTTTACTACTCCTTTATAACGGATCGTAAAACCGCCAAACAGTTCAGTATGCTACCCATATTTGTCGTATAACTAATTGAAATCGACGTATACAGCGATAAATTGATATAATAGTAAAACGCCAAGCTAAGTGCACTACCAACCGGATAGTTAAAAGTTCAATTGAAAATATGTCACTTGCAGTATTTGATAGATCAGAAGTTTCACATATAACATCACCGTCGCCAAAAGGAATAAAGCATTCCTTCATTCAAGCTATAAGCAAGAAGTTTATCAGAAAATCACGTGAAGATCTACAGGAAGATGATAGCAGATCTTCAACCACGGACTCATCATTATCTAGTCCAGGACGAGATTGTTCCAGGTCAAGAAAATCAAACAAGTCTCCTGCGTTTGCTGATGAAAACTCTCTCCACACACCATTTTCCCAAAAGCAACATATTTTAAGTAGCTCTTCCGATGTGGCCAATAGTGGTATGAATGTCAAAAATAAACGATATTATTCAACATCAGCCGATAGTATAATGAGAGTTTTTGAAAATTTAACTATCAGTACGCGTTCAAGAAGTTGCAGTGGTGCTGATAAGGACAAAAAAGAACCGAAGAAAAAGAAGAAACCACCACCTAAGAGAATCCTAAGATCTCCAGTAAAATACGTCTATGCTAAGGGCTGGAGTGGATTGCCTACACAAAGAATCCCAGTTTCAAGAAAATACACCAGCTATCCAGGAGGCTGCAGAGTCAAATATATAGGCGGCCTTAATCGGTAAAGTAATTGACAAAAACATCAAACTAATTATATGTATTATACATGTATGTATTTCATATATGTTTTTACAATAATGTAAGACTGATCGATGTTGATAAAAATTGTTCCTCATTAAAAAAATTCTGTACTGTGTACATAACGTATAAGACTTTGTATGTAAAGAAATAAGTGTAGAAATTCAATAGGTACTTCTAAAGATGTTTAACTTGTAAAAGAAATAACTATGTATCTCTAGAAATTTTAAGATCATTGTCATGTTGTTAATGACTAATTGTGTATAATATATAAGTTACTTGTAGTAGGTACCTATTAACTTCATAGGTTATAAGATTTGGTCTTACGATAAATTTAATATAATTTTGTAACATATTCCCACAAATTGTGCCTTCTAGAAAGTATTCCTAAATACTTTCCTTCTTAATAAATAAGTTGATATCTAAGCCAATGATTTTTATTTATTATATCAAATACATTGGATGAAAAATTAAGTGATAAATCAAAGGGAACGAACATACCTTAAATTCGAAAAACTGTTAATACATATTTCAAACATCACTCACAAAGTTTTGATTTCCACTCCTAAATTAGGCAAAAAAGACAATATTGTATTACACAATTTTGGTATAGCGTATACATTTTTATGTACACCACAACTCATTTTTTACGCATCATTTTCTTGAAATATTTGGAGGGTAATTCACAGAAGGAAAGACTACTTTTGCAAGTCATTTTCGTCCTATTAAATGCTTTTCTCTCTAAAAGAAAAGCCGCATTGCTACATATATGCATACTACCCCTCCTTGTTTTTGAGGTTTATTTGAAAGTTTAAGACAAAACTTTTCTTATAAATTGTAACTGTATCTAACCCTTAACCGACGTTGTGAAAAATCTTAACGTAAACCACGTCGTCGAGTCCAACGGATTCCAGGACATTATGCGAAAGTATAAATAATTTTTTGACAAAAAACATAGTAATAAGGATTATTATTAATTATTATTTATTAATCAATTTAAGGGGTCGATGACCGCAGTGGTTAGGCGGCTGACTATTGTCGTGAGAGGACGATAGGTGCCGGGGTTCAATTCTCTGGAGGGACGGTGACATTTTTTCAGAGAGTTTAATCCCGGATCGACTTGCCATTCGCTGTTGGGAGCAAAGTGATTAACAGCGCGGCATCATAAAAGGCGATATGATGCTGTCACAAAGCCATTTAAACACAACTTACACACACTAAACTACACCGCAAGAGTTGCAGTGATAGCCAGACAAGTAATACAGCTTACGGAGTCACTGCAACTAAGCACCCACCACACATTAAAAAAAAAAAAAAAAAAAAAGTTGAACACATTTTTATTTAGAAACAAATATATATCTTTCTACAAGACGCATAGATTAATATCATGACCGAGCATAACTCGAAACATTTATTTGTAATATAATAATATACTTTGCACTAGTTGTAAAGAATAATAGCAATTTCTGAAATCTTCTACCATAACTAAAGCTAAAACACTCCATGAAGGTAATATATATATTGCCAAAAAAAATTTTGCAGGGGTGGATTAGTGTATTCAGTTTTGCGAGTTATGTTCACTAATAATAGTCTCTTTATCATCGTTTACATGTGACGTAGAGTTGTCATCTTGGTCCGACAAGTCACTTTCCTTCTCATCATACCATTGCATAACTATTTCCTCAAAGCCAGCATCGCTGGGCTTAGTACTATAATGCGGAGACATTTTTGTGTAAGTTACGCAAACTACGTCGTGGAGTCTCTTAGACTCTAAGCCTCTCACTTCTAGTATTTGCAAACTACTGTAACCGATCATGAGCTCACACAACATACGTTTCCCTACCATAGGAAGGTACTATGTGGCAGAAGGCTATTGGGTGAACACGTAAGAAACAATAGCGCGTTTTTTGTTGTATGGAGTCCCAGGGACTCCACGACGTCGGTTAAGGGCTAAGGTGTAAAAATGTACTATTTATGCCTTACCAATTATTTACCTTAAACCTCAAGTAGATAGAGCAGCAATTAACATAGATTACATATAATAATTTTACAATCAAAATCGCTTCAAACACTACGTATAGTGTTCGGAATGTTTCAACTTCTAATGTTTGAGAATAAAAATAGCTCGGACGATGATAAATCAAGGTAGTTTGATGTGCTTGTCGAAGCTAGCGCTGTTGTACTAAGAATAATTTCGGAGTATACATAAATATTGTGCACTAATCAACGTTAAGTATCCTGCAATTCTGTTAAAAAAAACATTACTTAGGCAAGCTTCCCTTGCTTCCTAGCATAACTCTTGTTAGTTTAAACTCACTTTAAAATACTTGAACAGTATGCGCTGGTAACAATGTTATAAATTCAATGTCAACGTCTGAACGTGATAAAATTGTATGATATCCAGTGACTCCAAACCTTCCTCAAATTTTACGATAGAAATACGAAAAAAAAATCCAAAAAAAGAGTGCGAAAGAAAACAAACATGCGTCTAGATCAAGAAGATATAGTATTGCCAAAGCATTAAGATGAAAGAGAACAACAGAAAAAATCAGAAATGATAAACAATAAAAAATTAAATAAAATGGAAAGTACATGGATAGGATAGATAGGAGATTGGTAGAAGTAATATATAGAGGATTATGAATTATAAGTGAATATATGAATACATAGCATTCACAGATGTGGAGAAAGCAGAGAAAAATAACACACTGACTGTTTCAAATGATTTTTTCGACCAAACCTGTAGTAAGAAAGTGAATGTGTGAATAATAAGTAAATGGAAATAAGCTAAGGTATATTTGCGATAATGGAAAATACCGAAGAAGTAATAATAAAAATAACAAATAGTGAATTAGGAAGGAATGGTGAAAGAAAGCTACAAGGAAAATTAAATTAGGCTTGAACACTTAACAGTAGAAAAAGAACACCTTGAATAAATTTTAACCACAAAAGAATGCCAAAAGACCTCAAGATCGTCTCGAAATATTGAACACTATTTTTCACATAATTTAAATATATATTAACGGTGTGTACATGACAGTAGAACATTTGCTGCAGATTGTATAATAAAATCGTTGACAAAGGAAGATATCACAAAGTCATTGATTTATATTCAAGCTATAATTTTTTTAAACAACCTGAATATATGTACATATATTGGACATACATAATATAATTTAATAGTTTTATAACATAACATGAATAAAAAAGTATTAGAACAAATAAATTAATAGAAAAACATAAACGACAGGGGTAGTACAAACAAGAACTAATAAGTTCACATAACGGCAGAGATAAGATCGATTGCCAATTTGTAAATTCAATCAAAAAATCGTTTAAGTATAAAGTTTAAGGTCAACAACCAACCACCGATCAGGTAGACAGTTAATCAACCAGGTATGCACAAGTTTAAAGGTAAATAAACTAGCAGTACTTGCGCGCTTCAATTCGATATCTTTTGGAGATCTTATAATATATGGTTATCTTCTACAAAATACATTAGAATACTGTGAAAATTACATTCGAATTAGGTTTACCCTTCAGAAAACTTATCTATTATTCAATATAGCTCAATCCATCACGAAAGCACTGATTTTATTAAATATACGGGAAATAATGTCAACCAAATAACCATGCAATAGTAAAAGACCATTTTCCATTACTTGCTAAAAGTTTACAGGTGATATTCTGCAATTTGCTTCCCGGTTGTTTACATTTGATACAAAGTTTATCCGAAATTTCGAGCATATTTACAGAAACGTAAACTTTAAGATAATAATAATAATAATTTTGAGACATATGTTTAATGGCTGATCTTCCTTGGAATCATTTAAAAAACAATCAAAATTAGGAAACTTACCAAAACGGATGGGGAGTGATATTATAATATATAGTATTCAAAACCTTTAAATTTGGAATAATTCAGGAAAAAGCGTAAACTTATATAGGGTAATTGTTTGAGGCCGGCCACTAAAAAGATTGAGCCTCTTTAATAACAAATTTCTGCAAAGTTTCATATACATATAGGGTAATTAAATATATTTATCAAAAATATTTTGAAAATAGCAGCACTTTCGGAAGTACCGGAAATTGATACGAACTTTCTTATTTCAAATGGAATGATGTATTGTTCTTTGCATTTTCGAAACCTAAACGTTATTTTAGAGGGACCTTTATTAGTATTCCCTATATCTAGGTATGTACGTGTTGTCCTTTTTGCTGTTTTTCGACAATAGCAAAAACAACAGAAACGACAGCATCAATTTCTAAAAGCAATCTTCACATTACAATAGATTTTAATTAAATTGATGCATTATCAGTTTATCTCCGTAATACAACTCTTAACTTTTTGTTATACGTACCATTAAAAGTACTGTATAAAAAAAAGAACAAATACGCTCAAATACTGAGTACTGAGCTTAAATACAAAACGACATTAGACTAATTTGAAAGCTAAATCCGAATGGTAAATTCCTAGAAGCAATTACACTCATACCGATACATGCAGATTAACAATCAACCCCCTTTGATAAGTCGCAGGTGGTAAAAGTACCTGTTTGACATGCTAGGCGCGTAGAGGAAATCGCCACCCTTTTCTCCGCCTCTTTCAACACATCAAACGCTATTCACATGTTCTCCCGTAGAGTCTGCGTCAACTAACGGGCTACGTTTGCCGCCCGTATAAAACAGCGCGTAAACAAGACGGGCGCTTCAGTATTTTGTGCAACCCCATCGTATTAAGTTCTGAATAACAACTGCGAAGCGGTTTGATTCGACTATAAAGTAATCATTTTTCGGTAATTGTCAAGTGTTAAGAATTTATTTTTAAAAATAACTAATGGCGGTTAGCGAAGGCGCTATGATTTTTATGTCAATCGGCAGTCCAGAAAAAAGAAGTATTTCCCCGATTTCGCCAATCACACCTTCACCATCCAGAGGTATCAAAGGCATCCGCCTGTTCAGAGCAATAAGCAAGAAATTAGCGAGACGCTCTCAAGAGGATCTCGGTGAAGATGATAACAGGTCTTCCAGCACCGATTCGTGTTCTTCGACAACAATCAGTCGTTGCTCCAGATCGAGAAATTTAAAACAACGTTTGATGTCTTCCGAAGATAGCGGCTTCACATCCATATCACCGCACCACTTATCCAACAGTTCGGTAAGCGATACTGGTAGCAGTTTACAAGTTGCATGCCAACATCGTCACTCATCAGCGGACAGTATTAGAAGAGTATTTCAAAATCTAACGATAAATGGCCGGTCAAAAAGCTGCAGCAATAACAACAGTAAAGAAAAGAAGAAAAGTAAGAAGAACCCACCTAAAAGAATCCTTCGACCTCCAGTTAGGTACATTTACATGAAGGGTTGGAGTGGCCTACCAACACAAAGAATCCCAATCACGATATCAAGATCATACGTTAATAATCCCTGCGGTTATAGTATGCATTACATGACTGGTTTAAACCGGTAAGCTAGATATATGACGAATTACTTCGAATTTACTACTGTAATAATTATAAAATAAAATTTCGTCTTGAAGACTGCTAGTTCTACATCACACGACTTATGATGAATACAAAACCATGTAAAATAATATCGTTATACATATTGTATAGATATTTTCTATGAAAAAGTACACGTTATATAATTAAGGATCTAATATTTGACGCACTGTATTTATTTTCAAATTGTACCTAATCACACGAATTTATTGTTACTGTATAACTGATAAATCTGTAATTCTGTATACTGACATATCTGATTCTGTATTAATTTAAAAAAATGTTGACTACATTGGTTGTGATACTTATATACCTACTATAATAATATTGCAACGCAAACGGCACCAAAACAAAAAACTTATATGATGTATCCATTCGTTAGTGCCTTTTTAGATTTATATCCCTTAACGTTAATGAATTATAAATAAAATAAAATGTGTTTACAATGCTTATTTCTTATTATTTATTCCACATTCCTTAAGAAGTCCTACTTTATTAATTTCAAATATACTACTCAGGTGAGAACAATCACCAATCAACTATCCAATAATGGTTATAATCCATATTTAATTAATATATATCTCACACAATCCCAAAGAAGTTTTATCCCGCATTAAAGATAAAAATGGCAGAGAATCAGAATACCTGAAAATTTGTTTCATCGCCAAAATATTTATGAAACTGAACAAAATTATACTTAATACATTCGCAATATATGTACCTCAACCGTGTTTTCAGTACTTTATCTAGTACACATTTTTGGATAATAACGTAGTTAATTCATTAATCAAAAAGTGGTTTCAATTGTGGACATGACCAAATTTCTGCCTTCTTAGTCGAAGACTGCAGGTATATTTTTGTTACTCCTCTGTTAATATGATTAAACTATTTAATAACCGCTATTTTTCTGACACATGGAAAATAGACAAAACCATACTTATCTTGGAATTTGGTGATCATTCAAATATATACAGGCTAACAACTTGAACTGCGAAAGCCGATTGACAGGATATGACAGGAATATTAGTGGTTATGTCAATTACTTTACCGAACCATTAAACTTTATCCTAGTCTTATTAAAACGTTGCTCGTTGCTAATTTAGCTACTTATAATATGTTTTTGAATATAAACGTGTATAATGTGTTAAAGAAAGTTTATGTAAAGAGAGAGAGACGCACCCGTATTTTTCAAAATTTTCCTTGATGCAATGAATTGTATTTAAACAGGGAACAGGACGATTATTGAAGATAGTTCTCCAAATATCTACAATCGATGAAAGTGTGTGGCCTCCACAAAACCACTTTATAATTTGCACTTTTTCATTAATTGTGTATTTCATTAGGATAAAGTTTGATGGTTCGGTAAAGTATTTGACGTAACTGACATTCCTGTCATAGAAACGGTTGACAATACTAAAATGGTTATATTTAATGTTACCGCCCACCACCTTCTCCTATCAATAGGCGTTCGTAGTTCAAGTTGTTATCCTGCATATGCATAGCTATTTATTTAATTTTACCAAAGGCTTTTAATCAATGTTTTTGTACTGCTGCATATCAACTTCTCATAAGTGTTGTTTATCGCCTGATTAGCATGACTTCATGGGCAGCATAATAGGATGATTTATTTTATTTTCTAAATCTGAAATTAAAACCAATCTGGAACAAGTGACTGTACAAAATCATCCACAGAGTTACTTTAATATCTTTGACAATCTTTAGCAACAACTGTTTAATTTTGAACCTCAGTTTCTTTGCCCTTTCGAATGGCGTTATGTTCTTTATAATCGTGCATACCCTTTTCCGTGACATTATTTCGGGGTTTATATTATTTAAAGTCATGGGCTTTAAAAAGTTTTTAAAGTATGAGTTTTATATTGAAAACAAACTACAGTCATATCCAATGTCTATTATTCTGTCAAGCTCTGATTCTCAATCCAAGGTTGCTTGAGAGATGTGTATCCACATAGTAGGTGCTCTGTTAATTTTCACCTGACTATTTTTCCACGTAAAATAAACTTTCGTATCTTGTTCTCTACACGCACTGTAGAGTTAAGAACTTACGAACCCTGAGATTATTTTTTTTATTTATACCCTACAGTATAATAAACGTCTCAAACACACGGCGAAATTTTATATTTGGGTATTTTTTGCTTCTACTACTTTTTTTTTGACTATTATCATATAAAGTAATTAGTATCATTTGTTTCATCGTAAACTGCATATATCTATGCTTTCTATGAATACAACACAAACAGATTGTATATTATAAAAATCTACAATTTAGGAATTGTGTACCTACATAACATGTTTTAACCAATTATAATGAAAGTGATAGAGTGCGTCACAAGACGAACAGATGTAAAGTTCAACGCAAGAGTGAAGAGCTAAAAGTGGCATCTGAACTCCATCATATTATACAACCTTATTGTATGCATTTACCTGGAAGTAGTACAAGAGGTGCAAAGCCATCAGCTTAATTGAAGTTATCTATATACTGAATACATAACTGCAATTACTATAATATACCTAAACCTATATCACGAATCAAACTTCATGACATTATACTATTCTGCTGAATAAATAATTGCTTTGAAATATTTTCAATAACTGAAAAATTGATAACTTTTCTTGAAATAAGACTGAGAATTAGTATTCCTAATTAATAAATTATTAACATATCTATTTTGTAACCTTTATCTACTTATCTTTCAATTCCACTTGTAGGTACATAGGTCAATATAACAACAATTAATTAAAGACCAATTTATTCCAGAACATATAATATTATGTTTTCGTTAATAAGACTTCTTCCGTGGAAGAAATTGACATTTAAATATAACACATTAAATATTTTATTGACCTACAAGTAGAAATATTTCATGAATTGAAGGATAATTAATAGATAATATAATAAATGTTACATGCATCAGCTTTTCGTTCACCCACTACATTAAGTTCTTTCATAATTAAATTAATACATAAATTGGTATGTAATTAATTATTGTTGTTTTATTGACCTATAAGTGGAAATATTTCAGAAACTGAAAGATTTCATAATGAGTGCGTTTCTTAACCGTAATTATTTCCTTCGTAACTAGATTCTCTTGCAAAATTGGGTTTCATATTTGAAATGAAGTAATGCTACCATTTTCTGGAAAAGATAATAACAAATTTCGCATTTCTTCAATTATTAATTCTTAAAGTTTAATTTATTATTGTCCATAATGCGATCTCAGATGGTACTGCGACGATAGATGTATTGCGCTCCCTTCTTTTACAAACTAGGTAGTCAAAGAATCCCGTCTTAAGTAAAAATCGAAGTATCTCTTTGATGTATAGCCCTCTTACCTCCGCAAGCGTCAATATCTCAGAGTCCTGGGATTGTTTCCTAATGGCATGATTGTCTCACAATGGCATAATACGTGAAGAAGTACTTCATCATACTTCTGATAATGTCTGCAAGTATGGTATGATACAAGGACCAAGTTCCACAAGTGTTTTTTTTCAGGAGGTAGTGCTCAGTTATTATCCCGGTAACTTACTTCAGATTTTTCCTGCTATATGTAACTAGATTCCCAGTACCGCTGCTGGATAATCCCCAGTAAAACTTTTGCAGTCTTCCATCATATTTATATGTGGGCATATAAAAGATATATTTAAAACAAGTCTATTGTCTTGTTTTACCTCTAATCAGAATCCTGCTTCTAATCCATCTAGCTCTACAAAGAAATACAGAAGAGAGGATATACAGCAGTAACGCCACAGCAGCAATTGGCGTTATAATCATCGCTTTCGTTATACCCAAGCAGTCTCACCATTGTTCGTTGCCGAGTAATGTTTGGGCACATTCTAGTCGCATAAAGGCCATTCTACAAGTAGCTCATGATTAACATGGGTACCACGATTGCTTTACATATCTAATACAGTGGAGTTCCCCAGTTTGGCCCAAACATTTTTGTACACCTGAATAAAAGTCTATCGACTATATTTACCAGATGAGAGAGGAATGTGGATATTTGGTCAAAACTCATTCCCAGATATTTGGCAACCACCGCCACTATTAGTTTCTCTCCAACCAGGTACATATCATTGCAGCTTGTCTTTCACCAAATGGTAGCAGGAAATTTTCAGAAAACTTTATCCTCAAAGTTCTTCACTGGATCTCTTGGTGCAGAAGTAGAACACTAAACACTTTAACCCACTAAACACCAAACAAGTTTTAACTAAAACACCGACGCGTTTCAACAGCAATGCTGTCATTATCAAGGCGATAATAAAAACCGCCTTATCGCCTTGATAATGACAGCATTGCTATTGAAACGCGTCGGTGTTTTAGTTAAAACTTGTTTGGTATTTAATGGGTTAAAGTGTTTAGTGTTTTATCCTCCACTAGGCACTATATAGAATAGGAAAAATACTCTTCAAGACATCCCCGTAAATTTCATTGCTTTTGAACATGTTACAAATCCGCACGCTTGAAACTTGATGAATGTCCGTCCCTGCTCTTGAACGCTTTTCTCATTCTCTCATCTAATTCACTTGTCCATAAATTCTTTGGTTTGAAGAGTACTTTCCAATATACTAGCCATCGTATGTATGTATGTATGGCAAGCCGACAGGATTTTCCTACTTAGTGAGTAAGTAATATTTTCAAAAGTCGATAACTCGGAAACGGTTGGATTTAGGTGCATTATGTGTATTACAATTTTTACTTAAAATTGAAGAAAGAATTGAATTATCTAATAATATACAGGTGGTTCCATTTAAAAAAATGTAACTTTGACATGCCACGACTTTACCACCGACCCTGTATACTTAAAATTACTCTTAACTAATAAGCATTTAAAAACCCTAAAACTTTTGCATTTAACTTTTTTCCGGTATCTCGTACATTTTACCCAATAATCGACCGTTTCTATACATATCAGCGACCCTTGTAAGTGATACTTTCAAAGATCGATAACTCGGAAACGGTTGGATTTAGATACATTATGTGTATTACAATTTTTACTTAGAATTGAAGAAGGAATTGAATTATCTAATAATATGTAGGTGGTTCCATTTAAAAAATGTAACTTTGACGTGCCACGACTTTACCAGCGACCTTGTATACTTAAAATTATTATTAACTAATAAGCATTTAAAAACCCTTAAACTTTTGTATTTAACTTTTTCCGGTATCTCGTATATTTTACCCAATAATCGACCGTTTCCATACATATCAGCGACCCTGTATATATAATAACAATGTACAACCTACTGATAAAATTATACCACAGCCAAATAACTAAATTAATTAAATGTTATAAACGATCTATCTTTATTTCCGTTTAAAGTAATCTGTGACGCAAACAAAAACGGTCAAGTCGGTGACAATTCGCTATCACGTCAATCGACAGCTGTAAATCCACCTAAAATTACGTATTTTGAATTTTTCTGGTAAATTATCACCCAACATAAAGATCAATCAATATGTTGTTTACAAAATTGATGTAAGCTTAAACAGACAATAACACCCCCGTCGTTCTTTCCTTATTTACTGGCAGTTAGTCAGACAAACATAAACCACGCAAAAAAGTGAATAGCTTTCTTATATTGTTATACAGATATCGTCATCTTTTATTTAAAAAAAAAAACAAACATTCAGAATAAAGTAAAACGAAATGAAGTTTGTCTGCGGATAAAAATAGGGTAAATTATTAGATATAACATATATCGTGATCACAACGAATGACAAGTAATGCAGTTATACGCCAGTATACATGTATAGCTGGCGAAATAAATACGGATTCCGGGACAGTACAGACACATGTTATAGTAAAACAGCCAACTGAAGATGTATTTTCCTTTATTTAAAAGAAAGAACTTTATATGTAAACAAACACATCCTAATATAAAGTGAATAGCTGTAGTATGTAGTCGTTAAGTATGTCAGCAGACTTAACACGATGGAAAGAATACCCTTTTTCTACACACCTGCTCGATATGATAATGTATCAAGTATCTCTTTTCTAATCTCGGTGTGTTTTATATTCATCTCACCATCTAAATTTAAAATTGATACAAACAATTTACCTAGAGAAAGCTTTCTGGTTGCAATTTGTTGTAGTATTAGATACTTGTTCAGTCGCATTTTAAGAGTCTCGCGAGATACTCTACACACGGGACACTTCTGCGTGAAAAAAGGTTTGTTTAGGAACGAATTTTCGTACGTCAAATTTTACGTTACATGTGGTTACATCAATTCGATTTCCCGAAAATCTATTTTCGGTGCTATTTACAATCCTCCAAGCTTCTTTTAGACAAAATGTTATGCTAATTTTAAAAAGTAGCTTTTAGTGTACAAACTACGTACACCGATAGAATGATTGTATTCTCCTGAGTGCCGTATTTTACTTACGAATCACGTTTACCGAAAGCATACAATGTGTTTATCTTCTCTGATGATAATCTACTTAATTGAAACCGAAGCTCTTGGTATATTGATTGATCAACAAAGAAGAAACTTAATCAGTGAAAATTATTAGCACAACAGCAAATCTATTCGAACTAAATTTTGAGGAATGAAAGTATCTTATTGGAATTCATCTATAACAGGAGATGTCACAACACAATACTAGATCGTGCGTTTTGGATGTATCGGCACCAAACGCGAAACAGACTACTTACGAGGGAGCGTTTTTATATTCGCGGAATGGGGGATAAGGGGTGGAAATAAAAAAACCAAATTATTTTTCTTTTTCAATATATTCACCTGCAAGACGGATACACTTTTCACATCTTTCAATTAATTTATTTATACTCTCATAAAAAAATGATTTCTCTTTATCTGCAAAATACGCCGAAACTGCCTCCTTGACTTCATCATCGGCAGTAAATTTTTTACCCCGCAACTCTTTTTTCATTTTCGGAAACAGGTAATAATCACTCGGGGCCAGGTCTGGGTTGTAGGGTGGGTTATTCACAATTTCGAAGCCCACCTTATGCAGGGCAGCTAACGCAACGCGGCTCTTGTGGACGGGCGCGTTATCGTGCAAAAGCAGCACACCTTTCGTCAATTTTCCCCGTCTTTTCTCTTTCATGGCTTCTTTTAGTCGCTCTAATATTGAAGCGTAATATTCTCCGGTTATAGAAACACCTTTATCTTTATAATCAATCAACAATATTCCTTCCGAGTCCCAAAATACCGTTGCCATGAGTTTCCCAGCTGATTGTGACACTTTAAATTTCTTGGGAGGTACTGTGCCCTTTTTATGCCACTGCATGGAGTCTTGTTTGGACTCAGGTTCATAATGATGAACCCAAGTTTCGTCTCCAGTAACAATTCGACTCAATACACCATCCTTGTCTTCATTACAGAGGTCCAAAAATCCACGCGAACACTCTACGCGCTGTTGTTTTTGCGGATTATGTTACTTGGTTGACGATAGCTCAAAGACTAACTGTCTAATCTGTGGTCTTTCTTTCTCTTCTGAGGCCAGGATTTCTCATTCCTAAGCCCCTCATTCATCTTTTGCTTGGCCCTTCTGGCCGGGGTGTTTGATTTCTTGGGACTTCGCTAGTCAACTTTGACTATGGGAATCGATGAAGTATGGCTGTTCTTTGTTCTACGTTCCTGATCCTTATGGCTGGGGATCTTCAATGGCAAGGGCCCTTCTCACTTGTACTCTTGGCGGGGGTCTGTCCGGGTCAAGGTCAGCGAACCGGCTTATGAGAGGATTATCCGATCTTTGGATGCCTTCTATGGTCCTGTTGGCCAGGTGTAGTACGTGCCGTTTTAGAGACGGCACTCCCAGGTCCTCTCTTAGTTGCGCGTTTCTGACGAACCACGGCGCCCCCGTTACCAGGCGAAGGATCCAGTTCTGCAGCGTCTCAAGCCTCTCGAAGTTCGACTTCGCCATACTGGACCACGTGAGTGAGCCGTACGTTATGATTGGTCTTAGAAAGGAGCAGTATATGAGGATCTTGATTTTCAGGGAGAGGTCGCTTTTTGGGCAGAGCAGCGGGTACAACTGGGTTCTGGCGGCGTTGAATTTCCCTATAGTTTTTTCGACTTGAGGTTTGAACGTCAGACGTGAGTCCAGTTTCAGGCCCAGATAGATGACGGACGGGCTCCACGGGACTCTAAAGTCGTCGATCACCACGATGTCTGGGGGGGGAGAAGGAGGGGGGAGAGCGAAGTCTCCTAGTAAATCGTACTGCCACGCACTTCGAACTATTGATCCTAAGACGCCACTTCGTGGTCCAGTCCAGTATCTCATCTAGAGAGTGCTGAAGCCTGCGGAGCATTTGTTCTTCGTCTCTGGAGGCGGTATAAATGGCGGTGTCGTCGGCATAGATTGCTACTTCCGTTCCTTGTTGTTGTGGAAGGTCACACATATAAATTAAAAAGAGACTCGGTCCCATAAGGGAACCTTGTGGGACTCCTGCAGCCATCGGCCTGACAGTAGACAGTTCTTTCTCGTGGCGCGCCGCAAAAGTTCTTCCGCCGAGATACGAGGCAACCAATCGGACCAAGCCGGGGTTTATTCCCTTGGAGGCCATTTTAAAAATCAACACTCTGTGCCACACCGTGTCAAATGCGCGGGCAATGTCTAGAAAGACTGCACCAAGACTTTCCCTCCTCTCCAGGGCGTTGCGGATGGCTTCAGTAATTCGGAACAACTGGTGTTCGGTGAAGTGAGCTTCCCGGAACCCAAATTGCTCATTCTGCAGAAGTTCTTGAATGAAGATCTCTTCTTTAAGTCTTCTCAGAATTATAGCCTCGACGATCTTCGCAACGCAGGAGATTAAGGATATCGGTCTGTAGTTTTGTGGGAAAGGACCCCCTTTCCCGGCTTGGGTATCGACACGACAATGGAACGTTTTCAGATGTTCGGGAAATAATTTGTGCGAAGAATTTCGTTCACTATTATAACGAGTGAGTCGACAACAGTTGGTACTAACTGTCTAACATAGATAATATAATAGATACTGCATTCAATGCTTTAATAGTTAGTCATTGCACAGCGCCATCTATACGGCCAGGGGAAATAGTAATCGCATTAATAAATTGTTCATGCATATTAATACCTATATTATTTTTGAATGTATATTATATCCGCATATATTTATAGGATTGGGTATTAAAACAACGAAAGTAACCATTTTATTATTTATTTTTACGTCTTTTGATATACATTGTTCTAACACATTTAAACAAATCTGGTTCATCATTTCCAATGGCTCGTAAGTCTTTTCCGCTGATAATATTATTAATTTGTTTAATATAATTATATATTAAAATTTTGGTAATTAATTGAAAAATATGGGATTTTACTTTCACTCCATGTAAATCGCATTTTTCTTCAAAATTAATATTGTTATACAATGTTGCAATTATTTTTTTCTTCAAATTCCTACTATGTATGTGTCGGTTTAAAATATACACAATTAATCGATAACATTTTAGGATTATTTCTATTACCTACATCTTTGCTGACATAAATCAAGCGCTGCCTCTCGTCATACTCTTTAGCGCGAGTAAATTTATGCTGCTCATCTGTGACATCTTCAGTTGTTAAATAACCTTTGCAAATAGCACATGTCTTACAAGATGGTATTTAAACTTACTTTGCTTTACAGTTGAAGTACTTTCTCCAATAACTATACCAGCATTAGTCGATATATTGTTAATGATCGATCCATTCTTATCAGGAGGCTGCGATATTGTTAATTCGCATGGTTCTATAAAACAAAAGAAGTAAAAAGAATAATGCTCTTATTATTAAAATGAAATACATTACCTGGAAGATACAGTGTTGGGTATGCAGTCTTAAGGAGTACATTATTCCGACCAAAGCTGTCATCTCCAAAATGTTTGCGACAAACTCGACAATTTCCATAAACATTCATTGCAGCTCTCTCCAATAACTCAGGTCTTCCACATGACAAAATCCATCTTTTAAATAATTCAGGATATTTTATGGGATTGGGAAACCTGTGCTTACTTTCACGACTGCCTACACAGCCATAAACTGCACAATACACCCCCATTTCTAAAGGTATATCTAAAAAAAAAGAAAATTTTATGATGGAAAATTACAATATAACATATCACTTACCCTAAAATAGATATAATAATTTCTCAATAGATGTAAAAATAGTCTTTAACAATATAATAGGCACTAATAAACAAAAACTACACTCTTAAATACAAATAAAACTAAATCGAGATAAAACACAACACAATAAAACGAGATATAAAAGATGGCTACAACAAGAACACGAAGCACTCGCTCGATCAACACCGATAATCGGTAACAATCGATAATAAAGGGTTTCCTAGCAAACAACCAATAAGTAAACTACAAAAGCGCCATCTATACTGTCTGGGGAAATATTATTAGGACTACGACAACATTTCAGTAGGTCCCAGAAGCTTCAATTTAAGTAAATAGACCATGCTGTCTAATAACAATGAAACTTCGTATTTATACTAATTATGAGTCGCTGCACAGGCCACGCCCCCAATGCGCCTAATCGCTCCCATACAACACGCTCATTCCGCGAATATAAAAACGCTCCCTCGTATGTACGCTCGCGACTTTATAATTCGGTTTTTACGCAACTGGAAATTATGACAACACTGCCTACTCTTATGACGTTAATTATGTATGTTATGTATTAGCAATTTGTTTAAAAAAAATTACTTCCAGTTAAAATATATACTGTATATATATACTGTATATGATATGTAATCTTTTCAGTTTTGCTATTTATTATTGTGTCATTTTAAATCGACAAATATGAAGAAGACATCGACAGACTTTGTTACATTCCTTTGTAAGTTTTTACTTTTTAGACATATCACTTTATCCTTGAAGAGAGTGATGTATGAGAAGGGCGCCAACTACAGGGGGCATCGCCTTTTAAATGGGTTAAACACTGAATATTGTTAAGCTACCTACATAAATAGTAAAACATTTATGTAGGCTTATAGGTACTATAAGAGACAAATGAATTGGATCGAAAAGCCATCAAATTTAGTCCTCGGGACTAAATCAGATAGCGAAATGTAAACAGACAAACAACTTGGTCAACTGTAAAGTGTCAGCGGCTGTATGCTGTAAAATATTTTAGACATAAATATAAAGACATTAGGTAGTAATATCTTTCGCAATAGCATGCACCGTAAATACACCTACAAATAGCATCATCACAGTGTCCGCTGTAATATTTATCAATGTATGTGTTAATCGTCGTATACACATATAAAAAATAGTTATAATTTGCGATATATGTATAAAATACTACTTTAAGAAAAAATATTTTTCGCCAGAATTAGAGCCCTCTAATGTAGTTACGGATTTGCTAATACAAATAATTAAATACTTTTATTTTACAATGATTGTATTATTATATTGTATGCATATATTCGTTTATCTGATCGATTGATAGATTACTAGGTTGATTACACATGATTATAGATGTAGATATAGAAAATGATGATCCTTTCGAAGTATAAATGTCTTATCGCATTATAATCTTCCTTCATTTTTCTGAAATGTTATGTTAAGTAGAATTTTTTTTGTGTTAATTAACCTTTATTGTTAATTGTTAATTGTTAATTTTGTAAAATTTTATGATTTGACTTTATACTGTGTCTTCAAAATAGAATATTTCTTGTTTGGTTGTTTGGTTTAATTTCTACCCTCCGGCCCACGTATTATTTTTTAAAATATATACTTATTTGCAGTACACCTTTACCGTTTATTGCTATTCTAGGTTTAACTACAACATTCGAAACACAATAGATAGAAATTATGTTTTTGAATTATTAAGTATTGCCGACTTCTTAATCATGTATTTTGTTGTCGTAGATAAATAATCATTTTTCAGATTAAATTGCTTCTATTGTTTTTTCATAGTATTATATTTGACTTCGTCCCTTTTTCACGCACTATAGCGAATTACTGTATATGATATAATGATGATTGACTTATTGAATAGAAATTAATTTAATTATTATTAATAATAATAATTAATTTCAAATATGTGTACTAATTGTTGTGCAAATGCAAGAGGGTTATAAGTGATACTTTAAGGCATAAAAGTAATATACAATATTTCAATATATATATATGCAGATATAAACTGTAGCGTATTTTATACATATGTAAAGCCATATACCTGAGACGTACAGTTGACCAAACAAATAGTAAATCAGAGATTAAACCGCTATATGTACCCCGCAACATAGGTAATTCAGTTCTTTTGTCTGCTATAGTACATATCGGCTTACGTCTCGTCTGTCGACACAATTTTATCGAAAACAACAGATAGGCACCTTACGTATGTCGGAGTAATTCTAAAATAAACCATCAGTGCGGGAATACGATACGTTTTGCATGTGACACATGACGTCAATTCGAAGAATGAATCAAAAAAACATTTCGATCAGAATGGGTATTGTCTAGAAAGATAGGAAGCATGTTGATTGTCGCTGCTTTGGTGCGAATTCTCCGATCTATTATTAAAGCAGAAGTTGAACGAGCTGACGAGCTTTTGCGCTTTGTACAGACATTATACTACCACAGTCTAGTAGGCGAATAAATTACCTCGATTTCGTGGCGACTATCCGTTACACGAAAGGTTAAACGTTGATATGTGTAAGCCGTACACCGCAGTACAGACAAAAACATAAATTAATGTTAGGTATCTATTTCACAAAAACTACAAGTTGCATACAAAAGTTTTTTTCTACTATTGGAAAAAAAGATTGAACAGTATTTTTTTGTTTTTGTCACTTTTATAACAACCATTAAGGTTTTGCTATGAATACTTTTTTTGTAAAAACAAATTTCTCACGTATAAGACATATTTCTGAAATTTAGTAATTTAAGTTGTACCCACATTTGACATATCCAGGTTTGTGTAAAAATTTCAAATGTGATTAGTGCCGAAACAATACATAGCTCAACTTTATTTGACTTCTTGAGATAATCCAAGAGCAAAACTTAGAATATTGGTGTATCACATTTCACAGTAAACACACCATTCTTACTGACGAATTTTGTGTGTATAGATTGTCCATTGACATCTCTTGCTGCAGCTACGGTTGATATTGTGCGTGCTATAACTGAACTGGATACATTCACGATCCAACACACTTTGATAGCAGTTCACAAGCAAGATTTTACCAAATGATATAAAACTGATTTAACCAAGATGACTAAACGAGAACTTACTGTTTAGCTATTAGAAAGTGAGTAAATATCAACAGAAGTTGCTTATTCGTGCAGTAGTGCAAATCAAATTATAGACTATTTTTCCTCGGTTGGTATGGTTAGGGATGGCAACGATACATCGATGTTTGTAAACCATCGATGTATCGAAACTAAAACATCGATTTTTAACATCGATGCCACAACTTACGATGTATCGCTTGTCAGCAGAAATTCACGAATGTGCGCAGCTGTATGTTTGGAGTAGGTGTACAGTAAAGGTATACCATCATGTCAAAGTAGCAGGATACGTCTCAAAAGTGGTTTAAAGACCAAATTATAGTCCTCATTGATTCTTATAAAGATGAGGACTGTCTATACGCGATGGGGTCTCCGAATTACCACGATAAATATTTGCGAAAGGCGGCTCTGGAGAGGGTTGGCAATAAAGTGAGAGATCTCAGGCCTATCACAACAAATCGAGAATGCTCTACTAAATTTCACACCTTAAGGACACATCGTAAAGGTTATGCCTACCCTAATTCGTCGAACAACATTGCCACAACATCTCGATCGACATTTTTCGATACATCGGAAACATCGATATTTTGTTTTCGATACATCGTAGGCATCGATATTTAGTTTACGATGCATCGATGATTCGATGTATCGCCTTTTGATTGCTTTTTTCCATCCCTAGGTATGGTACAATTACATCCTATTAAGCAGCTTCACTATGACTGGTTGGAACTGGTCATTTTCAGCAAGATGGTGGTACAACCCAACATGCGGAGAGAACATTAGATTATCTACAACAGTTTATTCGAGCAGATTACAAATAAAGACAATATTAAACCCCTTTATATTATTTCATGCCGCGTTATTTAACTCCAACTGTATCCGTATATTAGAAAAATTATAACCTACAATTACAGAAGCTGTAAATGATAGTAGACCAGAATTATTACAATATGTCCAATAGTATGGAAAAAAGAGTGAAATTGCATTTAAATTAACATGGATAGCATTTTGCACATATTTTGTAATTTTGAAATCAATTCTGAAACCCAAACGCCTTTCAATCAATTACATAAGTACAGCCTTTAGATGGAAAGTTAAGAAAAAAAACTTTTAAATATGCAAAATTACTCACAAGTTGCCAAATCTCAATGCAGTAGGCATCTTACATCATAGTTTGTAGTTAACATAACTCTCTTAATTCGGCAAGTAACGTTGAAATGGAAATTAGAAAATAATGCTGAACTTGGTTATTCATATTCCGCGAAAAATCAAATCTGTTGTTAATATATACTTGACACGTGTTCTACATAAACACTTATTTCAAGAACAGATATGTTTACAACAGGAGGAAATACAACTTACAACGCAATTCTTCGAATGAAAAATTGTATCAAGTTCACACTCATGTCAAAACCCAGGCGTAAGGTAGTTATTGAAAATAGGTATAAGCGTTGGACGTATGGATATACACGTGTTGAAGGATTCTGACATATTATAAATCCAATAAATGTTTTCGCTTTATTCTTATTATGCTTTCTATATAGGTAAATATACAGTCATAGAAAATATAAAAACCGTAAAAATTATGTATGTATCTATGACTTTAAGTAATACATAGCATTATATCATCTGTACTATAATACTCTACTTACATTTAGCTAATCTACGTTCGGATGCTAATGGGTATTTAATCAGTCGTTCCTATCAGTATTATGTTATTTGCTTGTATAGTGCTTTTGCTAGACTTGGTAATTGGAACTATGATTCCTACTTTCTATTTTCTGGTTCTGTAACAACTTCTCCGTTCAATATCATATTTTTAAGATTTTAAAATTTTTATTTGCTGAAAAAATACACAAGTTATGCAGAATTCATCCACATATATTAAACATGCTATCAAATAACTCAATTTATAAAGAAAAACAATAACATAAGAATAATTGTGTAGGTATGTATATCTACGGTACATACATAATATATAAGATGTCTGCAAAAGGTATTTACCTACACACGTCTACCACATATTCCTTAGACCAAAATAAGGCGATTTAAGTAAACTTATCTTAGTCCAAAGTCTCTTAGTTTGGGCACTATGCGCCCTTGAAGTTAAAATTTTGAAATCGTTTTTTTATTATAAATTCAAAACGGCTTATGCGATTCTAATAATATTTGGCATGGTCAATTAGTATTATTGGTCGGATGTTTTGACAAAATTTCAAGAAAATAGTAATACTGGAAGTGAATGAAACACGCAAGGCCATTATAAAAATTATCATTTTTTTGCTGTCTGTAGAAGAGACATGAAATAATTTTTATTCGATAGAGTATTCAAAAACGATCAAATTATGTCTCTTGTAAAATATTCCTATTTTTATTCTTTGTCGAGGAAAACGAAAAAACGAGCTTATGGTCGTGCGTTCGAAACAAGCATAAGCTAATCGAGTCAGTGATTTCTATCATAAACAAATGAATTTTGAATGGTTAAATAATAATAATAATTTTTTAAATAATTTTTGTGTAAACTAATGCGAAAACCATTAGAGTAATCAATTCTTATAGAGTGTCGTTTTTGTAGTAAATAAGTTGCTCAGAATTTCAGAAACCGTGAACTTTTACTACGCCTATTCTTTAACCTGTAGTCTTAATTTGAAGAGTAGAATTAGCCATGCAAAATTCATTTGTTTATGATAGAAATCACAGGCGATTAGATTACCTTATACTTCTTCGAACGCACGACCACAAGCTCTTTCTTTCGTTCTCCTCGAAAACGAATAAAAATAAGAAACATAATTTGATCGTTTATGAATACTCTATCGAATAAAGATTATTTCGTGTCTCTACTACTGACAGCAAAAGAAATTATGTTAACTTTCATTATGGTCATCCGTGTTTCATTCACTTCCGATATTAGTGTTTTCTTGAAATTTTCTCAAACATTCGACCAATAATATTAACTGATCATGCCAAATCTTATTAAAATCGCATAAGTCGTTTTGAATTTATAATAAAAAAACGATTTCAAAACTTTAACTTCAAGTCCGCATGGCGCCCAAACTAAGCGACTTTGGACTAAGATAAGTTTACTTAAATCGGCTTATTTTGGTTTAAGGAATATGTAGGTATATCTACATCACAATTCTTATGTTATTATTTTTTTTATAAATTGAGTTATTTTATAGCATGTTTAGTATATATGAGTGAATTCTGCATAACTTTGTGTATTTTTCCAGCAAATAATATT
This sequence comes from Holotrichia oblita, assembly GCA_023690525.1. Taxonomy (NCBI): domain Eukaryota; kingdom Metazoa; phylum Arthropoda; class Insecta; order Coleoptera; family Scarabaeidae; genus Holotrichia; species Holotrichia oblita. Next base: position 86,648,632 of record CM043015.1, on the reverse strand, counting down.
AAAATTAACAAAAAACGGAAAGTGGGAGTCGTTTCTGACGACAGACAAACTGTTGTCGCTATCCTGTAGTACTCATAAAACGGTTACATATTTGTCTTAACTTTTTTTGATATATCTTATAGTTTTGGAGATATTAAAGCAAATAGCGAAAGGTAGCGTTGGCTTTAAGGCGTCACACCCCCCGAAAACGGGCGATTTAGTATCGTCGAAAGTTACCATTGGTCTTACACTGCATCAGTCTTCCACTCCCCCCTCTCCCCTCACTTTCATTTAAATCGTTGAGGAACACTTCCCTGTGTTTCTTTATAAGTCATTCCCGTTGCTCGCTTCTCTTCAACCATATACCTACGATTAAGATTCATACACAATCAATGCACATGCAACGTGCATCTCTCATTCGATTTTCACGTCCGTTTGATTCCCTTGCTCTTCCACGGTCGTAATAAATGATCATTTTAATAGAAGAAAATTTGAAAGGTGATTTTTTATTGTTTTAGGAAACTTTCCGTTGGCTGGAAATTTGTGACTGCAGGTAGACACACATTTTTTTATAACATAGGTACCTACCGATTTAAATCGCACATTTCCAGTACGTAAGTATCGTTAATCCTAACAATGAGCCGCTTAGATGACCCAACAACAATGAACTTCTGTCAAATTAACGTTTACCAAAAATATCGCGGTCATTTATGTAAAATATCTCCAGCGGAGTACACAATATGTCATGTTTGTAATGAGTTAACAGATATCAACCACGTTAGTGCCAGCATGTCTGATAGATCGAACGTTTTCTAACAGATGATATGCAAAACATGGAAAAATTGCAGGTAGCACTATTTATTTTTTGTGATGGATACAGCCGCAGCGACTTCATTGGCTATTTTTGCTTGTCAAGACTAGCGTTATATCTCTTGCTGTGTAGTTTTAGTATAATTTAATATTAATAGTAGCCTCCCATATTACTGGTTGCTCTCATCACTGGAACTATCAAACTGTTCCAACTACCAACTATATTCTAATATAGAAAAGAATAACTGATCCTCACTTCAAAATTTTGATGTATAATCATGAATCATTTTAAATATCATGTTTTACTCTATTTTTATTTTCATTTTATTTAAATTTAGCATGTACTAACAGCGCTGTTGATTAATAATTACTTGAAAAAGCAAGAGGGGGAAGAAGGAAAGTTGAACGAGTCAAGTTTTAACCACATATGTACACAAACTATTATTATCCTTCCAAATTTCATACTTTAAACATATTAAGGGTGGGTTTATCAATGTGAAGATAAGTAAATTAACTTGCAGATAAAATTTTATTCGTAAGATAATTACAATGAAACGTTTATTGAGTGTTAAATAGAAGTTATCTGCAAGATAAAGCATTGTAGTTGCTAAATTTTATCTGCCAGTAAGCAATATCTGTCTGTTACTTAACTAACACTTTTATCCTCACATTGATAAACCCACCCTAAGAAAAATATAATTCTGATAACGTATCCATAATATTATTACATAAAATATATAATATTATTGTCATTACTACTATGATTGTTAAACTTCGCAAACGATTAACGCATTAATCCATGTAAAAACTCACTTCATGATAAGAATAAAAATGCACCGTAAATCCACGTACAGCATTCGTATGTATACAAATACGCTCCTGAACCGACCTCGCTCCGGTTACTGTCCTAATTTCTGGAGTTTATCCCGTCACCCCGTCGCCTCCCGTGACCCAATTTCCTAGTCCGATTCACATTGCACCATCTGATTCAATGACGTCACGCACTTCCAATTTGACGTCACGCGCGTTCGCATAAAACGACGAAATACGCGCCGCGCCGGGGCTCTTCTCTCTAGCCGACCTCCGGATTTAGGATAGCGTTCGCCCAGGAGTTAAGTAACCGGAAAAGGTAGAACGGGTAGGTGCAGAAGGATGTACTATATAAAGGAAGAAGAATGAATGTGAAATAAAGATGCTTAAAAGAAATATTAAGAAGATATACTGCCAAAAGTCTAAGGAAACATTGCTAAATGTATGTATTGTATTTAAGAGAGATAGTTCACATGGGTATTACGAAACTGTACACGCTGTTATTTGTACAGTGACGTGCTTTAGTACTGACTCAAAGTGCCATAAAACTTTATAAATATAACCCTTATGTATGACGATATATAGCCGACTGCCCTCGAGCGGTGAGTCAGTACTAAAGCACGTCACTGTACATAACTTTAGAGTAACTTTAGAGTAACTTTAGAAATATGTTTATTTTAACATACATTACGTACCAGGATATCGCCAAAAAGTAAAAATGGTGCTCGATCATATCTCACCGGGACGATTACAGCTTACAGATAACACACGATGTCAAATGGACATCCACAAATGGACATCCACTACAGGACATAAATAGAATATCCATTAGATATGTAGATATGGACGACTTTCGTAATATCTTTCATGGACATCCATACGATATCCAAATATAATATTCTCAGAATATCCATAAACGTTTGTGCAATGGACGTCCATCGTACGATAGTCCTATGCATGTTTGTTCTTCTTTGTGCAATGGATGTCCATTATCACACATACATTATGGATATCATCCTTTGACGAAAATTTATGGAATATATGAATTTAATATATATATCAGACACCCAAATAACAGATCCTATGTTGCATAATATTGAGAATAACATATCGGAAGAACACGTTATGTTGATTTAGGATTTTGATATAACTGACAGTTTTATTAATTCTACTTGATGTAACTCCGAAAGTGACGGTTTAATAACCCAATATTTTAATCACTTGGTCCTTTAAAGGATTTGAAACGAACATTCAATGGATGTCCAATTTGGTAGAAAATGGCTCTCCTGTGGATATCTATTGGACATCCTTTGTGCATATGACGAATATCCGATGGACGTCCGCATATCCAATAAGGGATGTACATTAGATGTTCTATGGACGTTCACGTACTGATTGAGTTTATAGTACAGCTTCAGGAAACAATATCACTGACTAAAGTTGTCCCGAAAAACATCTGGAAATTATGGGAATTATAGGATGACCGCTAAATGGTGCAACTGAACACCAAAAATTTAAATTTTTATTTAATAGTTCACCAAATTAAGGTCTATGACACAAAATTTCGCATACTTTACACTAGAAAAGTTTTACTGTATCTTGTCAAATACCAGGAGAAGAGGAGGAGACATTTCTTGGAGGAACGTTTATAACTGTTGAACCGAATTTTACATACTTAGTCTTGTTGACAACAGCTGTACTCCACCAATCTAATGCTTACAAATTCGAACCAATTTAATAAGTGGCCTACATGCTAGATGGCGCTGTTTACATTTTTTAGAAAATTTTATTTTTTTTCGAAAATATTAGATAGACACATGTAATTTTGACCACGGATTAAGAAAGTACCCTAAACTACCAACAAATACACTAAATCTGGTATCAATATCTTTTACCTAGCCGAAGATATTTTGAAAAAGGTGTAAATGATTCCTCTGAATGGAATTTAATTGATTTTAATGTATTTTTTTTACTGAAGCTGTACTATAAACCGTTCCTGAGATATGGTCGAACGCTATTCTTAGTTGGCCATCCAATAAAAACGACAACTATTCGACCATGAAGATAAAGTTACACATCTACAAACTTTTCACCTTAGACTGGGATCGTTTACCAAAATAATTTAGTATAGCTTTTTTCTCTTACTTTCATCTAAAAATCTCTATCCAAAGATTGCTTTTGTTTTTCTTTTCTTCGCTCTGGTCAGCTATCAAATGAATTCACTGGCGCAGTAATTTTAGCAATGGAACTAATGGATCCCAATCAGTCATCAGTATTATATGATATGACTAAAAAAGCATCCACAGATTGTTTTTGTTTCTTTCTCCGTTGTAGTCACCTACCAAATGAAATGACTGGTGCAATAATTTTGACAATGGAACTGTGTATCCTCTAATCAGTCATTAAAATTTTGGCTGAGAGCAATGGAACCAATGGATCCTAATCAGTCATCAGTATTATATGATATAACTAAAAAAGCATCCACAGATTGTTTTTGTTTCTTTCTCCGTTGTAGTCACCTACCAAATGAAATGACTGGTGCAATAATTTTGACAATGGGACTGTGTATCCTCTAATCAGTCATTAAAATTTTGGCACATCCTTCGGTATACAGTTATGGCTAAAAACCTCCCATCAACAGATTGGTTTTGTTTTCTCAAGTTCAGTCAGCCATCCGATGAAATTTTTATTGGTTTAATGATTTAATGATTATTATTTTAATAACCTGCATATTCGCAAATGAAATGCACGAAATGTATCATTATCTACTTGTGCGGCCCGTCATATATGCGTGGCTAGAAAGTTGTAGATAACTTCAGCTAAATTTTACTCTGTCTATTTTATTAATACAGCAGGGTCCAAATCTAAAAATTATTCTTTTATCTAATAAATTTGGCTCTAAAAACCTTGGTACTGTCAACAAAAATAATTTATAAATAATAATGTTAATATTAAAGCTAAACCTTGAAAATAAAATAATTTTCACATATTTTCTTTATTCAATTTTAGCAAATATCATTATTGAGAAATACAGAATCATTGAAAAGAAGCAAATCATTTCATCTTAGTATGTTCTACAAAATTTTCTTAAGAAGCAGACAATTAAAGATGCCTTTCTAGAACACAGCATACGTGATTTATCTCAGCTTTTATTTACACGCGTTGTTGACAAAAACAATGGCCTTGTAATTTCATTAGCAGGATGGTGCTACAATTATATTCCTTAAAATAGAGCAGCTATCGACCTGTTTTTCTTCTTAGTTAATAGCTGTTATTCGGTCAAAACATGGTTTTCGTGATAAAAAAGATTAGATTGACGTACAATATAATTAGAGATAGGTAAGATAAAATTTTCCATCAAATTGCCTAATCTTTGTATGTAGTGGTATATTGAAATTAAGTGCTATTAATTAAAATTATTATTTATATGTTATTTAAACATAATAGTATATTATGACACTAGTGCATAATCAAGCTTTTAAAGCACGGGTAACGAGTCTACGTTACGAGTGCTTTAAAATCTAATTATGCACGAGTGTCATACGATATTTTTTAGTATAAATGCAACAATAATTTTAATTAGAAGAAATCAAATCAATAATTTCAATACATGACATGTTGTACCTATATGTCATTTGACATTTCCTGACATTTCACTGGACTATTAAACGCTTGGGATTGGCTGTTACCAAGCAACCTTTATACGCGCGCCGTGCGATAAAGGCCCGATTATGCACGCTTATGAGTGTGTTTTAATTGGTTTATGATGCATGCATACTAAAAAATTCACACATGATATTTTCACAATTTTCTATGATTGTTCAATTTATAACTTAAATGTTTGCTGGTCACTTGGTTTTGTCTTCCTCTATTACTTCAAACTGAACAGGAAAACCTTAAACGTGAAATAAGTACAGTATGTTGCTTACTTTTGCAACAACTATATACACTTAATAGTTTTGCCCAGATTTTACCACCTACAACAAGGTTTGTGAAAAAAATAATAGGAAAAATACATAAATCAGAGGTGGAAAACATATTTTACATAAATTTTAATATTGGTCGAAGAGCCCTTTTGTTAGTTGTACTTTAATGAATCTTATTGATAAAACAATTGCATATTATTATCCATCGTTGATTTTCACAAAAACAATCATTATTTTAACATTATTCAGAAGTAAAAGTTAAATAAAACAGAAATTAATTAAAAAATTAATAAAGATCAATTTCTCCAAATCAAAGTATAGAAAATTATGCTTCTGTTAAAACTACTTTTTCATTGGAAGAAATAATTTGAAAACTGAAGAAAGCTAAACAAAAATGGAATTGAAATTAAAAAACTCCTTTGTGCATACCCCAAACTTTCAGATCGTATAAATCTTCAATAGGAGATAAATACACGAAGAGAAAAGCCAACAATAATAACCAGACAATTGAAGCAATATTCGTATCATTAGCAAATTAAAATATGATAATTTAGACATAAATTAACACTATTATGGTTTCTCAGGTTAACATGTGTGGTTTCATATATAGTTACATGGTACCTTATTAAAGATTATGACCTTATTTCTAATCATGCAAATACTTACTAAGATGATTGAACTAAATCTCTTTATTCAGGTTTAAGAAGCTGATAAATGCGGGTGCTACCACAATCTTTACGCAAAAACATTGTGCCTATTGATGGCTTTTCTATCAAAATGGTCTAAGTAAAATAACAACCGGACAAGAGGAAACACAACTTCGGTATTTGTGTCAATCAAACCCAATTAAACAACAACAAGGTGTAATGTTTTTTTTTGTTTGACTTCGAATGTCAAAAGTAAATCCATTTTCTTTTGCAAAATTATTGTTTTTCGTTTGTATTCTTGAATTGATTTACCACTACAGAACTTTGATCAATAAAGTTATATTATTTCGGATTGATCTATTTTCAGCCTTCCCCCCTTTCTGTCGGTCCAAATGCTGCGCTAGTATGACGTCATACTCGAATCCGAGGTCAATCGCCCCTGGTTAAACATTGTAGTCCTGCGAACTATACCAACAAACTTCCTTCTTCGTTTAACTTCCGCAAACCGTATGAGACGGTTTGAAAGAAGCGCATGCTTGCAAATCCCCATGCAGTGAATGAATCCAGGTCATCAGGCAAGGTTTGTCGGGCAAAGTTTTCCGGCTGCATTTTCTACTACACATGTTTAAACATAACATAGACGAATTATTAATAAAAATAGCTAAATGTTATTGAATTCAAAAGATACCTATGTTCTTGTTAATTATAATACTGTAATACATATAACCAGCATAATATATTCACATTTTGTGGCAAAATACGCAACTGCAAACCTACGCGAACTCCCGTTTGTCTCGTAGAGGGTGCAATGCCCTGATTTTCCATGTGGTTATTTATAGAAAGGTACGACTGAACGTATTGTACGCAAGGACTCGATGTTCCAGAAGTAGGTTACAATGAAAGAGGAACAAGGAGCTATTCTGGAACTTCTAGTCTATTTATGGCAACACACCTTTCCATATTCATTGATTAAATCATGAAGCACTTCATTATGCAAAAAACTTCAATTCATACATTAGCATGTCTACAACATGAAACGATAGAGATAATAAGTCCTTGTCAACTATTGATTACATTACAAATGGCTTAAGTAATGTTACCAAAAACTTGTTTCGATGTAATTATTATGTCCAACTAACTGTTTTATTAAATTTGTATGTATGTACATCTACGTATTCTCTACATAAAGGATACACACCAAGAGTTCCACAAAAATTTCCAAACACTATAACGTCTTTATTTATTATCGGAGAAGAAATAGATCTGTTAAAAAGTCAAAGGAAGGACTACGGACTATAGCTGAAAATTTATATTAAAACGTCAGTGAGAGAGATAGCGAGTAACGTTGATTCTTCCAATACAACCGTACATGTACAAAAAATATAAAATAAGGACAGTACATACCTCAAATGCTCTGTCATTTGCTGAAAGACTATTATCCGCGTAGACTAGAATTTTGCAGTTTTTAATTAAATAAACTAGTAGAAGATGTATTATTTAACTCTACAATTTTCAGGTCGGACAAGTTTACCTTAACCAATGTTTAATAAAAACAAGAATAAGTATTGGAGTAACAAAAATCCTAAATTTGTTATTAAAATAATCTCACACTTAGCAAGCTCCAAAAAAGGATTGTCTACTTAGGCATCACGGGGGCCATGTCTACGACGCCGAGTGCAGCAATGGAGACCACCCTTGGACTTCCTCTGCTGCAATTTGTGTTGTGGACTGAAACAACCCTAGGGGCCTATAGAGCAAAATGTAGTGGGTACAGGTGTTTCTCCGGCAAAAGAAGAGTCCATACTCTCCGCCTTCCATCCTCCCCCCACCCCCACTCCTTCCCCCTCCTCCTCCTCTCCATTCAAGTACGTCGAACAAACGGTACCACTAGCTTTGTTTTGGTTCGTAATTCAGGATTAGTAACAGAATTGCGCAAAACGTAAACGCACAACATTATAATTCCAGAATGGTTCCGAACTTTTAATAACCAAAACACATTTTAGAAGCCTGTTACTGCCATCTTTTAGATACAGACTAAAATACAAACCAACAAAATATCAATAGCGAATGTTCTGCGCTAAGTCTTTCAAATCCTGTCTCTGTCTTAGGATACCACTCACATTCCATAAATTTTATTCCCAGGACAGTAATTAACAAAAAAAAAATCAAATACAAACGGAAGAAAATCTCAAACTTTAAAAGACAACGTAAATATCAATGTCATTGATGACGAACATATCGAAATAACTCGAATTTCTGAACACATGCACCCATGACGTAATTTCGAACTAATAATTCAGAATCGGTACTCATGGAAGTGCAAGAACTGTTTGAACGGTTCCAGAATCATTCTGAATCGATTCTGTCAGTAACCAAAACATCGGACTAAAAATTCGGTTCGCGTTCTTAATTAACCAAAACACTAAACTGTAAATGCGCGTGCGCAACAACTCTAGAACCATTCTGAATTCTGAACCAAAACAAACCTACCATCTATAAGGCCGGATAAGATCTCGCCCGTTTTCAGTTTCAGTGGAGGATAAAATGTACATACATATCCAGCAGCGGGACTGTAAAAGCCTCCGTTCGCAAAATCAAAACGGTAAATGGCACGGGAATTGGAATTTCGAGAGAAGAAGAACCCGATGGTAAAGCTATCAGCTTGGGTGGCACCTCATTTATCTGCTAAGCGGAAATAATCGAGACCTGAGCAGAGGGCATTTTAAACTGCCTGCAGGAAAATGGATCGGTAGAAATTCAATCTGACAGCCAGGCTGCACTTAGAGTACTACAGGCTGTTAGGTTTGCTTTCGAGATGGTACTGTAGTGCCATAAGAAGCTCGATAAACTGACGCAACATCACAGCATTACGCTGATATGGATGTCAATCCACTCTAAGATCAGAGGCAACGAAAGAGCTGACAAGTTAGCAAGCAGTGTCAGTGAACGACTGTTCACAAGTCAGAACCGACATGTAGGAATTCGTGTGGCAGCATCAAATCTTTAGTGAGATCTGAACTCGCTGCTACGTACCCCTCCTACTGGAATGTATTTGTCAACGTGAAACACTGTAAAATTCTCGGGATTCGTCCAAATGAGAAAAGACTCCGCAAGGTAGTCTTTTAGAAGCTGAGACAGGCTGAAGATACTTACAGGGATCTTAACCGGTAACTGTATATTGAATAAACACCTGGACCTAGTAAACTCTCCAAACCAAATTAGTGCAATTGATTGTGTAACATAGCCTGAAAGTGTAGATGATTTTCGAAATAGAACATGCATACATGCATGCCGAAAAATACCACCCAAAAACGTGCTCGAAATGATGCTTAATTCGAATAATATTTATTGGGTAATGTTTTGGTTGCTTCTTTTAATAAAACAACGAAAATATTTATTTTATTGTATTTATTTTTTACGTCTAAGCAAATTTTCTTGCGCTCTTCGTTTTTCAAGTCTTTCTTTAATACCGAGAGCTACAACAAATAAATATGTAATTACTAAGTTTGACATTATAGATATCTGATGACCTGAACTCATGACCTGCCTCAATTACGTCATATAAGAATTTTGCAAAATGTTTATTTATAATTATTGTTTATAAAAAACAATATATGCATCTCTTTTCGACGTATCATTTACAGAAATATCTATTTCTCTTTGATCTTTTTCAAACGAAGCGGGGGATGAAGGGATGCATGGCAAAGCCGTATAATATACTAAAGATTAACATTAGTAAATAGTGTATGATCCTATTCAGCGAAAATCTTCTTTACTGGAAACTTAATAGTATAATGTAACTGTTCGCATTTAAAGTCACCAACAACAAGGATAGGATTATTATTCTACAAATGAACAATTTTATATTCATTCGTCTTTACATTTCAATATATTATTCCAGCTTAAAAAATAACTATATACGAAGTCTTATTTTACTTATGATAAAAATATAAAAGTGGTAAGTATCGTGGTTACACAGAGTGATCCATAAATCATTACGACAAAGAAAAAAATTTTTTATTGAGTATCCTGTATATAAGTTCAAATTTGGATTTCACGTCAAAATATAAATCTTTTTGTTAGGAATCAATAAAGTTAACAGGTTTTGAATTATTTATGATTAAAATCAGAAAATGACATTTACAGAGTTACAAATGCTATACAGATTACAGCATAATTTAGATGTTACAAGCAATACTTACGAATTTTAAACAGGAAAGTTAGTTAAAACGGAACACCAATTTTATAGAGAACCCTGTCTAAGGATTTCGACTACTTCTTTGGTTAAATATGCCCTATACCTCTCTTCGGTATTTTAAAAGGTATTCAAACTTAATTTAAAATCTCATTTATGAAAAAGTCAAACTATCATGTAGTAAGGAAAATATTTCTATTTTAACATATAATTCAAAACTTTTGAACTTTAGTTATCGATCAGCCTATGTGTTAGCCTATATTATTAAATTGTGAAGCACCAGAAACTCTATCAACTACACTGCACAATTTTTTTATTATATTAAGCATTAAAATATAATTCCAAAATTAAATGCACTTTGATAGATTGGCAGATTCATTACAAGAAATGTTTGCAATACTTTAGTGTTTATGTTAATTTCAAAATTATATTTAACATTTTTTTTACATTTTCTACGACACATATAATCGAGTTAGAAACATTTAATAGCAGACGCACAGTTCTACAATTAATCTTTTATGGGATATTGATATTGTAAAAACAATGAAATATCCGGCAATTATCCAGTAGGACCGACAACAAATAAAAAACTCTTAACTTTTGCCACCATAACCTACTCCAAAAGCTAAATTTGAAAATTTGCCTTCGCACCAGATACCTTTTAACTTATATAACAATATAACAGTATAGAAACCTGATATTACACATTTCATCTTTCATTAAAGGCCCTCTTTTCGCAAGTGGCAGCTAGAGTTCACTGCCCCCATAAAGCGATATATCGAAGAAAATTACGTTATAGGAAATATACCAATACTATCGCGGTTCGTTTAACTTGAGTAAAATAACTTTTCGGCCGCACATTTCCGATAAATATATTCTTCCTTTAACAATTTTACAGATATAATGGAATGCGTTTATTTAGATACTAGTAAGGATTCAGCACATTTTCTGCGATTTATTGTATCGTTGTTAAAAAAGAAAACATTCTCAAAAGCTTGGAAAAAGGAGAAAATCTGTGGTGATACTCGGTTATTGACCTCTTGAGAGGAGCGCCCGCAAAATCCATAACCTTTTAACTCAAGATCAATACCTTGCGGCTTACACTTAATGGCTTTCATAATCCTCTCTTAATAAAATAAGTAGAAACAATTTAATAAAATAAGCTTACTAAGTTCGAAAAATATAACTTAGAACTTTCTGCTTGATCATCGGAAATTTGAAATTTGAGTCAATATTTTATGAAAACCAACTAAAAGAAATTGTGCATTATGCAAACGAGCGGGTAAAATTATTCATTCCCTAGACAAACCTAACACTGTATTTCTTTCATCTGATTACTCGTGGGTATTCTGAAAACCATCCAAGTGGAAGATTACCCGAATAACTACATATTACTCCGATAGCAATTTTCTCAATCTTTCGTTCATTTATACCGATTTTTTGATTTTATAAAGAAATTTCTTGTCATATTGTGTATATTTACAATGAATTTCAGAGGTCTAAGTTATATACTCTCTCACATTAGAGGTCGTGAATATTTTCTACAGTTTCGACAGGACTCGATAACGTCCTTGTACAGTATCGGCGTTCGTACTTCAAGCTCATGTAAACTTTGTTCCCTTCTAATGGCAACTACAAATATTAACATCTAGTGTGTTTGAAAAAAGAGGAAAAACTCAATCATTTTCGCGTAATGTGATTTACAAAAAAAAAATGTTAAATAGTTTTCTATTCAGAATGATATGTGTGATTTAGTGGCATATTTTTCACTTCCGGTTAAACCGTACACATACCCAACTTTTGTTTTTAAATGAGACTCTGTATATATTTTACATATTTTACTCTAATTTTGCTCCTGAAGAGGCCACTTACATTAGTGGCAAAACGTGGAGTTTAAATAGGTGGCATATATTTTTTTGTAATTTTTATATTTTGATTTTCACTTTTGTTTTATTTTGTATTGTACCTATATAAGTACATATATTATGTACTTGACTATGACGTGGTCAAAACCCGGGAATCCTCATAACAGAGACTCAGACCGTGGAAGCCTTCGATATCGCTTTATTAAAGTATTTCATATCTGTCTGTCTGGTTTGGTCCTCATGTGGAAACATTTTAACAAAATCGATCCGTCATCTGTTATAAAAGGAAAATTAATAATAGCAAAAAAATTGATTTTTCATAAGTGTTATCGTAGTAAGAGACCGCGGATAAACAGTGTAACCAGCAAGAAACGAGAATTACATACATATTTTGGCGTATATGTGACCACATCACATTCTTCCATTCACCAGGAACATTGCTTGCGTCAGTGTACAGAACCTTAAAAACACTAGCACTATCCATATCAATCGATTTCTGTTGAACACTTAGATCCAGCAAATTCTGATTGACAATTACCTTTATTGCATAGTTATAGTGGAGCAGTATGGAAAACCAAATTTTATGGACACATGAGACAAGTTTTCCAACAATGGTATTTGTAGTAGATAAAACAATTCAATCGGTCATTATTGAAACCACGAAATTTTGTTAATTAGTAAAATGAAGCACTTTTTCATCGAGAAACCACATTTGTCTCTACCTTACAGTATATAGGGGAAGTGGTTTAAATATCGAATACGTTTTAAAACAACATATGTCCAGGATAGCTTCACTGCAGCTGTTCTGCTGTATTTGAAGTACATGTGCGCTGTATACCTAAGAAATGATATTAGTGCAATGATGACGGATTAGACTGATTGATGTTAAACGTAAAAAAGGATAAATCGGAATGAATGGAAATGTGAGAAAATTAAGCAAGCAAGAGTAAAAGGTATAGAATATCGAAATTATAAAGGAAATATTGTACAAAGAAAGAAAATCGGCGAAGCTTGCAAGTAAGTTTCACTTAACCTTAAAAACTTTGTTACTATAACAATATTGTCTTTTAAAGATGTTCAAAACAATGCTTTGGCCAATTTTCGGATGCAATGCGCCGAGAAATATTTAACAACTTTATAACTTAAATAGTAAGGATGAACAGGTTGTGTATCTCCAATCACTTATAGAAATCATACAAATAAAACGTAAACGTCCTCGCCAGTCTACTACAGAAGAAAACCGAAAAGATCACCGTGCACATTTTCAGTACAGTGTCACCTGCAGTACAGGAAGACCTAAAGTACATATGTAAGGAGGCGTTGACATTCTACTACAGCAAACAGAATACGACAGCTTAGATCTCTTCTGTTAATGGGAAAACGCCCGAAAGATATGAGAAGAAAGGAAAAACCCGGAAATGCAAAACCATGTTGAAGAGAGAGAATCGCATATTCAGCTTTTTCCATATAAAATTTCACATTACACAAATCATAACTACAGATATTTGAATGAAAAACTTAACGTGAAGACGATCCACGAAGTTTTTGTCGAAAAATATCGCGAACTTGTCAAGTAAATACAAGTTCTATTTGAAAATTTTCAAGAAACATTTCGATTTACATTTCAGTAGGCCTCAAGTAGATACGTGTAGCAAGTGTGAGGAGATAGCTATAAAAATAAAAAGCAAAGACTTAAATGAAAGTGCTAAAAGAGCTGCCGTAGCAGAAAAAATGGCATATGTGCGAAGGTCCAAAAAATTCTTTTGAAAAATGAAGAATATCAAAAACTTTGTCAAACTGATTTATTCGTAGAAGCAATTTGCGTTGATTATATGCAGAATGTGCATATGCAAGTGGCAAGTGGTGGTGACCGATTTAAATGAAATTTGGTGGGTTTGTAGACTGATGCAGTGTAAGATCAACGGTAGCTTCCATAGATGCTCAATCGCTCGTTTTCTAGCTAGCTGCCGCTATTTGCTTTAATATCTCCAAAACTATAAGACATATCAAAAAAAAAGTTAAGACAAATATGTAACTGTTTTATGAGTGCTAAAAGATAGCGACAATAGTTTGCCTGTGATAGTTCTTATTTTCCAGAAACAACCCCCACCCCCTATATTTTTTAAAATTTTAAAATCTTTATTTACTGGAAAAATACACGAAGTTATGCAGAATTCACCCATATAATATATTAAACAAGCTATAAAATAACTCATTTTAACATAAAACAATAAGATACGAATTGTTTATATACATGTAAATAATATTACAGTTTTCAGTTTATTGACAACGAGTACGTTTCGCAATTTGGCTGTCGAAAATTGTTTCTTGAAGTCATGAGAATCAATGTTGCTAATGTTCATACAATTCTTTTACTTTCACCTTGTATAATAATATTAAATACAATAAAAATATAGTGCCTAAACTAAAATAACTAACTAATGAAAATGAAGATAATGAAATTGGTACCTATTAAGAGTTTTAATGACAATAATAATATTTATAAGTTTTAAGGGTATAGTCTCGATTATCCGAATAGGTTGGAACCTGGACCTCGATTCCTCGTCACAATCAAATAATCCGAAGGAAGGCAAAAATAAATAACAATCTACGCTACATAGTTAGTACAATAATCTGTGTAGAAATGTTGAAAACAAAGAAATTGCTTACACCATGCACAACGAAGAAATGCAGGTTTGCCACAAATACTGCGTAATGGTGTACTTTGTAAATCCTTCGGGAAGCAGAATTGTACAGGATTCTCAAACTTCGGTGGCCGATCTTCGATGTATCCACTTTTAAACCACGCATACTTAAATAGATTGAAGAACCTCGGCGATGACAATTGATTATGTGTCAAAGATTGTAACTGAATAATAGTGTTTCTTTGATGTAGCATTAAATCGTGTCCCATAAGCAGTACTTCATCTGAATATGTTCTAACAAAATTTTTCCATATTCTAAAACCGTAGACGTCTAGAGGTTGTACCATTGAAGTTGTTTTCTTAGGTATTGTAAAAATATCGACTTTTTTGTTCGTTGGTACTAATTGCTCACTTCATCTGAAAATGTTCTAACAAAATTTTTCCATATTCTAAAACCGTAGACGTCTAGAGATTGTACCATTGAAGTTGTTTTCTTCGATATTGTAAAAACATCGACTTTTTTGTTCATTGGTACTAATTGCTCAGTTCTTTCGGACAATGCCCACTCCACGAATCCAATAATAAGACCCTTTCAGCGTTAATATTTGGTAAAATAATCTGTAAACCAATTGCCAAACGTATTCGTCGTCAATAAACTGAAAACTGTAAGTATATTAACTTGCCTAGTTAGATAGATAACTACTTACTTACGATTCGTTCACATCAATAACAATAAGTAATATGATTACTGACATATGTATATATACCGGTTGATTTCAGACATAGGATAAATAACGGCTGGAAGGGGCAAGGTGTACGAAAGTTCGCTAAGAAGTGGGGACGCGTGCAAGTCTCTCTATCACGGTCTAGTCTCGTCTAGTCTCACGGTGCGAAATCTCCCTAAATAAGAGGTGATACCATGATTTAGAGCCATCTATTGGATCGTGAGAACTGTTGGCGGCAAAATTCAAAATAGTAGGTAATTTATTTTCATATCATAACTAAAAATGAATTTTGTTTTTGTTTATTTTACAATTAATTATTACAATAGTATCATATCATAATGATAATGTAAATAATCAATTGTAAAATAAACTAAAACGATACATTAATATAACTTTACATATGGCGACTTGTAAGAATGTGGTGTGTCAAAAAAGAAAACAAAACCTATATAGACAAGTCACTATCGTTAAAGTTTATCAACTAAACCAAGCGGTTATTTACTTAACACTACAGCTAATAATAATTATAAAAACGCATTAACATTCAAACGAGGAAAAATATAAATCAATTTAAGTACAACTAATTCCAACGACAACTGATTAATAACTGTCATATGCAATCATATGATTGTGGGCTTGTTTTGTTTATCTTTTAGCGCTAGAGCGCCCTCTTACGGAACGGGAGAATCTTGCGGCCATGACAGTTTCGTATCTTATATTAAAGATTACATGCTATGTCTAGTCTACCTCGATATGATAGACTCAACACGACCCCACTTCTTAGCGAATTTTCGTACCGTCGGCTCTTGGTCGCACCCACCCCCGAAAACGAGCGATTTAGCATTTATGGAAGTTACCGTTGTTCTTACACTGCATCAGTCTACAAACCCACCAAATTTCATTTAAATCGGTCACCACCACTTGCCAGCGTTTCCTTGTAAGACGCAGCTTAATACTTTTCGTGTCGTATCGGATCGTTGTCGTATCGTATAATATAAATCAGCCTTTATTCGTAATGTCAGAGAATTTTCCATTGGACTCGGCAAAGGTTTATAGCTTCTGTTGTATAATGCACAAGCTGATACCGATGTCGTTAAGCTTGGGATGCAGTTAATTTCCATTGACGGACCATACAATTGCCACCGACATCACCATTAATTGTTATTTATACCGCCATTTTATAACAATAGTTTATATTAACCTACCTCAAAACATCGAGGATTTAAAATATATAATGTCAGGCTGGCTTGCAAACGAAAGTAATTATGTAATCATATTCTAAAACGTTTAACTCAATAATCACTGTTAGGTATATAAAATTAAGCAACAATGCGAACCAAAACACTAATGTAAATTTCCACACACGGATTTTACTTTGGTTGTCTTTAGGAAGAGTAACCCAAAACAAAATGCATTTTTTAAAGTATAGTTTGATGCTTTCGGTAGGTATTGGGCGATTCGAATACATTTTTCCGCTTAGGTAAGTTTATCCTACTATATTTGCAGTAAATAATTATAACATTTCAGAAATTTTCGTTATCAAATCCAAATTGCGATATTTTTAAATATTCAATGGCGCACACTTTTGATAACTATGACTTGTAACAGCTAGAACCTAAATTCGCAATTGTATTTCTAATAGAAATGCTGTAACTGCCATAAAAATGTTACTTATCAGAAGTAATTGGAGTTTTATTTATGATAACTTCTATAGACTAAGCGAATTTACAAAATGAAATTTATTACATTTTTCAAATAATATTTCTTTTTTAATAAAGTTGGATTTTCAAAAGTAAAATTAGATTAACTATCCTTAGAATGATTAAACAAAGCAATTTTTGCAGTTATACCTACAATGCAAGCAGCATATTATAAGTTTTTGTACTTCTTAAATAGTCTTCCTTTTTGTCGTGAGACCCCACAATAGTAAAATCGATTAGTTCTGGTTATTTTCCATGCGAACAGTAATTATTCCTGCATTCGGACAATATTCCATTCAGGCAATCGTATTCGGGTAATTTTCCTAAACCCAGTTCTTAACTGCTATAAACAACGAGCGTCGTTTAACTACCATATAAAAGTTACCGAAGGACGCACTCTATCGTAGACGATATTCTAACTAACGTTTTGTAGATAAATCGCGTAGCGCCGAATTTTTTCCTTAACTATTGACTGCACATCATAAAAATACGTCGAGGCAAAGTGCCTATTACTTTATAATAAAAGCAGAGATTTCGAAGTTTGAAGAGTACTTAATAGCCATAATTTTGAATAGACGCAAGAGTTAAAGCAGCAGTAAAACGATGCACATTATTTTGTTCAGCCAAGACGGTAGCACACTAAACACTTTAGCCCACTAAACACCAGACAAGTTTTAACTAAAACACCGACGCGTTTCAACAGCAATGCTGTCATTATCAAGGCGATAATAAAAACTAAATAAAATAAAAATCTACCAATACAGCTAACCTAAATGTTATGCACGGTCAATCCGATACGCATCATTAATTTCCGATTAACGAAAACAACCCGAATGCGGGATAGGTCCGTTGTCACAGTTCATTACACATGACTTATTTTTATATATTTCTAAACTTTCGAAAACATTTAGAAACTTACTCAAACCTTTAGTGATAAAGGTGAGGTTGTAAAGTTGTAATCAAAAATATACTATAGGCAAACCAGGAGAGCAGTCTCAACTAGATTCAAAGAGCATATGGCTAATCTCAGATTTAATAGAATTAGAAAATCGAGCGTTGCTAAATATTTTGAAAGTTAAGAAATATATAAAAATAAGTCATGTGTAATGAACTGTGACAACGGACCTATCCCGCATTCGTCATTGTTTTTCGTTAATCGGCAATTAATTGATGCGTATCGATTGACCGTGCATAAACATTTAGGTATCTGTATTTGTAAATTTTTTTTAATTTAGTTTTATTATCGTCTTAATAATGACAGCAATGCTGCTGAAACGCGTCGGTGTTTTAGTTAAAATGTTTGGTGTTTAGTGTTTACTCTTCACCAGAGATCCCAGTAAAGAACTTCGAAAGAGGGTAGTGTTAAATGTTCTAGAGTTCTAGAAAAGCAAGACCGAATACACAGTTAAATGCAAACGGCAACACAGCTTTCGTACAGTCTTTAACTTTAGGATTCAACGGCATTTATAAACTTTTGCACTTTCCCCATATCTTAATGATTTTCATCTAAATTGCATCACACATTGTTTGCATATTGTTTGTAATAAAAAAATTATTTACTTAAGAGTATATTAGACGGTCAACAACGGAAAGATGAAAACGTGGAGAAAAGCAAGTTGTAATATTCTGTCAAGTGAGGTGATTAGTTTGATATGGAAATAAACACAAAAGAAACACGATCACGTGGAGAGGAGTAAAGGTAACGCGTCTGAAGTACGTTACTGGAGAGAAAATTAAGCAAAATATTTTCCGTCAATACACACGTTTCCCGCTTTCTTTCTTTCAGGTAATTAAGAAAGGAAACCAAGCGTAATTGCAAAGCGGTAGGTATCGACTATTTCACCTTTTGAAGTGCACATAAGCGTTACTAAAATTGAACAACTTAGTTTGTTGCCATTCAAATACTACCTGTTACTATGTTGTACGTCACATTTACGTTTAATTAACTAGTACATTATTTTAATGTAGATTGACTGAAGAAAATTGAATTGGTTGCGTTTATTATCATACATCGGAGTAAGGATGCAATAATGGAATATAATAAAGTCCATGAGATAGTGTTTTGAATATGAATAACAACTACGCAGTGCAATACATAAGAAACTAATAGCATTTTCTACTGGTAGCACTAAATGTACACTGAGTTCATCTCCCAACTTTTCTAGTAGGTACCTATAGTTTCTGCATAGTACTCAGAAACGCCAGTTGTCAGTAAAATATACCCAATTAAGTCAGTTCTAGTATGTTACTTGTCACTTTTGACAATTTTTATTTATTCACATTCATCCTCAATCAAAAATCCAAACAATGATAATATAAGCACATATTATATGTATTTGATTCTTAGCAAAAGGAATGTTTTTAAAGGCTTCTTTAATATCTAATAATAATTAATGCAACATCTTGACATCTGCAACTTGCAGGTGATATGCAAAATTTTAAAAAACAGTGCCTGAACATTGTCAGTGGAGCACAAAATTCGCACTGAGTTCATGAAAGTGCAACCAGCAGAAAACGCTATAACAAAAATAGTTCTACCTGGTTTCTAATTATTGAATTACTGCAGATTGTAATTATTCCGATATGAAAAGAAAATTATATGATAATAAACGCTTTGGTATACGAGATTATGACATCAGTGTTATACAGGATGGTCCATTTAAAGTGTAACACTGTAATATCTTCAAAGCCATTAGTGTTATGGAGAAAAGTGTTGGACAAAAGTTTAACCATATGATGGGGCTCATTCGATGGCGCTATTGTTGTCACTATAAAGAAAGACACAAAGGTCATAGCAAGGTCAACTCTTTTTTTTTTCAAATAGTATATGGTATTTTTTATCAAATTCTAAAAGAGCAATAAGTTCTGACTAGAAAAATAATAAACCACATATAACCTCAAATTAATATTAATCGAGATATAGGTATCGAAAAAATGAGGACATAATAAAAGTCAGTGCGGCAATGTTTAACCTTCTTTTGTTAAATGTAAAAGTAGAAAATAAATGTTAATAGTAACTACAAATTGTTTACATAAGGTCAATAGCGAATGAACGTAGACGGCTATCAGGTCAGATATTCAAATTGGCGGCCACCAAGCCTGAATGCACTTTTGTATTCGCGCAGAAGAATCGCTATATTTATTTTAAGTGTACAATATCGACTTGTTGTATATGACATGGAACCAACAACACTAGAAAACATGCAGCAGAAAATAAGACATGCCTGTGCAGACATTTCTGAAAACATGTTACTGCGTGTGCATAGAGATTTCTCTGCGCGAATGCGAAAGTGCATTGAGGCTGGTGGCCGCCAGTTTGAACATTTAATTCGATAGCCGGCTGCTTTCCTCAACTGTTTACCTTATGCTGAAGCAATTTGTAGTTACTAATAACATTTATTTTCCACTTTTACATTTAACAAAAGGAGGTTAAACACTTTATTATGTCCTCATTTTTTCGATATATCTCGATTAATATTAATTTTAGGTTATATGTGGTTTACTATTTTTCTAGTCAGAACTTATTGCTCTTTTAGAATTTGATAAAAAAATACAATATGCTATTGGAAAAAAAAGAGTTGACCTTGCTATGATCTTTGTGTCTTTCTTTATAATGACAACAGTAGCGCCATCGAATGAGCCCCTTCATATAGTTAAAGTTTTGTCTAACACTTTTCTTCATAACATTAATAGTTTCGAAGATATTACAATGTTACACTTTAAATGGACCACCCTGTATAAGTATGGACGGCTCCTCACATCTCAAGCATTACAGGATTAAGTATGTACTGACAATTAATGGTTTCATATCATTTGTCGATTAAAGTTTTTGTCACATGTAACATATTTATATTTTACACTGTTGACCACTTACAATTTAGTAAAACAAGCATATGGTTTTTTACTAAGCCAAACAGTAATAATGGATTTTTTAAATACAATTATATACAGGGTGTGGCATCTTTCTAGGATCGGCTTATGCTACTCGTTTTATCGAAAAATGTTCTTAGCAAAAGATAGAATAGAATGAAATCGATTCGTGAGTGACGTTAGTGTAGTTACTACTGTGCAGTTAAGTGAAGTGAGTAAGTTTTTAAACATCATGTATCAAAATATTTGTTGTATCAGTAATAAAATTCAACAATTGGATGCACAATTGTCTAACTCTCATGTTGATATAATAATGTTGACTGAACATTAGCAGTCGGACATTCTAATTAATGAAATTTTGCTTGAAAATTTTTAGTTTAACTTTATTCCTATTGTTTTTGGGGCAAACATACAAGCACTACCATTTTCATTAAAATATCACTAAACATTTAATTTCATCAGCTAAAAATTTTGTTGATATTACCTTTGGTTCAAGTCGTACTGATTTCACGCAAATTGATAATTACCTTAAATTGGATTAAGTATAAACCAGTATTACGTTTTACCTCTTCCTTTACTTTCGCTGATGACCCTATGTGTTCTTTTCTTCTTAAGAATTGCTATCACTTACTGCTGGATCCCCTAGTATATCTATTTTTTTTTATAAATGAAGGTACTTTTCTCGATGTACTCAAATGGCTATCATTAAATCGCTTTAGAAAAGGTTTTTGAAAGCATCATGCATAAAGCTTAATTCGTTACTTCGATCAGTTTGGTTTCTTCTCGGCTAACCTGCATGGATTTCGCTGCTACCATTCTACTGACATCGCTCTATTTAACTTCTTTATGCAGATCATCTCTAATATTGACGCCAATCTTCCTTGCCTGGGAACGTGTACCATGGTATCAAGTGTAACCCATTAACGACGAACATCAGGGTTCCTCAGAGATCTATATTAGGCCCAACACTTTTTCTTATATATGTTTACTATGTTTACTGCCTCGACACCTTTAATTTATCAGTGTGTACAGATGATATTAATATAGCGATAACAGCAAATCTCATTCATTTACTTGATACTGCAAATTCAATCGTCCAACAAGTTAAACACTGGTTAGCTGCAAATGAACTGTTTCTGAATTTGAAAAAAAAACAAATTCTATCCTCTTCAAAACCCAGAGCAAGCATAACTTATATCTTATATAGTTGAATAATGTACCTACTGCATTTAAGAAGAATAAATAAAATTATCTATGTTGTAACAGCAACTGAAAGCTTATTAATTTATCCTAATTTTTTATATGTGCAGTATTTGCAAAGGACTTGGACAATAAATTTCCTTTAAATTATAGATGCATACATAAACTGTTTGCATCATTACAAAAATCAAGTTTCTATGTTATAATACAATGTCATTAACATTCTGAAAAACTGTGAAAATATATCTATGAAAAGTATAAAATAGTTCAGAATGAATAATGTATTTTCATTAATAAATTACGAATAAAGCAATGACGTGAATCTTGCCGCATGGGGGTGCCTTTCAGCAGAGGTTGAAGGGAGGTATGTTGCAGTGGAATAAAGTGTACCGAATGTTGCGGTAACATGGTGGAGGAAGGTAACGTTTTAGTGACGCAATCATCAATGAGTGTCTGCCTATGACCTACTGACCTGGTTCATTGAAAAACAGAGAGGAGCTTTTAGACGACGGCATGGGGCCGGCGACCCGGGCTAAATATAGATGGTCGGTGAGATAGATGTACTACGTGTAAGCGAGCAAAAAGTGGTTGCGTTTGGAAACGTCCAAGAAAGAAGAAGAAGAAGTGATGAGTGAACAAGCGAGATAACGCAGAAGTCAACGACCCTCTAACTAGGTCGACAGCCCGGACTAAAGCGCAAACGGTAACGCTACTGTAGGATACGCCCGGATACGACCGGTTTTCGAAGCTTTTTTCGAACTTTCTACGCAACTTTTACTAGCCAGAAGGGATTAATAAACGATTTTGATTTCACCCTACAACAAGTTTACCCGCTCTATATTTAAACATTCTAACAAAACTAGGATGAGAGTATACGATATAAACAAGAAATAATATTTGTAATAGTGAATTTTGTATAAGAAATTCTTAGACATAAACTTTTCATTCGAACAGTTAGTCATCAATAAAAATTGTTGAATTTGTGAGTATAAACTTCGCAATCCATCTTTTTCGTATTATCTAAAAGAGATTTATAGAATTTTATCAAAAAGGACAGTCAATATCTAAATTATAAATATTCAAAAAAGATTTTAATGCAATTGAATATTATTTAATTATGAATTTTTTGTTGTTTTTACATTTTGTCCATCAAACAGTATAAAATAAAACAAATCCTATTAGGTTACTAGTAAAAAAACTTTTCGTTAATATAAATTTCAACTTAATGCATTAATCATAAAAGATCCACCCGGAGTTCGAAAATAATGTCTCATCAAATATTTACTTATATTCGCAAAGTTTCGCGGACCTCCTTTGCACGTATCTTTGGCTATCTCCGTCTAGAATGACGTCACGAAAACAGGAACCAATAATGTGCTTGCATCTCGCAACGATGTGGTTCTGTCGACGATCTGTGGAGGCCTTGAGCGATGATATACTTTTGACCCATTTTTCCAAACAAACTCTGCATCGGCTACCTTCTGAAATTCGACTAAATTTTTTTCCTGAATTAACAATTGTATTACGAATTATTTACGATACAGGTCTAACTTATTAGAAGAGGAATTCCGATATCCGAAACAAAACTAGGAACAAATTATTAGTATAATTATTATAGACTACAACTTCCAAACATAAATGAAAGGTGCCAGTGGAAGGCTGTAAATTGTACGAATAGAGAGTCTAGAGAATCTATGAAAAACATTGCATTTAATTTCAGCAGTATTATCTATTTACGTACTACTAGTGACAGATTTTATTTCTTAAGCTAACTTGAACGTGGTGTTTGTATTTGCCTCTTAAAACATTTTTTTACAATTTCGGTTAGAAACAAATTTACCAAAAACTTATGACACCGATTGCTGTGGTTGACTGAAATGTGTGGTTCTTTATGAAACATTTAGGTTTGTTATCAAACGAACTGGAGATATGGCAGAAGTTTCAGATAGCGTTATCAGAACTTAACTTATTTCTAAACCGCAGGCCTGCATTGTACTTAAAAGTTTAACGTATGTATAACAGTCACTTGGAGATCAATGTTTACGCTAATGAAAAAGTGGAAACTGAAGACTGTGTAGCTTTCTTAATAAGTAGTACGCTTGTATAACGATGACCGATATGATAAATAATTAACGGGAGCCAGGTTTCGATTTTTTGAGGCCATGGTGACATTTTTCGCGGAGAACTCTGTCCTGAAAGTTTGGAAGCAAAGTAACTAGCAGTGTAGCACTACAAACGGCGAGTTAACGCTGTAACAAGGTCATTTCGAAACATTGAACACACACAACTTACAGAGCAAGAGTTACAGCGGTAGTCAATTGGTGCAATTTTACTCTTCAGTGCAATTTACTTGAATATTAGAAACAAATTCCTATACCTGGCAACACTACGTGTGCAATAATAACTACATACTAGCATTAACCACTCCCCAAATGACGCATTACGTGTGACGTGTTGTTAATAGAAAAGAGAAATAAAGAATTCTAATTATTTCTAGCAAGAAACCGTTGGATTATAATTTAACAGTACAAGTATAGCTACACATAAATTGAAAGTAACAAAAAAAAATAAAAAAAATAGTACTAGGTTCCACCGAGATTTGAACTCGGATCGCTGGATTCAAAGTCCAGAGTGCTAACCATTACACCATGGAACCGCACGCATGGGATTTTTGTAAGAGGTTTCTATTATACGGGGGCAAAAACTATGAAAGATACAGGACTCTCATAAAATCAATGTAAGAATGTTCCGCTCCGACAGCAATCTACTTCGTCTACATATGTGCCTTTCAAATTCATAGCTTTGAAATTAAAATATAAAATAAATACTTTAATCGCCAATAAAAAAATGCTTTTGCATTTACACACCTTACAAGTGACTTTAATACAATTACTGCCTGTTTACATCTTCCTCGATCCGTGACGAAAATAAATGTTTTTAAACCTTTATTTGTTATATACATATGTCATGTAAATACGCCACTGCACATACTTGGAAATTACTGTTATTATTAACCTTCTGATGCGCATAATTTATAAATAATTGTACATACTATTTACTTCAGATAGACGCACATTATTAATAATATAATGAGAATACAGTTAGTACTGTCTGTTCTCTATACTATTATCGTATTCACAGATATTGAATTGAAATTAAAATTACATATTGACCGATAAATTCCCTATACTGGAAACCTTAAAAATGGCTTTCGTAAAAGGAATTTTATTTGTACACACTGTACTAATAATGTTGAAAACGTGAAAATAATCATATCTTGACAGAAATACCATTGCTGGTATTCGATAGCAATGTATCTACCTAGTTATGCAACAGATGCGTCCGGGTCATCAGCTACACTGTTGTTCTCCAACGTGATTTAATCACATTGACATTCAATGTGATTCAATCAATTCAATCATTTAAAGATATTTCAAAACCGCGACAAAATATTGTTGTTCTCAATACAACAATTTTTATTTTCGGAATAATTACTTGTGTAACCAATTTGCGGCCTATGTAAGATGCGGATAGCTTTATTGTACGTTATATCCAAACTGGAGAAGATGTTATTACCTCCGTGTTAATAAAATAATGTCTAAGTACATAATTTCATATCTACATATTTATATTTATTGAAAGTACATGAATACAATGAAAAAAGACATTTGAATGAGCAAATTATTTCCATCCAACATTAATTTATCTGACAATCTTGTTCTGTGGGAAATATAATTTTGTCTGTAATAACCTCTTCGTTAATCAGAGTGTCTTTGATATTTTATAAAGAACAGCAAGGTGCCTTCGATATTCAACTGCGTTGTATCTGTATAAATAAAGGTAATTGAACTTAATTTGCAATTACCATTCTGTACATCGTATCGTCGTATGTAGAAGTGAACCTACTGTGATTTCCACGATTAGAATGTAATTACTCTTTTGATACTAAGACATCTATTATCGCAATTTCTCTTCGTCTGCGATATATGTTTGAATTTGTGTGCCTATATTCGTTCTTGCTCATTGAAGATAATACATATTGGGTGGGGTCAAGTACTAAAAAATGTGTAAAGATATAATAGCTTTCCACTTATATATATATATATATCAATTACGGGTTTATTTTCTGCAATTATATAGAATTTTGTCGGTAAAGAATGTTTAATATTTTTTTAAATAAATCTTCTATATAAGCGATTTCTAACATAAAATAGCTAATGTTGGAATGTGTGTACATTTCCAAAAACTACAACTGAATTGCCTTTAGAAAGATATTTGTTTACGGGAGATCTATTCATAAAACTCGAAATAAGCAAATCAACATGGCGTTTTATGAATAAATCGCTTGCAAACAGCGATGCAACTCATAGATTTGGAAGTGCCCAAATCTTAGGAGTTTTACAGACGTTAAAGTCGAAACAAACTGTATTAGGTGACTTCGCTTGCAGGAAAACACTCTGCAGTTGAATAATTTCAACTCTATAACAAAATGGCAGATTGCATAATTAGAATTTTTAATTTGATAAACTTTTTCCAACATATAGCAAACTGATGATGTAGACTGATTAGTGCCTTAAAAAATAATCGAGTCTTTCTATTACTAAAGAACGCTACCAAGAGAACTTGTGCGATTCTAGCGGATACGATAAAACCGAAAAAAGCCTGTAATAGGCGCTAATGGTATATTGTTGGAATCGCGCTGCAAATGGGTGTAATGAAAATGACCGAGCGCTAAGAGCAAACCACGTGGTTTCGACCTCCCAGCTTTCATCAGCGCAACTGCGAATGGAAAATCACCGCGTTGTATTCAAAAATGTATCTAAGGATGTAGGGTCAAGTGGTGTAAAAATGAGACAACCAAAAAAATGGGTAAAAATGAGATAGTCACATGACTATCACTACACACCATTTTAATGTAATGCAAATGTGGCATAATGAAATCTACACATAGTAAAACCTAAAATCATATCGATTCAAACATTAATATAAGCTAAACATGAATAATTAAATCCGACTTAAAATATTAAAATTTACGTTGCGAAAACTTTTAAACTCGGCGCGATAACTTTTGTTGCTACGCCTGAACAAGACATCGGACACGCTCGGCAAATGTCGCAATTTGACGACTGCTGTATAATTAACGCCAGGGAGATATCGCGCATGTGTCATGGCGATGTATGACGTCACGCGTAGAGTAAACAACTGTGTTAAGCAGTAGTAGAAAATCTCATTGAATCATATAGTAAAGTTAACATTGTGAGAAATATATTTCATAAAAATGCGTTGCGCTATGTATAACTGCAATACTGATAACCAAAGCAAATCATATAACAAAAAGGTGATGTTATTTCGCTTTCCTAGTGATAAACAAACGTGTGAAAAGTGGATTGCGCTGTGTG
Organism: Holotrichia oblita; assembly: GCA_023690525.1. Taxonomy (NCBI): domain Eukaryota; kingdom Metazoa; phylum Arthropoda; class Insecta; order Coleoptera; family Scarabaeidae; genus Holotrichia; species Holotrichia oblita. Next base: position 86,620,861 of record CM043015.1, on the reverse strand, counting down.
GCCGTGCAGGTGGTTGAAATGTCAACAGTAAATTGTCCTTTAAAAGTCAAACAACTCTTTTTAAAATGCAGGATGTTTTTTAAATTGAGAGACCTAAATAATGCTCTGCACGATAAGTCTATTTCACAAAAACGGAAACTGCAAAAAATTGTACAATAACCATTTCTTTTATGATATCGTCCTCACGTAATACATTTATTTAATGTTGCATAGTAATGTTACATTTAATATGGTTATCAACATTTAATGAATATTAAGCAGCAACATTTATGTGAAGTGTCTTACACCAATTGTGTAAGACATTTCATTGCTACATTTATATACTATCATTATGCAACATTACAAAGTAATATTTCTGGGTAGGACATAACAACGTTGATAAAATGTAACCTGCTACATTCAGAAAACGTATTTGTGAACATTACGTGCAGATTTGTATTAACATGTATTGAATATTTCATAAATGTTTTTCTGCTTAGTGCACGGAAAGACTGGATTGTTTGACCCAAACAAATTTTACTTGCATTCACCAAATTTTATGGTTGAATATGGGCAAACAAATATATAGTTGTTGATAAAAAATAATTTTGTTGGCTATATTTAAGTGTTTTAACGAAATATTTCTTTGAATTAAGCAAATATTATATTTGTATAATCAACTTGGTTAAAAACAACAAATATATTTTGTTGAAACCATTGATTTATTTGTTTACCATTACTTTAAGAAAGTATTTTACCGAATTATTTTGTTGCGTCACGTAAATCCTTTAACAAAATAATTTGTTTGCTAATAACAAATTTTGATTTAGTATTCAGTTAAAGTAGCAATGCGTATAGTATCCTTAACAAAATATATGCCAACAAAATACATTTGGTTACTGCAAACAGCTCGGTTTTTTCGTGTGGGTCAGTAGTAGAAAATAGAATAAATTATTGTTTTGCATTTAAAATCAGAAGAGCTTATTATTTATTTCGAATACCCTAACCTATTTCAGTAATATTCCTTTAATAATTGTATCAATTAAATGTTTTTTAATTAATTTTTATTTTATATAATTCGATCATTATACATATCTAAACTCATACTATTTAAATGTGCGCTTTCTCTAACTCTACGCGTGACGTCATGCGCGCGCCGGTCTCGTTTTGGACACATTTGATATCTTACCTCCCTATTCCTTATATCATGAATTAACGCTTTGGGGACGAGCTGGACAGTCTATTGCCGAATGAATCGGAGTCAGCACGTGTTTATTTGTTGGGGTAATTGTGAGACGGCTTCTTAGGTAAATATGAGACACGCCATGGGGTAAAAATGATATATAATTATATACACATTTTAGGTTCCAGACAGCCATAATGCCTAGACGTTATGTTTTAAAACCGAAAAGATACACAGAGGAAGATTTGCAAAGGACGCTTACCTTAATAAAACAAGGTCAGTTGTCTATTCGAGCTGCTTCGACAAGATTTCGAATTGATAAATCAAAATTAAGCCGGTGTATCCATAATACAAATAATGCAAAACGTGGCCGAAAGCAGGCATTATCCTCAGAGCAAGAAAAAGATCTAACCCAAAAAATTACAATATTGGCTAAGTGGGGATTTGCGTTATCCAAAGAAGAAATTAAGTTAGTTGTGCAAACATACGAAAGAACGAACGAAAATAATTTAACAACTGTTTTTAAAGATGGCAAGCCTGGCGACGATTGGTTTCGTATGTTTTGTAAAAGAAACCGGCTTAGCCAAAAAAAAAATGTAACAGCTAGAAAAATGTAGGAGAACAGCTACTAGCGATCCGTTTATTATATACTCCTTCTACGATCGTCTCGGTGAGATAATTCAACAGCTTGTTTTGCAAGATAAGCCATCACATATATTTAACTTGGACGAGACAGCCTTCAATTTGGATCCAGGGAGAGTTAAGGGAGTTGCTGCAGTGGGTCAAAAGGTTCATAGAAGCATAGAAGGATCTAGTAAAGAAAATATAACAACAATGGCTTGCATTTCTGCCAGTGGGATATTATTACCTCCGCTAATTATATATCAAGGGCAGAACTTATGGAGTTCATGGAAGGGATCGAACGACTTGGAAGGAACCTGTTATGCTGTTTCTGATAAAGGCTGGATGACCACTGCTGTCTTCAATAGTTGGTTCTCCAAAGTTTGTGCAATGGTTTCAGAAAGACCGGTATTAGTTATAATGGATGGTCACGTCTAGATCTAGATAGAGGAACCATTGATCTAGCCATACAAAACAACATCACCTTGTTTAAATTACCTCCGCATGCGACTGATATTTTACAACCTTTAGACAAGTGCTGCTTTGGACCAATGAAGCTCAAGTGGAACAAAAAGCTTGCAGAATGGCAGCGATTAAACCAAAGGAAGCTCACAAAAAGTGAATTTGCTGATATCAGCAAATTCACTGCATGAAGGCATTACAGACACTGTCATAAAAAAGTCTTTCGTATGCACTGGAATATTTCCTTGCTGCAAGGAAAAATATCCTGTAGAGCGTCTAAATGTAATCCAACTGCAAAAATACAATGAAAGGGCCCAAAATCCTTATTCGCTAGATATTTTTGACTTGAACCTACAAGAAAGAAGCGTGGAAAATGCCGACGAGACTCGCGAACAGGTAATTGAACAAGAAGAAATAAACAGTAATCAACAAAATAACGAGAGAAGTAATAACGAACATAATGATGTTGAGCACCAACAATCAACTTCATTTGAGCACATTTTGTTACAACAAATTAACAAAGCAAATCCTGATATTAAACGAAGGCGGAAGATTGATTCGAATTGTGCTGTTTTAACTAGCTCTGAATATTTAAATAAAATTAAGCAGAAAGAAGCTTTACAAAAGAAAACAAAGCAACCAAAAGAAAAAGTTACTGAAGTGGTCGACTCCTCATGGGATAGTAACAGTATTTCTTACCAAGAAGAAAGCGACACTGAAAATATGACATTGCAAGACATTGTGGATGAAGAAAATCAACCCGTTGCAGAATTTTACCCAAGTGAAATTGACATTGGGGCCTATATTTTGATCAAGTTTTGCACGAAAAAGAAACTATTGCATTACGTTGCACTGTTAGAATCTGTGGAAGCAAACGAGTATTCTGTGTCGTATTTGCGCCGGAAAGGTGAGAAATTTATATTTCCCGAAATACCTGAAAAATACCATGTACCTAAGGAGGATGTAGGATACTGAAACTACCTGCCCCAGCAATCCACGGAGGTACTGCTAGAGTGGCACAAAAAATTGTGTTTTCAATTGCCTTTGATAAATTTAATGTAAACTAAAAAGTTTTATGTGATCGCTACCTGTACATTTAAAAAGTTTATTTTATGTTGTGTTTATTACCAAAGAATTAGGTATTTTTCTTTTTTTACATTTAGTTTTTGTTTTTGACTTGCTGTGTTCATGTATAATTTAAAAATGTTTTCTAGTATTATTACGGAATTATTTGGTTATTTTTTTGAATAGAAGAAAAACTTTATTATCGTATCATTTCTAACCAGGTCAGTTCGGCATTGTCCCAGAGGTAATAAATAGCACGCGCTCTTCGATGAACGCCTGAAAACATATTGTCTCATTTTTACCCTAAATGCCGGTTGAGACGTGGTTTTTTTTTTCAAGAACCCTAATAATGTCATCAAATATGTGGTGTTTATATTATTCCCAATCGAATTCTTAATGGCATGGTAATTTTTTGAAAATTTATTTCAGAAAGGAATCCATCGAAAAATTAAAGTTTTACAAAATGTCTCATTTTGACACCACTTGACCCTACTAGTACCTAAATTAAGACATTTCTAATCTTATTTTCTTCAAAACACAACGATTATTACCATTTGCTTTTTCCACTCCATATTTCTTATTTTTGTCAGGACATTTGCGCTATTTTAGACTTGAAACTTACTTTTAACTTCAATTATATTTTGGGTTTATTTGTAATCGAGTTTCGATAATTTCCATTTTCATAAAAAGAATCCATACTAAATGTTATTTTCTTTCTAGTATTATTAATGCTATCTATATACATAATTTGAATATATTGTTGTATGTACCAAAAACGTCTACTACAGGCATTTTTAAGTACCTATTTATATTGTGGCATTTCTCGACGGTTTCATATGCTACGATAGATAATTTCATTAGTAATATAAATACAGTACGAGATACTGTCCTAACGACGCAACTACAAAATACGTAGTAGTATTTGTATGGTTAGAAATATAGATTTGTGAAATTGATAGAAATTTGTATGGAAATAATATTTTTATTACTTTTTAATATTTTTAGACTAATCTAAAACATACAGAACGTTCCATTAAAAGCAAGATGTTTTATGAATATCTCATGAACAGAATATTCGAGTTTTTTCTGTATCACTGTCTCAATCAGAATAAGAAAATGTCATCAACTAATAGTTTAACCAACTTCATAGCTTCAAAGAAATTAGTAATAATAAGTACCTACGTAACTTTGTACGCGGTGTGTATAAACACCAACAATAACGTTAGATTTCTTTCATCTCAATTTATTCTCATTGCGAATTGTAACAAACAGTAATAAGATAGCAAATCAATGAAAAATACGATGGCTAACCTACATTAGTTACTCAAATGTGTGTACCTAAAATAAAATATATTAATAGAATAGGTACTTACGGAAGCATTATTTGCTCATTATTAGATTATCCATTATCGGTGTGATTTTTCTATCATACAGACAATTGAGACAAAACAAATATTGATTTTATCAACAATCGTGTTTTACTTCCAGCTATTGTTATGTACTTGATTAGACAGTAGATGACTACCAATTAACAGTATTACGCAAATAGCATGATAAACAATTTACAGCTTTAAAAACTTCAATCTAATTTGCTTATCAAAAAACACTTGAAATCATACTTCATTAATACATACATTGTTAACTACTAATGATGCAAACAACAGTAAAATAATGGTGTAACTTAATAACTCGCGATGGACAGATATGAATTTGTAAGGACAATAACAAAAATCAACCGTTTCTACTCAGACTGACAATAAATGTTAATAATGCGCATAGAACAGCATAAAAACTTAGCCATATGAACTTTTGAACAAAATATTTGGGTTTCTTATCATATCTCCCGCAAATTATGCATCGAAATGAATACTAAACTACAAAGAAACACAAATGCAAGAAAAAATTATTTTAAAAAAGTTTATTACATTTTATACAGAGAATATCTACAATAATGGTAACTCAAAACAGCAAAATTTTTATATGTCCATTAACACAAAATTAATTTAAAAAATAAATACATAACAAAATTATAATTCTTTCTAAAGTTAGTAGTGGGTGTTAGATCTTCCATTCAAAATAACTTCAAACATCTGGGTCTTGATATTGATATCAATTTGGTTAATGTTGAAATAGGAATATCAATCGGTAATTGTTCACCAGAGTTTATCAGAACCATTTCCAGAAGTTCTGTACAAGAATTAGTATTCATTCGCGTAGAAGTAAAACATATACCTAGGGATTTTGTTGTTACGGATAAACGTCGCCCAAACCATTATACTACCCCTACCAAAATATTGGCTCATCAAATCATGCCAATAGTGTACTATTGGCCAATAGTACACTCATCGGCACAGAAAGCACTTTTCTTTGAAGCACACTTTTGTCTAATAGCATTAGAATATTACGCAGTAATCACTTGTTCCTGATTAGATGAAACGAAAATAATTGTAACAACTTTCTAGTTCTTGGTTTCCCATGCTAAGAACTGGAGAATGTGCAACTTTGGATATGTCCTATTTTACATCATTTTTGTAGTCAAGTGTATGACGTGCTTTTGAAATGTTGAGTTTGTTTTGTTTTTTGGTACAGATGTCAAGTTGTTGATTTTACACCGAGTTGTTTGCTTATAAACATGTCAGTTCCTACAGAAACAGTGGCTTCAATTGTTGCACTACTTTGGGATGGAAGGAGTCAGACTTAGGGTCATATTTATAGTCCGTGCTTGAGGTTGTGTCGATGCTTGAGCACGCGAATTTGGCAGATTTGTAATGACATTTACGTCAAAATCGCGTGCTCAAGCATCGACACAACCTCAAGCACGGACTATAAATATGACCCTTAGACGTAGCTGACAAGTATGAGGTATCTTGAAGCATTGTACAGCGGCTTCACACACGATTCTTGAAGACTTGGTTGTACAGCTGGCGACCGGGAACAGATTCCTAACCGCTCAAGACGACCGTTTCCTTGCTCTAAGAAGTTTAAGAAATCTTCGTCTACAGTCTCAGATATCAGCTGTACGCAATGTTAATGTGAGTGAAAAGACCATTAGAAGAAGGTTTGAAAAAGTGAATCTGACTGCACACAGACCGGCTACAGGACCACAACTTACCCGGCACACAGTTTGGTTAGAATTTGTAAGAGAACAGAAAATTGGAGGAATGGCGATTGGTGTCGTGTGTTGCTTACCAACGAATCACGGTTTAGTCTTAGGAGCCCAGATGAACGTGGTAGAGTGTGGCGACGATCAAGAGAGCATTATGATTTAATAATTTATCGTATGCTGTATAGAAAATAAATTATCAAATTAAAATACGTATCTATTCATTTTATAATATGTATAAATGCTGAAGATTGTGACAATAGAGCGATTTATTTATTATGCAATCCGATTTCGCTTTCATTTCAATAAATTAGTTCGTATAATAGCTAACATAATTCTATAATTAGATTTAGTAATACTGCTATTTTCATTTATTTGATATATGTAGGTAGCATAGCTATTAATAGAATCGTGTAAATTTCACCAATTAACAAAATTAGTTCAATTTCAGGTAACATTTAGTTACAAACAATTTATTAAAAGCGATTCCTAGTATTCCGAGTATTGTTGTTGTCAGTCAACTAAAAATAATCCGGAATACTCTTTCCGTAACCGTAATGTAGTGGCTGGGGCACGTGCTCACCTGAAACAACATGTGATATTCTCGAAGACCATGGGACGAACGATATTCTCGTCCACTGTCAATTTCCTTCAAATCGATAAACTTGGAGAGAATTTGAATCTGGGTATTATGTGTCTCGTATAGGTCAAGATCATTGAGCTAATAACCTTTGACTAACTTTGAATTTTGAATTATAGCGGAAATTAAAAATTTTTTACATGCAAGATAGTAGTGTACGTACTTTTTATGTAGAATAAAAAATATACTAACAAATAATGGCGGAACGATGTCATCCGTTTAAATAAATTGTTCTCTTTCGTCTTAATTTGTATTGGATTTCTGCTTATTTTCTTAATATAATACATGCTGCATTATATTTTATCGTCAACATTTTTCGTTATAATTAATATAATTATAATACAGTGCTTAAAATATTCGTTTTTATTATAACTTCCACACGTTACTTGAATATGCGGTTTTATTACATGAGATCGAAGGCGTTCACGAGCCGAGTCCTTATTATGACGACTTCCGACTTTTGACTATGTCATAGTGTAACTATGTACAATACAACAGTACAATACAAAAATAAACAAAAACTAAAATAAAAATACAAAAATATAAATCTGCTAAACTTGACCTTTTTCCACTAAATTTCTTTAGGAGCAAAAGTGAGTAGAGGACTTCAAAAGATAGTCGTCGACGTGTAAGCCACCCTCTTCGCCCTAAGCTGCTGATAGTTAAAGAGTAGTGGATCTGTGTATAATCCGTATATAGATGTACGCTATAATGTTGAAGCACTGCTGGGAATTGGGATGTGTAAAGTGAAAATATAATAGAACCTTATGGGATTCTTTGCGCTAACGGAAGTGGTACAGGCGACATAGCAGCTTTCTCAACACTTCTTTGCTTAAAAGAATGGAATTCGAATTAAATCAAAACTAGAGAGTGCTTTTATAATATAATCTGTTACTCGACAGTTTTATTAAATAGCTGTAGATCTTTCTCCATAATAAGGTATATGAATGTTGAATGAAATAAATAGTACTTCCTTATTGTATTTATTGAAATTGTATCTTCCAGACTAGTTTCGCCTAATTGTAGGCTTCTTCAGTGGCTAATGAAGTATTTTATATACAATTAATAATTAATATTATTGATATTTGTTTTCGTTTAATACTTACAATTGTCTATTATGAAGGATTCAATGAAATTTCAGTACAGTTGTTCGAGAATTGCATGTCGAAATTGTTTAAATTTTTAAATTTATGAAATGACCTAAAATTATTTGTTATGAGCCTATTAAATGAAAAATTTAATCTGTGAAACACTTACATACGTGTAAATAAATTGCAGATTTACTTTGGAAAACATGAAAGTATTTAAATTGGTTGGATGATACTAGATTTAAGTTAAATTGTTAAAATTTTTACACATGGACATTTGTAAAAACGAATGACAGAACATATTAAAATGCAACACGTGTGCAATTGAAACTGTACGTACAAGGAATGATATATCTAGTATTATATTAAATAGATTCTCTTAGTGTCCTGTAACAAGCTAGTGTCTGGTCTTTTAAAGCAAACGTGTATGATGTGACCCTAGCTTAAATATTGATTGAGTCTCGTGTAGTATATCTACAGTCGAATTTTTGGATCTTGTCCGTTACGTCATGAGTAATGTCAGTAGGTTTAAATCGACTCATACGTCATGTTGACATTTCTCTCTAATGTACGTTAAATGTCGGTGATGAATATTTTACGTATATCTGTGTTTAATTACGCTATTAATGACGAACGAACAAGATCCAAAAATTCGACTGTATATATATAAAAGAGAAAGCTGTTAATTACTAATCTTATAACCCAAGAACGCCTGGACCGATTTCGATGATTCGCATAAATTCGGACTGGTCTCCGGCCAAACAAGAAGAATACCCAAGAAAACTCCCGAAATATTCCCGAAAAAAAAATTATCAAGAAAATTTATTTTCCCATACATTTTGTATGGAGTGATTTTACGACGCCATCTTTATGATAAGTGACGGGCGGGACACGGCGGGTGATTCGGAGCGGGCGGGACACGGGGGGTGGTACCCATAGCAATAAAACATTAAATATCTAAATCCATACTGTTCTAGGCAGAACGAAGTCTGCTGGGCCAGCTAGTTAATTCATAAAATAAAGTTTAATGAATAGACACAAAATAGTCTTTGATAGCAAATGGGGCGTAAAATAAAACTAAATTTGATCCAAAGTAATCTCGTCGCAACTAAGCAATTTACAAAAAATTATACTTAGTTAAAGTTAAGAAGGTATCGGCCCTGGAAACTACATTAATCGCTCAACATCAAATATGTCTTGGAAATTTTCAAAAAAGTAAAATTTTCACCAGGAAAATGTATATTTTGTGGGGGATACGACAAAATATTAATTTTAATTTTTCAGAACGATAATTTATTCAAGATTGTAAAATTTTTACAAAATCGAATAATAAAACGTAAAACTACGAACAAACATATCAGTATTAATGTTATTTTTTATTAATATTTTCATTTATCTAACTATAGTCAGCCGCATTTATGCGCATAATTCTCAATAATTGTCCTAAATGCACTGAATGCTGCTCTTGTGTTTTCAATTCTTTAATACTTTTGGGTCATTTGGAAACCTATTTCAATAAAATATTTGTTATATTCAATATTCTACCCCAAAAATAAAAATCTATAATCGTTAGACCCGGTAATTTGGATGGCCACAAAACGGGACTAGCATTGGCAATTCAATTTTCTACAAAATGTTCATTCACTATTCACACGCTTGCAAAGTCGAGTCGTATTGAAAATATAAAGAATATCTTGCTTCATACTGGAGTTCGTCGATAAACGGATTCAAAATATTTAAATAATTATGGTCTTCACTCAATAGAATATCGTCCAATTACACCACAATAATAAGAAATGGCACACCAGGCACGAGTGGTAAAAGTCAATTCATTTAAGAAAATAATAGTTTTATGGAAATTTAAATTTCTTAAAATTTCCTCACTCAAAGTACAACAATACTCCAACCTTTGAGATTCGTCTCCTTCTTCTAGCGGGTGACAAATTCCAAGTAATTAGGGTTTTACCTTGTTTGATTTATAAAAGCAATTGCAAATATGATTTACTAACGTGAACCTTTCTGAAATACTCACTTAGTGAAAATTCGAGCTGTTTACGTACTGAATCCAACCCTATCATTCCGAATAACAGTTCTTAATGTTGATATGTTTTGTTTCATAATTCTAAGTTTTATACCCAATTGACAGATAAAAGTCCGATTTTGTTTAAATTTTACAAACTTGAATAAATTATCAGTCTGAAAGACTTTTCTAAATAACATTTTGTCATATTCCCTACTAAATATACATTTTACTGGTGGAAGATATTACTAAATTAGGAAATTTTCCAAGACATATTTGATTTTGTAAACTAAAATTATGGCACAACTTTATTTCTACTTAAGCAAAGTTGAATCCCAGAAGATATTTTTCAGCCTTCTTGCCCTATTCATGCGTCAATCCGAATACATACTGTATATAACAATACTTCACAAAAAGCGATCCCAATTATTTATTAATAATCTTCTATAACCTTGATATGCCGCTAATGACTGTGATTAAAACACTGACTAATACTATATCGTGCCATCTTCACTCCTCTGACGTCAGACAATCATCTATTCCGGTTTTAGCTTGCATCTAGATAATCATCTCGTAAGATAATATTCCACAGATAGCTTAACTTTTATGGTACAAATCCTATTAAAAGCTATTAATGGAGTACATCATAGCGTTGTTGCCATCAAAATTAAACATAATTTTTTTAAGGAAGTGGCTTATTCATCAAAGCCATAACTTAAAATAAGCTGTGCCATAGCTTATGAATAGTAACGTGTTCCATGGCGTTGTTATATTATTACCTCGGTGTAAGTAATGTAGCGCTGTTAGTGGTACCTCAACAGTGATTGGTCGTAGGAACACTAGTAGTCATCTGGCGATTATTCACGTCACCAATCACCAGATCCGACTACATCAGCTATCCAGCCCATTGAAATGAAAAAAACTATTTTTCAATATTAATAATAAATCAAAGTGCAACAAATTTTCTAAAAGAGCGTTCAAGGTTATTGTTATACAAAATGAAATGTTAATCATTTGTATCTTGGTAGATACCTGTTAAAGTAAGGACGTTTTTTAAACAATCTTTACGCAAATTACGTTAATAATATCTTGAAAACAACTGTTAGATAATTTTCATAATTGTTTCTAAATATATTTTTTCTAACAGTTCTAACAGTCGAATTTTTTGGGAAGATTTGATTTTCCAAACAAATGTCAAAAATAGATTTATGTTGAATTTTAACCCTAATGACAATAGAATTTACTTTTTTGAAGCACATACGGAAATTGAATATCTCAATAACCGTTGGGATTTGCATAGTACATATTAGAAAATATGAGAAGAATAAGAATTAAATTTAGTTATAGTCAGTAACCTTGTATATTCTCTGGAAAGAGATTTTTGTATAACGTTATGTTGGCTTTCTGATGCTGTAATTGCATCTGTTATTATTTATAGTTTATTTAAATAACACTAGGAGAGAGCGGGGTAATGAGAGCAGGCCGGTAATGGGTATTACTGTTGAAAACGGTGGTTACTGATAATGCGAGCCTACATGGCTCTCATTACCAGACATACATACATAGCTACCACTACCCCGTTATAGTTTCTAATGTATTTTTAGGTTTATTAATGTTGTTTTTTGACCGTTTTGTTTGTTAAACAATAAAATGTATACGGGTTCTTCGGTCCTTTAATAATAAAATCTTTATTTTCGATATTTCCTCACAATCCTGTAAGTTCTTCAGGAAATATTTCAAAATTTTGTCAATGTTCTTAGAATTTATTTTTTTTAGGTTTATATATTTTTGTTTTGTTTTAGATGCCGCGGACAAGAGATCGTACTACAAGAAAAGCTTCTTGGACGGTAGATGCATTAGAATTCATCAGAATTGAAAATTATGGCACCCATTTCCCATATGAGCGTTAAATGGGCTCTCATTACGCGTGTGAAAGGGGTAATGGAAGCGATTGACCTTTTTTATAAAATCTTTATTGTACCTTAATGCATGGCTGCAATTGATTTAAACTTTCATGGAAAGATAGGCAAATAAACGAGGTTTGAGTTTCTAAATAAAAATTATAACAATGTAAACAAATGTTGTTTTTATACACATTTTTCCTTAGTAAGTTCCAATTTCCCTGCTCTCCCCTTCTACTACAATAAAATTCAATCTGAACTAAAAATTAGAGAAAAGACGTAATTCAATATTTAAATTTATTAAAACTGGACGGAATAACAGTGATTATGTTTTTGGTACCTACTGTATTCGACATTTTTCAAATGTGCTCAGCACAAGATCTATGTAATAGTTAACAGAAACAAATCAATAGCTATGCATTTAAATTATCTTCCAAATTGTTTTATTATGCTCGGTAACATTTGTACAATTGTATCCGTTAATTGCCCAAAATCTATTCCGGTGGTGAATGGTGAATATTATTCAAATATTAGTTAAACCTTATCTTTGCCGTTTACACTGCAAGTTCAGTTCTCTGTTCAATTTCCCTTCAAATTGAGATATTAATTAAACTAAGATATAAATACCACTAAGAAGGCCAGGAACTGTAACTCAAACGTAACTCCTACAGTTGAACTAGCTGAAGAAGAAGTGAACTTGCCGTATAAATATACAGTGAGCTTAATACAACGCTGTACATGCTTTAAATTAATTACAGCTAACTTTTTCTGAAAACCATAGTTACGTCAGTTATATAAACATAATTTGTGCTGATTTGTGTAACTTCTGTCAGTATTGGTCAGTATTAAAACGTTAAATTTGTTTGTAGAGTCTTTTAATTACTCACAATGTGCACAACAGAGGAACAATTTCAATTTTATACGTGGTATTTAGAAGGATCATCGTTACGCGAAGTTGCAGCTTTGTTCCAAATAGACTTATTCCTAGTCATTCAACGATAGCAAATGCAATTAATAAATTGAAAACTTCTGGTTGTATCAATACTATCCACAATAAAAACGATCTACAAGACCAAGAGATTTGGAATTAAATGTTGTGGCTTATGTGGAACACGACAAGTGCGCAACATCTAGAAAAATTGCTTCGGAAACGGGCATAAGCCAAGAGACTGTTTTAAAGATTTTGAAGAAGCATAAGTATAAGTCATTTAAGTTCCAAATGCATCAAGAATTAAGGCCACATGATTATGAAGAACGAATACGCTTGTGCGAAAATTTATTTCACAAAATAAATACTGACAACGATTTTCTCAAAAGAATTCTCTTCACTGACGAGGCGACATTTTAAACACGGGGAACCTAATCGCCAAAACTGTAGGTACTGGTCGAAGGAAAATTTACATTTGTACAACGTAACGAGAACGCAATATCCTGAAAAAGTAAACGTTTGGACAGGAATCATTAGTAATAGTATTATAGGCCCATTTTTTATCGATGGTAACCTAAATGCAGAAAAAATATTGTCAATTACTACGGAATAGAATTTTCCAGCATAAATGATCAAAATTTAGAGTAAATCTGGTACCAATGCGATGGCGCACCGCCTCATTATTCGAGAAATGTTATCCAAATTTTAAGTGAAAGATTTCCTAATCGATGGATCAGAAAAGGGGGACCAACTAGTTGGCCACCAAGGTCTCCAGACTTAAATCCGTTGGATTTCTTTTACTGGAGAAGGCTGAAATCTTCAGTGTACAACAATGTTCCTCTAGGCAGCATTGAAGAGCTCAAAAATCGAATTCAGGGCGCTTCTCGGGAAATTACCCCTCAACAAATAAGCAACGTTTTAAATGAATTTTATAATAGATTAGGCTACTGTTTGGCCGTTAACGGCAATATTTTTGAACATCTTGCGTAGAATTAGTAAAAGTTTTAATTTAAGATTTTTTGAAGAAATGTATTTTAATGTCATTATGTAGGTATGTTATGTATGTGGTGTGTTTTGAAAAACATTTAAGATGTACTGAAGGTATTATAAATTAAAACACAAAATAAGTTAAACTAGCTTGTTTTTCTTATGTACAATTTTAAATTATTCACTGTGCTCAAAAAATATGTTTTCTGTAAGTAACCATAACAACATTTACTAAATTGACAATGTACGATTTTAAATTATTCAGTAACTTCGTGGAACATACCATACACCTGTAATATGCACATCCATTGAGTGGTCTCCATAACAACGTCGGTTGGAGTATGTACAGCGTTATGTTAAGCTCACTGTATGTACTTACATATATGATTCATCGCTTCGCATCTTACGGTCAAAGATACTGTCTACATCAATGCTCAATCAAATTATAATCACTCATTCATACTGACATTACTCATGACGTAACGGACAAGATCCAAAAATTCGACTGTATGTACCGGGTGGCCAACTAAAAATGTCGCTTGGGCAAAGAGTAGAGTTACAAAGAGGGTGCACTAGAGCTATTATGAATGAATGCGTAAAATAATTCTTATGGCCTCGATAGAGCGATCTGATTGGGAACACCGAAAGTTGAACACCAAATTTTGATTGGCTAGTATTTATTAATGAAAATTTTGCAGAGTTAGTTTAGCCAACACGCGATTTGCAAAGTCACTAAACCGAGAAACTTTGGAAATATTAGAATTTAATGCAATTAAAACTTTAAAATATGTGAAAGTATTGACATAGTGAATGTTAGAAGTAAAAAAAAGAAATACTTTGTTGTTTCTACGTAAAATGTAACATGTAGTAAATTATGAACTACCAACTTAGAAAAAATGCAACCAAGACGATGATTTTAAACTTACTCCAATTTTAAATATATTTGATATGTGCATAGATACATATGTGCGTCGGTCGTTTAAAATCATATATATACATATATATGATTATATACACTTTATAAAATCTTACACAGCTAAAATAAATCAAAAAATCGCGTAAAACTTTGATAAATTCGTGTGTTCAAT
This sequence comes from Holotrichia oblita, assembly GCA_023690525.1. Classification (NCBI taxonomy): domain Eukaryota; kingdom Metazoa; phylum Arthropoda; class Insecta; order Coleoptera; family Scarabaeidae; genus Holotrichia; species Holotrichia oblita. The sequence continues at coordinate 86,605,796 of CM043015.1, read as the reverse complement.
CGAAGTATTGACAGCATCGGTTCATTGAACTGTCAAAATTTATAGTATTTCTCAAGGTTATAAGATTGTTTTGGGGCCAATATCTAAGTGCACTCTCTTGTTACTCTTTGGCTTGGGCATATCTCAGGAACGGTATTAACGGAATATTACTGACTAAAGTGACCCCAAGAAACATCTGGAAATTATTGATGACCGCTAGAGGGCGCAACTGATCACCAAAAACTTTAATTCTTATTTTACGCGAAATTTACCAACTGAAAATCTATCATATATATGAAAATCGGAATTTACTGAAAATTTTACATATTCTAAATCGGACAATTTTTTGTATTTCGTCTAATAAGGGGAGGGGAGGAGGTGAAAGTTTGTATTGAAAGACCGCTTATAACTCCTGTTTTGTTGAACCGAATTTTGCAAACTTAGTCTCGTTGTAAACAGCATTACTCCTCCAATCTAATGCTTACAAATTGGAACCGATCTAGTAAGTGACGTGCATGCTACAGGGCGCCGTTTAAATTTTTTCGGGAATTTTGATTTTTCTCGAAAATATTAAATGGAAAGATACATTTTTAACAACAAATTAAAAAAGTAGGCTAAATTACCAACAAACCAGCGAAAACCGTGTATTGCTATCGTTTACCAATCCGAAGATATCTTTAGAAACGCGTGGATGGTGAAAATTTCTTTTATAAATTTAAATTATTCTGTTTCTCGTCAACGAAATTTAGCAAATTTGGATTTTCATTGGCCTATGTTTTGTGAGTCAAACTGTTTTATATTGTTGTGTCCATTACCGTTAGAGGGCGTCAAGGAAATTTAAATATGTAAATTTCATGATTTTTGAAAAGAACATTGCGTGGAAGGTTATATTTATGCTCATACTATAAAATAATGGATTGAAAGCTTAATAAGATTTTAGTAAAAACACAACGGTATAATTCAAACAAACAATAAAGAAAAACAACAAAAAACGAAGCAGCGTAATAAAGTTAAAATTAGTGGCGGTCTAAATATTGAAGTTGTCTCCTATTATTTTCGATGCACACTTTCACTTTACAACGAGTGAATAGAACTACAGCCTGTCTTCTGTCGTAGAAATACTTTGAATGATATTTCCTATTCCCACAACCAAGTTGTTGTTGTGCAGTAGATCGCGTTGCAAAAATAAGATATTTTTTTCACCCCCATAAAAAAAAATCAAAGTCCAATTTGGGGTCCTAGGTGGCCATGGAACTAGACTGGCGTGTTACATCCACCCATCAGGGGCCAGAAATTGCGAACATTTACGGAGAAATGTACAGCGCACTCATCATATTGAAGAGCATATATTGTTAGCGGCATGTCTTCTAATTCTGTTCTCTTTAACGTCCTCTAGCGGTAACAGAAATAAAGACAATATTAAACAATTTGAATCACTAGCAGTAGGTTTAGGAAAATCCATGATAGTCTGCTTTTTTGGCCGCCAAGCATTCCACGCACTGTTCTTTTCAAAAATCTTAAAATTTATGTATTTAAATTTCTTTATCGCCATCTAGCGGTGACGGGCATGATAAAATTAAACAGCTTCAATCACTAAACATAGGACAATGAAAATCCTTTCTAATAAGACCAAATTTGCTAAATTCCTTTCACGGGAAGCAGAATAATTTAAATTTTCGGTTTTCGCTGACTTGGTAATTTAGCCTACTTTTTCAATTTGTCGTCAAAAATGTATGTTTCCATTTAATATTTTCGAGAAAAAACAAAATTCCCGAAAAAAAATAAACAGCGCCCTCTAGCATGCACGTCACTTATTACATTGATTCCAATTTGTAAGCATTAGATTGGAGGAGTAATGCTGTTTTCAGCGAGACTAAGTTTGCAAAATTTGGTTCAACAGAACTGGAGTTATATCCGTTCCTTCAATACAAAGTTCCCCCTCCTTCTCTCCCCTTATTTGACAAAATACGAAACAGTTGTCCGATGTGAAATATGTAAAATTTTCAGTAGATTCCGATTTTTGTATTTATGATAGACCTTAAGTTGGTAAATTTTGCGTAAAATAAGAATTAAAGTTTTTGGTGATCAGTTACGCCCTCTTGCGGTCATCCTACGCTTTTCTAAATAATTTTCAGATGCTTCTCGGGGTCACTTTAGTCAGTAATTTTTTTTTCCAGAGCTGTACTGTAAATCGTTCCTAAGATATGACCGAGCAACGTTCTTACTTGGCCACCCGGTACATACAATAAAACGCATAAATAGTATATGTATATAATTTATTATAACTGTTGAAATGAATTAATTATTTTTACAATACAAGTAACTTTTCTACTAATCTAACTATAAAAAAAAAATACAGAAGATATCCCAACTAACCCGCTCTTTCCTAATTAATTTCATTTATACTAAAAGGACGCTATTTTCATCGCTCTCTTTAAACATATATAATTGCAAGTAGCTACTATTCTGCAAAGCTGTAAAGTGTGGCGAATAATTATAGATCATAGCTTGTTGTTCACTCCGCCAATCTGGATATTTGTGATTATTTCTTTTTGCCTCTTCAATGAAGAAATTAGCAAAATATTGCGACGACTTTATAGCTTCGGCAGTATGTGGAATAAGAAGACTACTTTTAAATTCAAAATTGGCTTTTTCCGGGTGAAACTGAATAGAATAAAAGGGATATCTCTTAGATTCAAAAACTGATATAAACTCGAAATCGTTTACATCTTTGTTTGTAGAAATAATTTGCCAATCATTTAAGAGATTATTTTCTTCAAAAGTCTCTTCAGTTAAGCAATAGTTGTGACTGTTGTACGTAATGTCGAGATTGGTTAAATCTTCTACAATATCATCTGGTGCATTAGAAAATAATTTACTGGTTCTAAAATCTGCAATAGCAAAGAAGAAATGTGAAACATATACAAATCCTTTACAATTTAGTAGGTACCTGCTTTGAATTCAAGAGGCATTGATATCTTCGTAGCTGAACAATGAGATCGTACTTCTTTTCCGCCAAGCGCTACATGTACCATCAACTCCATCCCTAAGCAAGTACCCCATATTGGATAATAGTCACCATTCTGATTTAATTCCAAAGCTATGTCGTAGATTATTTGTCCAGCGTCAGCGTACCCATCGCTTTGGTTGAAAAATGTTGCACCTCCAGGAAACAAGATTCTTAAGTATAAATAAACAGATTAAGTCAAACATATGTGTCTTATTCTTATAATTTTTATATTACCCGTTCGTGTTATTAATTAGCTCCTTATAATACTCCTTATTTTTTCCAATCCTAAACAGAAACAACATATTGAAAATTCTCTACTAATCTCTAATTCTTTCAATATAATACAATAAAATTCACTCAATACAAACATTAGTAATTAATTTGCAATACTAATCAATCATCAATAGTAATTTAACTTCCTAATGCCTATATAACAAACGGAAGAAAAAAAGGCAGGCACAGAAAAAAATGAGCTAAAGACGAATCATTCATTCCTGGAGAGAAAAATGTAAAACATTAGGCATTGTGTAGTCTTAAAAATAAGTATAAAGAACTTCGCCAAAGTCATGCACAATACTTCTAATTTTACGTACTTAAAATAGAAGCTTCCTAAAATCAAGTATGCAAATCACTAGTGATTCAGAAATGTTGCTCACAGTTTTTTGGGAACTCGAAAGGCAGAAAATTACCGTGATATTGTTAACGACCCCAAAAATTTGGGTTACGATATCTCCTTAAAGTACACTCGAATATAGGTGCGAAAAGCCTTACTACCGACTCAAGAAAGACATACACTCACACTGTCTAAATCTAACCAAAACAGATATAATTTTATTTGGTCCTGAAAAATTCACAGAGTAAGGCTACTGCTTATTGTTTATAGGCAACTATTGGGCTAACTGCTGGAATATTGAACTTGCACAAACACTGCAAATATTTAACTGAAAATTTTGTCTAGTCATATGCATTTCTTTCAGTCCATAAGTAGAATTGAATCAGCAAAAATAGATAATTTTATGTTGCCATAATTATATTGAAAACATTACAATTGTTTATCCACTCATTCCTCTCAATTTTCCGTAATTTATACAAGATTTAATACAAGTAGGTATCAAACATTTGTCATATAAAATAATAATAATAAATATAGTACAAATAGTAATGTAGGTAATGAAAGACAAAATAGCAGTCAAATATTAACTTAATAAATATTAAGAAATATTGTTTTAAAGAAATATTTCACAAGCACTCTGTATTCATAATTATACTCCTAAAATTTGCTTCACCAGTTTCTACAGACACGTTTGCCAACGTACCAATCACAAGCTACAGAAGAGAAACTACTCAGCTATTCTCATGGAACAGTAGCATGAAACATTCACAGTACTTAATGTTGAAAGAACTTCTTAACTTTGCGTCAGTTTAAAGTCAATCAGCATCATCAATCAACATCTGTTATACGAAAAGTAAGTTTAGTATCCAGTAGTTAATTGTTTTGCATATACTGTATTAAGTATAAATATTTTAATTCTTAAACAAAAATGCTACACCATAAAATCTACGTAAAATAAAGATAATTTTTGAGATAGTGTGTCATTTAGTAGAGGCCTTGAACAACATGCATATGTATGTATGTATAGTAGTAGACATCCAATGCAATTCATACAACACTACATTCATATTACATACTTACATTATTGGAACAACTCTGGCACCAGCACTTTCTAAATATTTAACATAAGAAGCTGCAATAAAACTATCATAACTAATTCCAGGAAAAAGAGAGTTTACGGAAAATGTCTCCTGTGACAGAATTCCAATGATAGGAACATCGGTATTCCCTAAAGTTTGTACTAAAAACAACGACAACACACAAAAAGACAACATGTTCGTATAATAAACACACTATAACTGATAAATTAAAATCGGCGGGATGTTTATCTCTGACAACACTTGCCCTAAGTGGATCTGTTTTTATTATTTTATCTATTTGCATATTATAAGTACATATCATCGCACATGTTTTTTGATTATACTCGTAACTATTATACACATATCTAATACTAACTTATTAAACCACGTTAACAAATGAATAAATCAGCCGGAAACGCCTGTGGTCTAACTCATAGATATTTGCCATTCTTTGAGGATAATAAAAACTGTGCAGTATGTAGAAGCCGAGTTGATACCTCTTTCTATCATGGTAAATGATTAGACACTGAATATTTAAAATTGCTGTCTTATGTCAGATTTTTGCAGATTTCATAACTGTCTTTTTTATTTTTTCTAAACAAGGGTTGTCCAAAGAATTTATTATGAAATCGAATATGTTGTTATATAATTCGGTTGGCACTTGTTTTTATGATTTAGAAAATTTATAATTTATTAAATGTAAACATAACACATACATAGTGTATAAATTGGTAACACCACGTAACACATACTGTAAGTTAGATTGTTAGAAAACATAACTGGCAGTTCCCCATATACAGTGTGAAAAAAAAGTATGATCTACCCCTAATGATTTGGTAGCCTTCAGGTTTTATGGAAAACGCTCGATTACGTCGATTTAGTTTTTCAGTTTCCCACATTTTGACAAAATTATTTTTATTATTGACATCTATCAAAAATATGACGTCGTCGACATTTTTCTTAAACGACAGTACATATATGGTATGCGATACATAATTTGAAAACTCTTGCTTCACTTACAATTAGTATGTTCCTAGATTTTTATGCGATTCTGTCGCTCCGTTTCAAAATGGCGGTCGTTCAATTGTGAAAATTATCTTAAATTATCTCCTACTAAAAGAATAACTCTTTCTTGATTTATCAGAGAAAAGCAAACTATTGAACATGGTTTCATTATCAACGCGTAATATTAAATAAAACAAAAAAAAGGGCAATCAAATAATCATAAAAATAATAATAATAAGAACGATATGTTGAGAATAAAACACATGAATATAAACAATTTATTACAGTAAATGCTGAAAGTGACCACCGTTGACTACTTGGCAGTGTCCAAGTCTAGAAACAAATTCTTCTTGAACATTTCTGGTGAAATGTTTCATACTTCAGTTCTAATGCGGCACTTTAGATCATCAATATTTATTGGTCTATTTAAAAAAACTTTGGATTTCAAATAACCCCACAAAAAGAAGTCCAAAGGGGTCATATCAGGTGACCTGGCGGGCAATGGAACTTCGTCGCCCAATCCATTTGCCTGGAAACAACAAATCGAGATATTCCCGAACTTCTCTTGCATAGTGGGAAGCTCCATCTTGTTGCAGCCAAATGTCTGGACTAGGCAAATCAGGATTATTGTGGTCAGGATACAGAGTGACTAAAGCTGGTAGAAGTTCAAACTGACAAAAATTTACGTAGACTTCACGACTACGATTTTTTGAAGGGAAAATGGTCCTATCACTCTATGTTTCAATATATACCGGCCCATACATTAAGTTTCTGAGGCGATTGACAATGAGCTTCTTGAATCCAATGTGGATTTTCTTGAGACCAGTATCGACAATTTTGTCTGTTTACAGTACCGTTGAGGTAAAAAGTTGCTTCATCTTAAAATAAAATATTAGCGGCAAAGTTCTCATCTTGGTTACAATGTGGTTGCATGATTTCGCAGAACTGCAGTCTTCGGTCGAAATCATCATCATTTAACTCTTGTACCAGGCAGACTTTGTACGGGTGGTATTTTTCTTTATGCCAAATTGTTTGCACAAACGTGTTACTTATATCTATATCAAGTGCTACTTGCCGACTGGTACGATGAGGATTGTCTTCAACAGCTAATAGGACGTCAAGCTGAATATTTTCATCTACTTCCACTTTTAGGTAAATTTTTAACATGGCCATGTTCTTCATATTTCCTTAAAGTCTTGCAAACGGTGGATTGTGAAATTGGCGTTCGATCTGGATGAACTTAATTGAAAAGTTTACGTACCTCGTTAGTAGATCTGCGACGATCTCCGTGACCAATCATCATAAGAATTTCAGTACGGTCTTTTTCACTGAGCGACATTTGTGGTTTATTAGAAAAGGAATTTTCGAATACAACGCAAAAACAGTAAAATCTCACTAGTTCAACAAGCAAGGACTTTCAAATGATGTATCGCATATAATTTTGTCAAAATGTGGGAAACTGAATAACTATAATTGACGTATTCGAGCGTTTTCCATAAAACCTGAAGGCTACCAAATTATTAGTAGTCCATGCTTTTTTCCACACTGTAGTATAACATCACCAAGTATGTATGTAATCATGGTTAAATATATGTATATTGTCATTCATCCTTATTTGTAAGTCCTAAAAAACATTAATAAAACTAAACATAAACTTGTTTACTATTTACATGAAAATACGACATAAAATAATTTTACATGCCTAATTGTTATGTGTTTAATGCAATAAAAGCTGCCAAAATTACGATACAATATTTTTATCAATAAGAAACAATGTATGATCTGAGTTTAAAACATTATTTAACCCGACGTCAGCACGGTGGGGTATGACATACCTGACCGAATTTTAAAACTTCACTGCGCAGTATTGAAAATGTATATCTAATTTCTAGAACTATACCCCACCGTAGCTTCTGCATTTTGGACGATCTCTATCAGTACCTTGATCAGTACATTTCATCAATGTAAGCCTATTTCGTTGGTTTGTTCTTTCTATTACATACAAATTGTCTTAGCATGTGACATTACGAAAAGGAACAAGCGAGGTTGTTGCAGTTATGGAAGGATTTTGAACATGAGGATAACAATTCACTGATAACGTACGAGGCGGATTCCGGTTCAGAAGCGGAGGACGATCATATCAGCGAGAGATCAAAAGATTCAAATACCGAACAAGAAGCGGAGAATACTAGAGAACCATTGCCAGATGGTGAGACTGCATTTCTAGGAAAAGATGGCAGTACAAAATGGTACAGGACAACGCTTGAACAAATACAAGCTTTCATAGAACTTTTATACGCCGCCGGTATCCAAAAATCTGGAAGACAGAACTTGAATGATTTGCGAGGTACCGACGGCTTCGGCATTGATATTTTTAGAGCAACAATGTGCCAAAAAAGATTCAGTACCCTACTACGGTGTTTACGATTTGACATACATATGTATTACTTTTAGCGGAATAAATATTTTTGAAACGATCCAAAAGGCCTTATTTTATAAAACTTACAAAACTGGGTGCAAAACCAGTTGTCTTGATTACTTAATTAATTTTAACGAAATTGCATATCAGACACCGTGTTCCGTTGACAAACACTTTCGTGGAACCTAGTGTAGAGCTTTTTGTAGATAATCAACGCATACTGCACCATACCACTTATGTAACAATTTCTCACCAACGCCGAGTTAAAGCGAATAATATGACACAAGTATTACTTACTGTAAGTAAGATTACTTTATTAGGAATACCATTTGCCAACAAGACATCCTAAGAACAATGTGTTTCAGAATGAAATTAAAAGATATTAACTGTGCTAGGTAATGTATATGGTGGATTTTTAAAATTTAGTTTGGATTTTTTTCTTGTTCTTTAACGATCAAAATTTAAGATGCATGCTTGCTTTTACTCATGTAAGCCAGGTTTTTAAAATCGTATTGCTTCTTTAGCAAAAGCGTTAGAATTAATGCTAAAATACAAATCTTTTCTAAACGTTATACATAGTGTGTAAAAACTTGTACTTTTAATTTTAATTACCGCTAAAGCCAAATAACTAAATGTTATAAAAGTTTCCTATTGAATGATTTTGTATCAGTGTACTTTCTCTATTAAAACTGACAGACAATTTTCAAATAAATACAATTCTATTACCAGGTATTTTTTTATATTCTTGATTAATGTTTTTGAATTAATATTTGCTAAACAAATAGAAGACTTTTTATGATTTAATATTGCATATAAAAATGACATTGACATTGATAACTTTTTTAAATAATGTCAGATTTAGAAACCACAATTTTTTTGTCTAGTTTCTTTTGCAGTCAACATTAGTTCTAATGCTTTGGCTACAGAACCAATACCAGTTTAATCACACTACTACATTAATAATCTTTACAATTTTCTTTAATATTTTGCTAGAGGGCCATTTAAAAGCAAAATTAATACAGTAAAGTTCTTTGACAGGATGCCTAACCTCTCCAAAAGATAGTAAAGGGTCATAGATACTGATAACTATCGTAATTTTCAACAAAATTTATATAAGGTGTGCATTTAGGAACCAATTTAGATATAGTACATGGTAGTTTTTATCCTAGCACTTAATTCTCCATGAAATTTTACATTGATCCATATTAAGGTCGGCTATACCCACCCTCAAGATGCTTATTCTGAACGGGTAATATTTTTATTGCAAGATGTGGCTACAATACTGACAACAATGACCCTGCAATCATAACAACATTTAAATGCAGTATAGGGCTCGGCAATTATATGTATATCCCTACAATATTGTCTGCAACAGTATGACGCGGTATGGCCTGTAAATTTGTTTTGTAAACGGTCTACACAATCGGGTAATAAAAATGGCTGACGAAGTCATACATGTCGCAACGGCTTATATTCTTTTAAAAGAAAGGTTAAAGAAAAAAAGACAAGATTGTGGATTCGACGTTACTTCAATAGGCGTTAAATTTTAGACAACATAAGTCTAGAAATAAGTCTTGATAATAATTTATTTAAAAACTTTTCAAGAATGTCAAAGAGTGACTTCGAATTGCTTTTAAACACAATTGGACCAAAAATAAATAATAAAGTAGTAGTATTAATCATTGTATTCCTGCGAACTTTTCCAAAACAATCATCAAATATGCTGCAATATACTGTTGCAGAGTATTTTTCGCTAGCCAAACGATCATCCGGCAACCTGCCTGCAACAGATAAAACTACATCGGTGATATCAAACATGTGTGGCTATATGGTCGGGATATACTAAAAACACTACCCCATGAGTCTGGCGGTTATTGTTGGCAATGTTGCTGGCCATTATGTTGTAGCCCCATATTGCAATAAAAATATTACCCGTTTAGAAGCACTTTTATTAATTAGTTATCAGACATGATTGGTTCCAACTACAGAAAGTATCCTAATATTTCTTTTTTTCTCTTAGTTTGTTATGAAAGTAAAGTAGTTCGATAAGAATTGTTAAATGGGTGACATGATTGTTGCTTACACCAAATCTCAGTCCCAGTTAGCCTCACTTAAATGTCGTACCAGTTGAAAACGCCAATCCATTTAATTATAAATAATGTATAAATTATTATAAAAAGAATTGAAAAAACCATTAATTTAATTTATTTTCTACATGTCTAGTGCAAATGTTAAAAGTTTGCATTTAATCAATTTAATCGTCTACATTATTAACACAAAATCACCTGTCACATACAACGCGATCTACTTTTTAATACACTGCTCCGTAAGTAAATACATATAAACATAAACACAAAAGAATATTGAATACATTAATAAAATGAGAAACGGAAAAGGTCTAATAGTACAAATATAAAATAATATTGAATACATTAATAAAATGAGAAAAGGAAAAGGTCTAATAGTACAAATATAAAATAATATTGAATACATTAATAAAATGCGAAAAGGAAAAGGTCTAATAGTACAAATATAAAATAAGAAAAAATCGCAAATATGTTGGCCATTTTGGGCTAAACACTGAATTAGTCTTGTCTATAGTTCGGTTGTTAACGCACTCTCCATAGCATAGTAATAAAAATTTCTAAAAGATATCTCAAGAAACCAAGGCTGGCATTTCGAGGGTCCATTAGGACCTATCCATCGATCTTCAAATATCTAATTAGTTAGTGGTAAACAACATACGACAAATGTCCAAAGGTACCATCTAGTAAATGCCAGCAATTCCATTCAATGAAAGGCATCTCATCCAAAAATATTGAGAAGGCGTCTCTTAACATTTTTAAGGAGTTAATTTTCATCATATTATAATGCAATCGACGGTTTTTGGTCATTGCGGAAACATTAACATCAAATGTATGTTGATGATTTGCGACCCGAACCTCATGTGGATTTTTTGTTGCCTAATGATGTAAATGTTATCTATAGATCATATCTTCCCATTCATTAGTCTAAATAATTTTCTTTTATTTCGTCCTTCTGAACTTTTAATATAAATTCATAAAATTTAATTCATTTAATATTGTCTCCTGGGTGCGGTTCTTATAATAATTAAAACGATAGTCACACTTTATGTCTTTTTGAAATTCAAAAAATGGTACTTCTGACAGTCCGACATCAATTGAGGCTGCAGCAACTAAACTTGCTGAAATACTTTGGATTGATGTGGTGAATTTATTACTACAATAAAAATTACCATTAAAAAAAGCATTTTTAATATTTGAAAATATCTGAATTGTTCCTAATTTCTGGACATAAATGACTGGACATATTTATATCAGAATAGCGAGATGGTTGACTTTTTATTAGGACACGGAGCCAACCCACACTACTTGACGTTTAATTATTCTAACAACGAGTTTCATGAAAGACCTACTTTAACCATTTTTACTTCTGAACGAATATTCGTTTGTAGTTGAGTTTTAAAAGATTTACAAATTTTGAATAAACGGCAATATTTACCTGTGGCTATAGAGCACAAATATAAATCAAGTACAATTAAAAATAAAAATTATAAGCATGTTATATTTATTTATTTACAGTATTACAAGTAATTTTTATATGTACAATCTTTTTAATAAATAAATAATAATAAATAATCGAGTATAACATGTACTATTATATAAATTCATTCATCGTCTTTTTTAAACATATATAGTTGCATGTAGCTGCTTTTTGTAAGTCCCATAAAATGTGGTGTATAATTATATATCAATGCTTTTTCGAGACATTCGCTATCATGGTACATGTGATTATTTTTTCTTGCTTCTCTTATAAAAAAATTTGAAAAAAATTGTGAAACTTCAATTGCCTCTAAACTGTGAGGTATATCACCACTTTCTCTGAACTCAAAATTCGCTTTTTCAGGATGAAATTGAACACCGTAAAATGGGTATTTCCAAGATTCAAATACGGAAACAAATTCAAAATTATTTTTATCCTTGCTGGTAGCCAGAATTCTCCAATCTTTGAGTAAATCATGTTGCTCAAATGTAGATTCGGGTAAACAAAATATATTGCTGTTGTACACAATTTTCGATTCTGAAAGATTGCGCAGTAACTCCTCGGGCGCATTGCGAAACAATTTGCTGGTTTTAATACCTGTAAAAATAGAAAAAAAAAGAAACTTTGTGCTTTTATGCGTTAATTAAACAAATAGAAATACCGCTTTTAAAATCTAAAGATGTACAAATTCTTTTAGCTGAACAATCTGATCTGACTTCTTTGCCATTGAGCGCGACGTGTATCAATAATTCCATACCAAGGCACGTACCCCATAACGGATAATAATCTCCCGCATCATTTAATTCTATTGCTAAGTCGTATATAATTTGCCCTGCATCAGCATAACCATCACTTTGGTTAAAATATGTTGCACCACCAGGAAATAAGATTCTGCATTTCAAGAAAAAGTTAAGTGTCAATTACATAGACAGTTACTCTCCGTGTAATTTCATAGAAATACAGTACAAGTTTGTGAAATAATCGTAATTTCCTGTCAAATACATTTACCTAATTCACAATAAACCAAAAATTTCGTACCCGTTTGTATGGTTCAGCAAGTCTTGATAGTATTTCCTATCTTTTCCTATCCTAAAATATAATCCAAACTTATGGTGAAATGAAAACAAAAAATTTGCATGCTTACATAATTGGAACTACCCTAGCCCCGGCGCTCTCTACAAATTTAACGTAAGATGCCGCTATAAAACTGTGAAATTGTTGATCAGGAAAATATTGGTTTACGCAGAAAGTTTCTTGAGATAAAATGCCAATAATCGGAGCATCTGTAGTTGCTAAAACAAAAAATATGAAATATAAATATTCGGATTTCGACAATACCTCCAAAAAGTTTCCGTAGTCTTTTGTTCATTAATTTTCACTTTTTCTTTATATTATTAGATGGAGGACAGCTTTAACACGATTTATTCGACTGGCAATTTAAATATCAAAGACGTTAATTAATAACCTTTAATTGATTAATGACCTTTGATGTCGATTACAACAGCTAATTCGTATTAGAAAAAAGAAGAAAGATTGTAAATAAAATTAATCAAATACAGAGCCATCTAACTTCAGGAGAGATTTAAAGCCAACATTGTTCACACATACAACAAATTCTAAAAGTCCTACTATAGATGCACACCCGCAGTTGAACATCTTCAAGAAAAGATCTCACCAGTGTTGACAAACGTTTAATCTTCGAAGAGCAAAAGATTTTTCTAACTTGTTTAGTGATCATTATAGGTATTACAGCAAATTTAAGTTGTTGTGTGACTTAGTAGTTATTGAGGAAATATATGAATAATGCATTTTGGTTTAATTAAATTCCAAATAAAGGACACCTCTACCCATATCATCAGACAATAAAAATATAAATAACATTCTTTTGTTGTAACTTTGACTATTTTTTCTACCTTGACATCAATGCAAGTTTGTATTTTGCCGTTACATTTTGTCCATATGTTATAGGCAAAGGTCGATATCTGGCCTCTCCGCGGAATGACTAGTCTATCTTAGGTTTGACCAGCGTTCTTCGGCAAATCCCGAAATAGGTTCTAATTTCGTCCTTTGATCGATGTATTTTTAGTCGAACCTAGGAGTCTCTAAACTTGTTAATCAAACGTCGAACGTACAATACTCTGTTTCGATCCTTGCCTAGTCTATTCTAGAAGCGAATGAAATCGGGGTTTAACCTGTAGGACCTATATTGATGATTGCAGAAGATGTTTGATCTTTTACATTTATACAATTTTGAGGAGCATTTTTTATTACAGTGGCATTTTCTTAAGAGCTAAGAAAATTATTAATTTGAATTTCTGCATGAAATTCGCTCTCAAAGATTCTTTATCCACATTTTCAATTACAACATAGTTTGGTTCAGACATCTTTAAGCTTACAGGCTCACGTTCAATATATGTACTACTTAATGCACGTTAAGTACTCGGCCACAAGAAAACTAATGTCATACTAACCTTTTTAAATATATGTAGCAAGTACAGTGCAAATCGACGTTTGACACATTTGTCCGAGGCGTTTCTAGGATTGACTAGGCAAAGACCGAAACAGATTATTTTACATTCGACGTTTGACTAAAAAGTTTAGGTACTCCTAGGGTTGACTAAAAATACGTCGGTCAAAGAACGGTATTTGAATCTATTTCGAGGTTTGCCGAAAAGCGTTAGTCAAACCTAGGATAGACCAGTCTTTCCCCGGATAGACTAGATGTCGACCTTTGCCTATAACACATACACTAAAATACAATGAAAAAAAAAACACGAAATTCATGTTTTATTTATAATTGCAACAGGTTCAATCAGATTTAAAACAAAAACAAGTGAACACGCATCATAGTATAGTACATTAAAACACGAGATTGAAACGAAAACAAATTTATATTACACTACACGCACTACACCAAGTAGTACCCAACCTTCTGGGTAAGAATAGAAGAAGTAGTGTTATGCTTTTCGATATACACCAACATTACAAACATATTATTTTCAACATGGTGTATGTAGTCCAGATAGTCTGAACTATAACAAACGCCATCATGTTAAATACTCTAAACTACTGTAGCCGATGCAAATATCATTATTATTCCGTCGAATGCACCCAGGTAGAACTCGCACTGAGGCCATAGGACTATTGCGCTCTTTTGTTTCACAGCCCCTTAAAAACCTCCGTCGTAAACAAGAATCGCAGTATATCTCTTTGATGGAAAGCCTCATATCTCCGCAAGAGTCAACTTCTAGGCGACGACGATTTGCTTCCATGAAAACCATAGCAGTTTGCTGTCCGGTGATCCTTTACCAGTAGTAAGATATTTTTATGGTGGAAATTCGACGACGGATCATGTTGCAGTTGTAGCCTTGCGTAATGTTTCGCTTTTCGAAGGACCAATATGAATTATGTAGGATCACAAAATATTGCACTTGCTCCACTTAAAACTGTGTACTTTTTTTAAATTGATGAGAGTTCTTTACGGTTTCGGTTACTAAGATGTAAGTTAAGTCTCTCGCTTCAACTGCTTAAATTGGCTTGAACTGCTCGTGTTGTACTGTTTTTACTGAGCGTGTCTTGCCCATATATCAACTTAGCACTATTTCTCGATAGACATGTGCATAGATACCCCGATCTACCTATAGTAATTGTAAATCCGACACTTTAGATACTTAAGCTGAAGTCATAAAATGTTATTTATATACTATCACGAGCAAATTAATTTCTAGATACAATAATGCACACTTAGCACATAGTATAGGCAGTATAGGCAGCATATACGGCTCAGATTCAAATCAATCAGAAATTACCGGTTTAGTCACGATGGCATCGGTCGACAAGTAAATACGCATTTGGTGAGTACAACCAAGTACAACAAATTTATCAAAAATTGAATACTTTACTCTATACCAGTATGAAAAATATATGTTACAATGTAATATAAGTAATTGAGAAGTGATTTAGAATAGATGAATGATTATTTTGTGACATTGTTACGATTATAAGTCAGCTTATGTTCATAATAATGCACAATTGGTATCAAAAGAGTTTACATCCATTTATTTTGAATTTCTGATTGTTTCTATATTTACTAAATTGAGACTTTTATAACAACTCGAGGCTATTTTCTGAGACCTGAATAATTTTTAAACTTTAGAAAAACGATACGATCCTCAGAATGAAAAAGATGCTGAAGAGTTGTTGGAGATATTTGCAAATTTATCTGATTCGGATATTGAATTGAGCGATGCCGATGATGAAGGGGGAGATATGAATAATGATTTTGCAATTTCTGGAACAGAAGAAGAAGTTAGGGTGGGTGCTGATAAAATTGGACCCCAGACAAGAGAAATTGTAGAACATTTAGATGAAGAATATGATGAAGTCGACATACCATTAATGCTCGCTGGTCGCAAAACAGTAACTGCACAAGGCTTGGTGGAATGGTGCATGAAATAGTTTGGACTGCTAAAGAAGATGAAGAAGTCCCTCCAGAAATCCGTAGTCCATTGAAATACTTCGAGAGATACATATATTAGTGAAACTGAATTTGAAAATATCACCCAATTCACAAATACGTATGCTCTTCAAAACAGTGCTAATTTCAAACCAACAAATGTCACTGAAATTAAAAGTTTGTTTGGGTTACATATTGCAGCAGCAACTCTAAAATTTCCAAGAGTGCGACTTTTCTGGAACACAGCATTACGAATAAATCTTTTCCACCAAACAATGTCACGAGATAGGTTTTTTCAAGTCCCTAGTAACTTGCAATGCGTAAATAATTTAGAAATCCCAGAAAATTGTCTGGACAGATTGTACAAAGTTCGCCCCTTATACGATGGTATTAGAAAAGGCTGTTTCGAATTGGACATAGAGAAAAATGTGTGTATAGACGAGCAAGCTAGAGAGCTGGCTAGACCCAGACTCCCTAAAAAGGTATGGCCTCGGTGCATCAGTTATTCTGCATCTTGTAAAACGAATAGAGAATGAAGGACATACTATTCTTTGATAATTACTTCTCCTCTTATCAACTTCTACAAATACTAAAATCTGAGAAAATATTTGCCGCGGAAACAATCAGAATAAATAGATTTTCAAATCCGCTTGTATTAGCAGACAAGGAATTGAATAGGATGAGAAGAGGAGCTCATGACGAAGTAACTAGTGACGACAAAGATGTGATTTTGGTCAAGTGGCTAGACAACCGATCTGTTGTGTTAACTTCAAACTTTATTGGATCTGGAAATATAGATGAAGTTTCTCGATGGGACAAGAGTGAAAAAAATATGTAAGTGTTGCACGTCCGGAAAATGTAAAATTGTATAATCATTCCATGGGTGGTGTCGATCTAGTCGATTAAATGATAGGGTTATACCGAATATACATATATGCGTTCGCAGAAGTGGACCCTACGACTTATATTCCACGCAGTCGACCTTGCTATAGTAAATAGTTGGTTTGAATATCGGCGAGACTGTGATAGACTGCAAGTGCCAAAAAATAAGGGCCTCGAACTTGTAGACTTTCGTTTATATGTTGCTGATTGCCTTTGCAAACTGGGCAAGCAAGTGGTACTAAAAGAGGGCGCCCTAGTGGTACACCTGAACCAGACCAGCATAGAAACAAGCTACCGAAAAGGAACGAGGAAAATAGGCCATTACCAGATGTTCAGCATGATTTTATAGATCATTTGCCATATCTTGATGGAAATCAAGAAGGTAAGCGAAGCAAATTCAACAAATGTAATAAAAAGACGCACTTTTATTGTAAAAAATGTCAGGTGCACTTATGCATCGAGAAAGACAGAAACTGCTTTGTTGGTTTTCACGCAGGAAAACAATAGCTGTGGATAATAAAAATATTTTTCGGTACCTAGGTATGTTATTTCATTTTTAGCGATAATAACATTTATAAATCAAGTATATAATGCAATTAATTAAAGCCATGCTCGGTGGTTCAACTCCACCTCCGGTCGACATATTAAAAAATAAAAATATGGTTAATTTGGCGGTTGGATAAATGCATTATATACATGTACTTACGCCAAGAAATAAATACTTCGGTGTTAAAACTTATAAATCAAAGCGTTGTATAATCAGACAAATAACATACTTATAAAACAAACTTTTGCTTTATTAATATTTTATTTATCATATTATGATTTATTGTTAGTTGAATAGAATTGAGCATAATTATGACTATCTTTTTTCCTCAAAATTAAATAAAAAATTGCATATTGAAGTAATAAGGGGTATCACCTCTAAAAGGGCCCACACACTGCGTTTTTGTTCGACAGTTTTGTTCAACGAACAAGTCTGTTCGAACAAAAACGACGAACGTGAGTTGCCCACAGACTACAGTTTTGTTCAGCAGTTTATAATATGAAGACAATATATGACTGTGCAGTGGCGGCGGCATTAGCCAAAATCAAAAGAGAAAATTGTAAGAGGAAAATGTAAAATATTTGTATGTTTACATTATTTGAATACAATAAGTTGGTGTACAGATGTTGGATGTTGAAATTACGTAGATGAACTAAACTTGAAATGGTACAGATTTTACAATTATAATAACACGATTTAAATAAATATGAATATATAATACTACATCGAACTACACCACTGCAAAAAATCGTCATCTTTTAAAACTGTTTACCCCACACACTTCAGATTTGTTCGACTGTTTTGTTAGATGAACATGTTCGACGGACATAAACAGGCCGAACCAGATTATTTTCAGTAGCTTTGTACGCCAACATCAACGACGGTTTTCGACCCACACACTTCGGTTTTACGTCGTTTTTGTTCGAACAGACTTGTTCGTCGAACAAAACTGTCGAACAAAAACGCAGCGTGTGGGCCCCTTAAGAGCATTTGCAACTGCTTTAACAAGAAAAAAATTTTTTTTTCGTAACAAAAATAAATCAGGTCTGAAGGGCTTAAAAACAGTGTAAATTCTACGAATTTTCAAACGGAATTACATATATAACAGAAAAAGTTAACTAGAACACAAAGTATAATTTTTGAAAAGGAAAAAATAAATATTCAATTTACTTTAAATGTTTCAGTTGAACTAAATAGCTAAAATAATTTTATTATAGTAAGTATACACATATCCGTCTTAGGAATTTCAAAGATTATTTGATCAAGACGCAAACACTAATCCATTAAAAGAGATAAAACTGATCAATTTAGCTTACATATGTGCTAAAAAAAACTATTAAATAAAAATATAATCTATATGTTATATATAGATGAGTGCATTCAGCAGAAGCAAACAGTTAGGAATGGGGAATGGATTGATTAACTATTTGTTTCTGGTGAATGTAGCCACTGTCATAATCTAATAATAGGTACTATCATGATTAATGTAACATGTAACCCAAAAATTACTACTAAGCATTCAATAGAATACCAACACACAACAAAATAAAAGAAATAAAATAAAGCAAACGCTAGTATTTTAAACTCTGCAAATACACGGTACTTTATGCTTATAAAAAAAAATTGTTATATAACCAATAAACATACTTATGAAAAACAAGAGCAATAATAATAGGCAACAAAAATTTAAATCCGACACTTACGTACCCGTTTGTAGCGAATGTAAACACATCTGCATTTCTGGTTTACACCCAGCGCATCTCATCGTACGATAATAAGATAGAGAATAAATTTTAGACACAACAACCGCATCCTGATAAGTGCTTAAAATAGTGTCAAACTCATGTTTATGTTTACTGTGGATTTCTTGCCATTTATGGGGGTTGTGAATATTTCTAAGGTGATTTACAAATAATTTATATTGTTAGAATACCTTATCCATATTTGAAATTTTTAATTGTGGAGAATTTTAGTTCTTTATTCTTTAGAATGTTTACTCCTTTTGCGCAGGTTTGGCACACGAGAGAAAATGCACAAAACTAACCTTAATCATAAAAGTAAACATGTTCCGTCGAAATGTAGTAAATTTGTTTCGTTTACCTCTTTTAACCAATGTAAGAATAGCACAAGAACAAACAGTGAGTTTGAATATATTAAAAGATTATTACTGTTACGGTTGTCGTTCGTTAACAACAAAAATACAGCACATCTCAAATCAAAACATAACCAACAAATTAACGGAAGAAGAATACCTTGTCAAAGTCAAGGATGACCCAGATACATTTGGTAATCCGTCTATTTACAAAGAAGAATATGAAGAAGGGGACTTAAACGAAGAAGATTATTTACAAAACTCAGCAGATCCTAGTCGAAAGCTTAGAACTAAACAGTACGCAGATATGATTAAAGCTTTTATACGTAAGAGACAAATCAAAGAAGCAATAGATGTTTTAGAAGTACGAATGATAAAAGAAGATCGTGTGAAACCTGAGAATTATATTTACAATTTATTGTTGGGAGCTTGCGGAAAGGTAGGGTATACAAAAAAAGCTTTTTCGCTATATAATAAAATGAAACAACGTGGTTTAAAAGTGACAGGTGGCACTTACACAGCATTATTTAACGCATGTGCTAATAGCCCCTGGCCAGAAGATGGATTAAGTAGAGCATGTCATTTAAGAGAAATTATGATTGAGAAAGGTTATGAACCTAACGATACTAATTATAATGCTATGATTAAAGCATTTGGACGTTGTGGAGATCTTTCAACTGCATTTAGTTTGGTAGATGAAATGCAAGAAAAAAAGATACCAATTAAAGATGATACATTAAACTTTTTATTACATGCATGTGTAGCCGATAAGGAAGCTGGATTCCGGCATTCATTATTAGTTTGGAGGAAATTTATTGTAAAGAAAGTGCAGCCAAATATTTATAGTTATAATTTATTATTACGTTGTGTGCGAGATTGTGGTTTAGGAAATTTAGATATTACACAAAATATCTTGGAGAGTATAGTTCAACAAAACAATCCTTTACTAATTGAATCCTCAAAAGACATTACCGAACAAAATGAAACTATTAGTAACTGTGGAAATGCTGTGAATAGGATTCAAAACAATATTACTATATCGGAGAATAGACCTAATTTAATTGCAAGGGTACCACACCTGGGAGATATACTGAAAATATCTGAAATTACAAAACCTGAAGATAGATTGTTATTAATTGGTGGTTTTTCTGGTGTTTTAAAAAATATACAAGAAAATCATTGTACACCAAATATAAAAACATTCACACAGTTACTAGACTCGATACCAAGTACATTGGCTGCTGAAAAAGAACTTATAGTTTCAATGAAAAAATGGAACATTAAACCAGATATCGACTTTTTTAATATGCTAATTAAAAAGCGAAGTATGCGATTTGAATATGATTTAGCAAAGGTAAGGTACTAAGTAGTGAAATGCATAATTTATCTTTAGTATTCTCTTATAGGAAGTACTAAAAATGATAAAAACAGCAAGACTAGAACCAAATATAGTAACATTTGGTGTTTTAGCACTGGGCTGCAAAACGAGGGAAGAAGCAGAATCATTAATTGGAGAAATGTATAATGAAAACCATAGGTAAATATTCTAAAATTTTTATGAAAATTATACAGGGCGGGGCACCACATTCACCTCGGTTGATATACAAAAAACGGTAACATATTGAAAATCTTTGTTGGAGTATATACAGGCTTTCCCAAAAGAAAGTTACTGTTATATTCCCTATAACTAGGTTCAACAGTTTCTGAGATATTTAACAATTTTTGAAAATGTAGATCAATATTTAGAATGAATACCTGGCGTACGTATTTAAGTTACGTGTTTCAAGTTGTATTATTTCATTAGCACAACCATTACATCTAATGCTAAAATAAACATGCTTTCTAAAAATTATACAGGGTGGTTAAAATCTTACCTCTAACTGTAGGTACCATTAATGCTCAATAACTTGCTTATTTTAAATGGAACATCCTCTATCTAACATCCTCATTCGATTTTGAAACACGTAACTTAAATACGTACGCCAGGTATTCATTCTAAATGTTGATCTACATTTTCAAAAATTGTTAAATATCTCAGAAACTGTTGAACATAGTTATAAGGAATATAACAGTAACTTGCCTTTATTCAGTCTGCATCATCGAAATATGCAATAATATACATGGTGTTTGATTTAAATTTTGATAACTTTGAAGTGTAATTTTCTTTTGGGACACCCTGTATATTTCCAAATAATTTTAGAACATGCTCCCACCTGCTCAAACAAAAATATTTTAAATATGTCTTACCGTTTTTAGTATATCAACCGAGGCGAATGCAGTGCCCCAAGCTGTATAAGGAAAGGAAATCTCTAAAGTTCTTGCTAAAGATTGTGTGTGACGTCTTAACATGTATATTGCTCTAATACCTAATATTTAATATGAACTCACAAAAATTAAAAATGAAGATTATGAATGATTTTTAAACGTTTCTAAAAATATCATTCCTAAATATGTGGTTAAAATAGAATAACACCACTATAATTTTGTTTGCTATCAGTAAATACAAACCATTTTTCAGATACGCGAGCGTTTTAACATCATATAATAACCTACTTTTGTTTAAATTGTTTGCACAATATATACTGAATCTACCGACAAGCACTTTACACGGTAACCAGTTGAACTTTTCTTATTGCTATCATTTTTTTCCTTAGAAACGTCTATCTCATAAACGGTTTACAGTACAGCTTCGGGGGGAAAATATCACTGACTAAAGTGGCCCCGAGATATATCTGGAAATTATTTAGAGAAGTGTAGAATGACCTCTAGATGGCGTACACAAAAAATTTTAATTCTTATTTTCTACATAATGTAAGGTTATCACAAATATGAAAATGGTAATTTTCAGCAAATTTCGTATATTTCACACGGGACAATTTTTTTGTATTTTGTCAAATAAAAGGAGCGGAAGAGGGGAAACTTTATTTGGAAGGAACACTTATAACTCCAGTTATGTTTAACCGAATTTTGCAAACTTAGTTCGAACCTATCTAAGAAGTGGCGTACATGCTAGAAGGCGCTGTTTAAATTATTCAATTCATTATTTTATAGTATCAGCATAAATATAGCTTTGCAGGTCCTGTTCCTTTCAAAAATCACAAAATCTACATATTTAAAATTTCTGAACACCCTCTAGCAGTGATTGACAAAATAAAATTTAAACAGCGTTCTCTAGCATGCCCGCCACTTACTAGACTGGTTCGAAATGGTCAGCATTAGATTGAAGGAGTAATGCAGTTTTCAACGAGTCTAAGTTTGCAAAATTCGGTTCAACAGAACCGGAAGAAGCGTTTCTTCAAAACAAAGTTTCCCCTTCCCCCTCATTTGAAATAAAAAAAATATGCGGAATTTTCTGAAAATTCCAATTTTCATACTTGTGATAGACCTTAAGTGGATAAATTTTGTAGAAAATTTTTTTTTAACTTTTAGTGTACAGTTACGTCATCTAGTGGTCATCGTACGTTTTTCTGAATAATTTCTCGGGGTCAGTGATATTTTTTTCCCGGAGCTGTACTATAAACCGTTTCTGAGATCTGACCGAGCGCCATTCTTAGTTGGTTCGTTAGAACTTTTCGAAATTCCTGAAATCCTACGATTCTCAAATTTTGTAGTTAGGGATTGTGTCATTTGCTGTCATATCGCGTCAACTTTCTTAACTTAAAGAACATAGTATATTTGTATTTATTAAGGTCTCATACCCAAAATCAGCTGTTTTAGAGTTATTCAATTTTTCTCAGAAATCGGCCAGCTACAACGTTATGTTAAAAACTCTGTATTTCGAGATTAATTGCTAGTGAAGACTTCATATTCGACTTGTTATTAGCTGAAATATAGCACACCAAGTCTACGCCACCAAAATTATGTATAGGTATAATAATAATTTATTCAGTATGTTGACATAAGGTGTATATAAATTGTCAATTAGCCCATCACCAAAAATAAAAGGAAAATAATGTACCTATGCTTCCTAATCCAAAACTAATTAAATTAGATTAAATAATAAGAGAAAAAACATTCAATTTAATAAAAGCAAAGAGAAATGATCTATACTGTAAAATATATAATTTAACAGTAACGCCTTAAGAAAGAGCCTTTCTAAAACCTTTATAAGTTGCTGTATCTTTAAATATGCATAATACATAAAAGGCGTATTTTTCAGACTTTCACTAGGAAATCATTTATAACTCGAAAGCCGTAAAAGATAGAAGCTAATATGTCTGGTAATGAATGATACAGAATTATTAAGTCTATTCAAACATGCAATAATATATAGTCTATCCCATTAAAAAAGTTGCTTTGACCGATGTGAACTTAGTTGAAATGGGCGTAAATTTTGGATGGCTCTGTATACCTAGATATAATTTTGGAGGCGTTTCAGCTAGTTATATTTCAAATCTGAAGTTTTCACCTACAATGGTTCGCGAAATACAGAATTTTTAACATTACATTGCAGAGTACGTTGATAAGTTTTGATGCACAATTGCATAGGCGATCTAAAAAACTCAGAAAAAATATGCCATGCTATTTAAATTAAGAAAGTTGATGTGAACTCCCACACAAAAGCGTAAATAATTTAGCCAATAAAAGCGGATGACACTATCTCTAACTACAAGTTTTCAGAATTGTAGGATTTCAGGAACATCGAAAAGTTCTGACGAACCAGTTCCGCGAATAACCCTGTATATATAAGTTTAACAAATATAAGACAGATAATTAAATTTTAATTATGTTTACTATAGAATGTATTTCAAGGTGTGTTATCAAAGTCTATTTGGTGTTTCAATTTAATTTGACTCACTTCTTTTTATCAATGTTTTATTTTTATAGTGAGTCGATATCCCTTCTAGTAGCTCATGTTATGAACAATTATTTGTACTTTACCAAATAATACATTGTAGATGTGACATATATAGCTTAAATAGAAAGCACGTTAAAATAACTTTTCAATAAACCAGTTGTATGATTTTTTTAAATGTTGAACTTTTAGATTTTGTAAACATTCATTATTATTTGAACCTGTAAAAGGATCATTTTATGTTCAGTAGAAAGCTAACATCAATAAAAAATATTATTGTCTTATTTATTTGGATTAGTTTATCTTTCTTCGAGTGGTATAGCTTACTAAGAATGAAATATTTTATCGAAGAAACTTATTTATCCTGAAATTATACAACGTTATTTCAAAAGAATCTACGTTTTAACTAAAAATAGTTCTAGTTTGCTAGCTATGTTCTATTAAAAAAAAAAAAACCTTTCTTCTGGTATTTTTTTATGAAACAACCCTGTATAAGGAAAAGTAATTTTAAAATGTGTTCCTAGTGGTTCTAAATAATACCCAATATTGAAATATTGGAATACTTTCTAAATAAGTCGTACGGAATCTTTCGCCCACGTATCATTTTTTAGAGACTATGTAATTGTTTACGATTCATATAGAGAAACTTAGCTTATAGAAATATTGATTAGTTACAAATACCTCTCTATTTTATGATAAAGATAGACAAAATTCAACAAGACAATATATTAACACATTTAAATAGATAATACTTAATTATTGTTACAAGAAAGACGTAATTTCATAAATACCTTCTCGTCCTTGGCTGATATCCATTTTTAGCGATTTGCAGTCGATAGTTGGCAGAACTTCATGCGCTCCGCTTGCCGTGGCAATTACTAAAAATTGAATTTGATGGTAGTTTCGTTTTTCGTTTATGTTTATATTACAAAGATTATTTATTTATGCAATGATAAAATATAACGTCTTGATAATGTCCATTTACACCGTATGTACTAAGTGTGGTTTCACAAAGTAGGATTTCAAGTTTAAAGTACAATAATATATGGTATTAAGTGAATCTTACGTTTCATTAAGGAAAGTTTAAATTAAATCTCGAAATGTAGCAGGGTAGATCCCTTAGCTTTAACCAATGTTATCCGTATGCTTAAAATTGTTTGTTATCATTGCAAAAATTGTGTTGGGTGTTTTCGATAAGTTTTAATAATTCTCTAACGGCGAAGAGGATTATTTTGATTTAGAGACTTTAGCGGAACTTTTATAATTCGGTTGATTTTGCTATTCTTGGCAACATTGCGAGGACGAAACATTGCGTGCTTATTAAGATATTGATCTAAAAGTATTCTGGATATTATTTAGAAGAAACAATAAGAACTAAATGTTCCATAAGGAAGCATCAGAATAAAATTGTATTTCATAATGAAATACTATACACAGTTCCATCATTAGAGGAATCTCTGATTTGGAGTTAATTTTACTGCACCTACACTATAAATATTATGCCCTTTCTCCTATTGCAATGTAGATATACTTCATACAAGGAAAAATACATACAAAGGATGATTTTTAAAACCGAGCCATTGTTTTTTTCTTTATTTTACATTTTATCGTGGAGAATAAGTAAACAAACCAGTTTATACAACAGACGTAAAAATATCAGTCCGACGCGGAAACTCGCAGACTTTCGGGACGCCATGGAACTTATTTTCGCCTATGTATCACGTAAATTGATTTGAAATCCTAATATCTTATGAAGGTCTACTTATATGTAGTAATTTTGAAATAAATAGCAAATATTTAAGTTAAGATGCTGCACTTTAAGAAACAGCTCCACTTTCATTAAAAAAAGTAATTGAAACCAACATAAGTAAAGGATTTCTAATACACATAATTTTCATGATGCATAAAAAAATTACACAATAAATTTGCACTCATCAATATAAGCCAAAGTATATTAACACGTTTAAATAAATAATAAATACTTAATCATTATTATAAAGGAAATATAATTTTATAAATACCTTAAGGTTTTTGATTGAAATCTATATTAGTGATATATTCCATTTGTATGCTGTATATGTAGTTAGCAAAACTAGGGTACCCTTATCAAAACAGCTAATAAAAATTCAATTTGATGCAAGTGTTGTTTTTCGTTTGCCTTTATTGTATTACAAAGACTATTTATTTATTCTATGATAAAACTTGAGCAATGTTTCATACGATGTTTATGCGATGCATTTAAAATTAAAATTGTATGTATAAACCGGAAAATACCGTTAGCTTATACCAAGGTTTATGAAGATCTAATCGGATAGATTTTTCATTCTATAATCAGTTTTACCGTTAATAGATTATTTATTTATTTATGATTAGCTAAAGTATCTGCAATATTATTTTACTACTCAAATGTACCTTAATTTTAAAAATAAAATTTACAATGTATTATAGATTAAATCCCGAAATTTTGGGTGCTATGCTACGTCAAGCTTGCTGTCACTACAACTTTCCTTATGTCTTGAAAATAATGGAAATTTGCACCCAAGACGAAATACGACCCAATAAAAAGTTTATGGATACTTTAGAAGAATTTAAAAAGGAATGTAGAAAGTTATCTAATGATACTGTAAGTTCTTATTATCAGCATTAGGTCTCTTTTAGTTAATTTTATTGCCATTAAATTTTTAGGATTGTGATAAGGGGAAATCGAAAGGCTTCCAAAAAGGATATCAAATATTTAAGTTACGATATAAATCGTGGAAACAGGAAATTAATCCAATTGATGAAGAAGAGATTCATCCCTGGCAACAGTACAGACAAACTACTGAAACTAATGTCAAGAATTACAAAGACAAAGATGCTAAAAGCAAATTTAAACCAAGAAGAACCTCGCTTTATCGACAGAAAAAGAATTTATTTATAAAAAATAAAAACAAGGAACAAGATCGAAGTACAGAACGTGATGTTATAGACGTGAAAAATGTAAAGCAAATAAATATAACTTAATCAAACGTCATTCCTTTAAAAATTTCCCACAATTTTCCTTGAAATCGATATATGTAAAAGAGAAATTCATTAGTTACTAATGTTATAACTCAAGAACGCCTTGACCGATTTCGATGATTCGCACCAATTTGAACTGGTCTCCGGCCAAACAAGAATACCCAAGAAAATTCCAGAAATATCCCCGAAAAAAAATTATCAAGAAAATTCATTTTTCCATACGTTTTGTATGAGTGATTTTACGACGCCATCTTTATGATAGACGACGTTTATGTTTACGTTGACAATTGTTTTGCGAAACACGGTGGGTGGTACGGGACGGGCGCGAACGGGGGGTGGTACGGGACGAGCGGGACACGGCGAGTGGTACGGGACTGGCGGGACACGGGGGGTGGTACCGGACTGGCGGGACACGGGGGGTGGTACCCGAACAATAAAACATTAAATATCTAAATCAATACTTTTCACATTTTAATCTGATTATTGTGAACTATCCGTTTACTAGTTTTTATTGGTTCTTTTAGTTCACTACACTTCCACTTATTAATTTTATTCCCAACGAAACAAAAATCGGAATATCTATTTTTTAGAGCTTCTGAAAATTATCAAATTATAATAATAGTTACCTTTGAAAATTCCAGCAGTTTCACTTGCCCTAATATTTCTGACAGCTATTAAACTATAAACACTTATGTTCCTAAGCTAGATTTTCGTGTACATTTGTAAATATTACAATACAACTTAAGCTTTGACAGCTGTATCTATGTATTGAAACTGAAAGCTGTCAAACTATAAAAACTGTCCTTTTCCCATTGTGATGGGTACAACTATCTTGTGTCAGAATATTTGTAACAGCTGCCAAACTATATTTTTCACAGGTAGCTGTTGTTTTTTTTCTAGATTAACGATATTCGGCATTTGCACCTTTTACTACAGTTTTAATTCCTAATTGTAGATTAAATGTAAATTTGAATACTATTTGCCTGATTTACTTAGTGATTTTTTTTAAGAATTACAAAAATATAAGAAATGACAGTAGCAACTATTACGCTTTTACCTTGCTACTGACATATTTTTGTTTTAAAAAGTATCAAAAAGGATAAAAAAAACTTAAACTGATATTTGTCCTCGAAACTCGTAAGATATTTTTTATTACTTATTGTTAATTTTTTGAATTACAATGTGTCGGTATTTCGACAACAACGCGTTAGTTATTACTGTAATTATTTTTCTGTTAAAAAAACTGTTACAAAAATTCAGCCATATATAGATCTGAAAAGTATGTTCAATATTTCCTTCCACGAAAACACTAGTTAACAGACTTACTCTAATAGGTCTCTTTCATGCTTGCTTGGATGTGCTCTTTCGTTTATCGTTCTTCTGTTCATACAGAAATTACATTATGTAGACGTGGACATGTCTATCATGTAATATCTGAATGTTATTTCTACGTCAAATATTGGCCTTATACGTCAAGGATCATCAAAATATAACATCAATGTGCTACTTGGGCTGGTTTCTTGCCTAATTTGTTGTGGCGTCAACTTTAGAAAGCAAGTTTGGCTTGCAAATTACTCATTAGTTCACAGCAGAGGTGTAGCTCCATCGTTCTGATATGATCCATTTTCCTACCTTTAATTGTACAATAAGCATTAAATGACTTAAAATCTAACGGCATAACTAAATACGGACTATCTGGATGTCAATAATGACTGTTGTACTTGTTAAAAAATATTCAATTTTTGTAAAATCGTAATTAACAAATTGACCACTATTTCTCCTATCGAGGTATATGAATGAACATGTAAATATGCGACAACGTTGATTGTGAAGCTTATATTGCTTAGCTTTGACAACTATTGTTAAATCAAAGTTCGTATAGTTCGTAGTATAGTATATAAAAGTCCGTTAAATTTTTATAATAAAGAATAAGGTATAAAAATAGAAAATTAATTATTTTAACTGCTATACTAATGTATTAATGGGGACATCCAGGCCAACTTTTCTTTAAATAAGTGTAGCTGTAGCCGTTTCCTAACTTGTATTGTTTATCGAGATTACCGCTATTACTGTAACCGCCGGAGGCTAATACTGTTACAAATCTTCTCTAACTATAGATTCATACAATCGTTAGATCCCTCCACAACTCTAGGGGCCGTACTGCGTGGTCTCGAAAGGAGGATCCCCTCGACAACGTTGTCAACCGGAAATTTGTCGAGGCGATGGCTACGACGCGCCATCGATAGGAAAATCTCGACAGAAGCTCCTGAAAGTTAGGAGAATCGACTTCTCGTAACAGTACAAACTAAAAACATCGCAGTTATCGAGGCGATTCTCTTATCGAGACCGCGTAGTACGGCCCCAGGTAGCTGTTAAGTAAAATATAGTGTCGCCAATTTTGATAATAAAAAACTACCTGTATGCCAATGCTACTGGTAACTTCCTATTGGATCAAACCTTATATAGATAACCAGAGACTGGTATAATCACAGATTATATTACAGAGATAATTCAGTAATCAAAAATAAATAAACCATCCGTATGAGAAAAAAGATGTGGGATGAACAGTGGCCTACAAAGTAACATATTAATACATCCACATATTTATAACGCAATCTTGTTTCATCTTTCCATTTACCACTTACAAATCTTTAGCATATACCCTTTAATTTTTTTTGTTTTTCAAAGCTTACTTTTTCCTATTTTTATTTACTGCTTTTCAAATTACCCATTAAAATAATTACTACATATTGACTTAACATTCTTTACTTTTGAACCATATGTATACATAGAACTGAGTAACACAGGGTAACACTAAATAAAATTGAAAAAACTATTGCATGTTGTATGTTCAGATGGTTCAGAAAACGTTACAAGGGAGAAGGATATTATAATAGATATGTCAGTCATATTATGCATTACATGTATGGATAGTTTAGAAAAAAAGTTAAGAATGACAAGGAACCATTATAGATTCTTTCTTTTACACTGAAATTTGCGAAAAGCTGAACAGGGTGTAAATGAAAATATTGTAGTAATCACTTAAATATAAAGAATTGGGACATATTTTTAACTAGCGTATTAAAGCAAAGGCAAAAATTGACAAGCAATGGAAAAGTGGATAGATGATAAAGTTGAAACTCACATTTGTAGTTAAAATATTTAATTTGCCTTTGACATTACATTGTTGTTTACATTATTGTTACATTGTTGTTCACATTACATAGTTGCTTTAAATATATACAAAACAATGATGTCACTTATATATCACTACTCAGAAAAACTTTTCATAAAAAAATTTACAATACATTTTAGTGTTTTTTAATTAATATTAAATCATTAATGAATTAAATGAACAGAAAAGAAATTTAATTCATTTTAACAAACATACATTTTCAATTCTCCTTTGTTTTATGTTTATGTTTCTTATGAGGTTTTACAATTTCATTATAGCTAATTTCTACATTATCTGATATAACATCATCTTCATATTTGTGCTTCCTTTTCTTAGGTTTTTTTATTTCCACATCTACATTTATTTTGTCAGACAATTTATTCTTTTTCAAATTTCTACCTTTTTCAAAATCACTGTCAGTTATTTTATCTACAGACTCACTATTATCTTGCCTGTCCTTTTTCTTTTTCTTTAATTTCCTTACCTCAATATCACTATCGTCTGGCTTATCCCTTTTCTTCTTCTTTAGTTTTCTTACTTCGATATGACTATCAATACTTTCATATTGTTCCGTAATCTCTCCATCTCTTTTATGATTTACTACGTAAGAATTGCTGTAAGAATCTATCTCATGAACCATTTCTATATCCATCGAAATACTATTTTCTGATTTTCGTTTCTTTTTTTTCTTTGGTTTGTGAGTTATTTCTGCATCACTATCATCAAATTTAGTTATAACATTCTCTTTATGTTGTGTATACTGTTCTTCACTTGTACTAATTCCACTATCATCTGATAATATTGATAAAATATTCCCTTTAATATATGGCAATTTTCCTTCTAAGTCTGTAAATATAATTTCCAACTTAATTTCTTGTCCAATCTGCGCTGACTGGCCTAACCAATTCTCGCAATTTTCTGGCTTAGGCAGAGAAACATTAAATGTTCGATGCACTAAACATCCTACATGATCCTTACTTTTTTTATTCACTACCCCATTTAAAACTTGACCCACAGCGGGATTAAAAATATAAAAATCAGCTTGTATGTTTGTATGTATAAAGCAGCTGTCTGAGTTAATAGCACCAGCACTATCTAACAACTTTATATTCTGGTATCCTAGTAATATTCCATTAAATTTATTGTCATATTTGGCTATTTTTTCATTTAGAATACCTTTTACTGAAGAATTTAGATCAATTAGATGAAATGGATGCAATGCCAAATGATAGATTTGTGTGTGAATGCTTACACATGCGTTGCTGTCGTTTTTTAATTTGTTCAAAAAATCCTTGTCAAAGGATATATTTCTATTCACTTTCCCCATTACAGAAAATTATTCCAATTCTTGAAATACACTTTTTCAAAAGCATATAAATTAATAGAAATATAGGTTATATCGTGAACATTTTTGGTAGGAAAACTTTATTGACAACCTTACTTGATTTCTGATAGATTTGCGCCATCTATTATTTAATCGGGTAAACCTGCAGAATCCAGCTCCCATTTAAATTTCCCGCTACGAATATAGTAAACAACCCTGCAACGTTGCCAAATTTTAGTTTTTTTGTGGGTTGGCGCTTGTGTTGTATTGTCATTATATTGTGAAATTTAATTAATTTCAGTTAAGTTATTTCTTTCTTAATTTGTTGAAATGGCAGGTAGAGGAGGAATTGCGAGACATTGGATTGTTGAAGAGGAGGAAATATTAGGAATAAATCACATCCGTGAAGAAAAGGTCACGTTTAGAAATATTATTTTCCCTGACAAAATTAATATTATCATGTGGTTAGTTAAACATAGCTTAATAAAACATTCAAATAACTGTATTTAAATTTAATGCAAAGTGCCTAGGTCATTCGTAAAAATACAAATCAGAGTGACCTTAGTGATTGTTATCGGTGGCCATGTAAAATATGTCGATAAAGCTTTAAGTATTCGATCCTGGCGAGCACACAATGGTATCGAGAATATGGATGGTGGTGCCAAATTTGAGCGAATGAACATTGTGTTGTTGTGCATCAACAGAATTTTGTTGATCCCGATGATCGTCACTGTTCATACACAGAATGTGGAGAACATGTGGATGCGTGCCAAAGAGGAAGCTTGAAAATTTAAGCCAGTCAGTTTAGAACTTCTGAAGACCTTTTATCTTCTATATATAAAAGAGTCCTACTTACATGAATTTATATGGCGTAATCAATTTAATCATAGTTCAATTTTTTCAGAATTTATTATAGCTCTTCATGAACAGTATCCATTGTAATTTATAATTTTAACTGCTGCTGTGTTTGTTTTATATAGTTGATATTCTATTTTATTAATTGATATATGGTTTTTGGATGTCTTGGTACAAAATCACTTTGCAGTTATATTAACAAATATTCACACAGTCCGGAACCACAATCCCATATATCCATGTTTGCCTAGTTATTTTTGTTGATAGGCATGGTATTTACAAAATAAATTAGTTTAATTGTATATATCGTTTGATTAACCTATAAATATAAAAATAAATATAAAATAACCTATAAATTGGTCTATACCAGCATTCTTTCTGACAGTATGCGTTTGGCAACGTTACTCGTATATTCATTGGTTATGCGCATGCGTACATGCGTTCATTATGTCAGTTTAAATGGGAGCTGGATCAAAAATCGAGTTTAGTTACAAAGAGGGTGCACTAGCGCTATTATGAATGAATGCGTAAAATAATTCTTATGACCTCGATAGAGCGATCTGATTGGGAACACCAAAAGTGGAACACCAAATTTTGATTGGCTAGTATTTATTAATGAAAATTTTGCAGAATTAGTTTAGCCAACACGCAATTTGCAAAGTCACTAAATCGAGAAAGTTTGAAAATATTAGAATTTAATGCAATTAAAACTTTAAATATGTGGAAGTATAAACACAGTGAATGTTAAAAGTAAAAAAAAGAAATACTTCGTTCAATTTCTATGTAAAACGTATCGTGTAGGAACTTATGCACTACCAACCTTAAAAAAATTCAACCGACACGATGATTTTAAATGTACTTCAATTTTAAATATATTTGATATGTGCCTCGTTTAAAATCATATATAGATAAATGTCACTTTATAAAATCTCACACAGCTAAAATGAACCAAAAAACCGCATAAAGTTTGGATAAATTCGTGTGTTCAATCGATTGTATTGACATCGTGGGTTCACTGAACTCTTGCCAAAACATATAGTATTTCCCAAGGTTATAAGATTATTTTGGCGCCAATAGCTAAGTGCACTCTCTTGTTACTCTTTGGCTGGATTCTGCAGGTTTACCTTTAATCGGATTGGCCCGTAAACTTTCTGCTTACCACATTGCAAATTTTCAAAAAAATATCGGATTAAATTATTTTGTGCTGATTGGGCCGATGAAAGTTTTTTATCCTATTTGCGTTTTAGACATATTCAACTTCAAAATTTAGCAGCCAAGTTTCAAACAGCCACCACAAATTTGAATTTTGAAAATTTGACTATGCGATCTTTTTGAGCTGATTTGTGTATATGGTTGAAAGCGCGTTTTGTGCTACTTTGGTTTCCGAGTTACATACTTCTATCAAAGAGTGAGTTGCTTCTATACTGCGGGCAAAGAGTAGAGTTACAAAGAGGGTGCACTAGAGCTATTATGAATGAATGCGTAAAATAATTCTTATGGCCTCGATAGAGCGATCTGATTGGGAACACCGAAAGTTGAACACCAAATTTTGATTGGCTAGTATTTATTAATGAAAATTTTGCAGAGTTAGTTTAGCCAACACGCGATTTGCAAAGTCACTAAACTGAGAATCTTTGGAAATATTAGAATTTAATGCAATTAAAACTTTAAAATATTATGTGAAAGTATTGACATAGCGAATGTTAGAAGTAAAAAAAGACATAGTGAATGTTAGAAGTAAAAAAAAAGAAATACTTTGTTGTTTCTACGTAAAACGTAACATGTAGTAAATTATGAACTACCAACTTTAAAAAAATGCAACCAAGACGATGTCACTCTCTGACATCCAGTCTCTACCTCTCTTCCTTCTCCCCTGTTGCCAACCTCTCTCCCTAACCCGTAATACCAACTTTTCACCTACAGGGGGGTTATTCTCGAAACAGTGGAAAAATAGCACTCCCAGGGAGTAACTTTCACCGCTCACTCCTCGATACTACTCGTTACGAAAAAGTGAGAAAGTCAGCTCCAGAATAGGAATTATTGAAATTGTAGGAATTTTTTGACAATTCTCTTGAAATTTCCATTCCCTCAGATTCGAGAATAACCCCCCAGTTGTTAAAATGAAATTGAGTGGTTTTATACGTATGACTTTTACTTTGACAAATATGACCGAATATGACATATTTAAAATTAAAAATCAGATGTGCTAACATAAAATTATGGCAACAGTGAAAACAGAGTTCGCAACGTAGCAATATTTGAAATTAGTTATTAGAATTCCGTTAGGAATTTAAAAAACGTCCAATTGATTTTATTTTTTTTGCAAATTTGATCAATTAATTTCGAAGTATAATTTTGAAAATATGGACGATTTAATTGATATACAAGCAGAATTACAAGAAGTTGTGGAAGCACAGGTACTCATCTGAAAGCCTAAAGTTACCAACTTACGTCGAAAATGTACAATCATTTATAGTCGCATTGTAGTTCTAGTAATAAAAATTGAACGACAAATTGTTGGCAAAACATATAAATGTGATAAAGTTATTTAATAGTTAACTATCGGACTGGGTAAAATAAAATACATATTTTTATCCCGTATCAACGACTAACGTACACTGGCTTGCAATAAAATCTCGTACACCTTAATGTCAAGCAAGCTAATTTTTTAAGATTATTTTTCAATGTAAGCTGACTTTAGATTTGACAGATGTAATAGATTATGCGTAGAGGTTATGATAAATTATATGGAAGTAGTGTATTTTTGAAAATGAAACGTCAAATTAGAAATGTCACAAAAAGGTGAAATCAATATAGGTAAAACTAGGTGTACGAGATTTTATTGCAAGCCAGTGTACGTAAAACATGAACATATGATTGATCACGCGCTTTCACTTTTGTTCCCACCAACGATTCACGCGATTTCATTGGTGGACATGACGGGCATGCGTAAATAGAGCTAGAACGTTAGTGTGAGAGGGGACTACCCGCAATATAGAAGTATTACGTATATTCTTATTACACTTCTGTCGTTACGATAGGAATATTTATTTAAAATAGATAGTATGTTTGTTTAGATTTTACAGTTAGCGAAGTTGGTATTGTCCCTCTGACTTTAATTCCTTTTGCACACTCATTTTTATTTTTTTCAATTTGGTACCTTAAATGTATTCTCATATCGGATGGTTGCATTGCAGTGGATTATGGGTTTACCCGGACTTATGAGTTATGTTCGGCATATGTTAGGTGTCGGTTTTCCCCGATATCTAATCAATGCAAAAAGTTTACAATTTACAATTTTTATAAATGTGAATTCACATTTATCACTTAGAATGTATCAAGTCAAGTGAACTGCATGAATTATTTCATTGCAAATTATCTACGAGGCGAATTACAACTAAAATTTTATAATTAGCAAGTTCGATAAGTCAAATATCAAGATATGCCTAACATGGCTAACCGTAAGTATTTATATTAGGTATATGTAAAATTGAAACTTTGTGTTTTTTCTTTGTGGATTTTAGAAACTTTGGATTCAACATCTGTTACGCTGGTTAAAATAAATGACTACAAAAGCAAATACATGCTGCATTGGAACAATGGACTAAGTTTATATAATTTAAGTGAGGATATGGAGTTGTATGATATTGTATTTTATATTCCAGAAACCATGAGAGATGCATATAGGTATGTATAAATTTACATTATTTGTGTTTAAACGGATTTTTATTTCATTGTAGCATATATATATACAATGGTACGTTGTTAAATAATACCTATAAAGTGCATTATTAGGCGGTAAATAATCAAATATACGGTAAAAATTATTTAAAAGTGTTTGTTAATTGTGTTGTTTGCGTAGACACATATACTGATCAAAAATAAATGTTTTGTTTCTGAATAAATACAGCTAAAACACAAGAAAACTGTTTTTTCAGCGACTCACATGCGTAGTAATCAACTTCAATCGAACAAAGCAAAAACTATTACACAATGGTATAAAAATGCTAAAATGTTTTGTGTACACATTTGGAATGCTAGGTATATTCACAACGCCTATTGTAGTATGTATGAAATATAGAACGTTTACATTGGATGGTAAATTATGCAGCTAAATTTTTTAATTATAGATCAAAATCTGTAAATTTTAGAGCTTCTAGTGGACCAAATTACTGTAAATGTTTCTTGTGAAAATAATACAATTCTACTTGAATTTATTTAATTTGAAAAAAAAAAATTGCAATTGACTATTCCACACATACTTTTAACATATACCATCTCATTAGTAAAATCATACTGCAGTTTATTTGTTGTTTCGCTTATATTTAGAAGTATAATATGTGTTTGCTGGTATTGTCTGGTCTGTTTTAATTTCATTTAAATAGGATATACGTTATTGATAAATCTCACGCGCATTGTAAATATATGGATAGTAACGAAGAAAAGATTATACATTATTAAAGAACGTACATACGTACAATGTCGTATGTTATACATATACAGTGCTTTCGAATAGTAACGAATAAATTCATTATTTCTGAAATTGAGAGTTTTTCGAAAAAATCCTCTGATACGTTGATTTTGTTTTAAACAAAGGTACTTTTAGACATACGACCCATATTTGTGACGTAATCGTCATTCGAGATATAACGTCATTGATAATTTTTTTAAACGGCAACAGCCAATTTCGACCATGCCAATTGAAAAAGCGTGTCATACTTTGCTTTTTAAGTACCCCCGCAAGAAGTAATCTAGGGGTGTCAAATCTGGCGATCTGACTGGCCATTCAATCGGCTCCCTTCTACCTATCCAACGATTCGGGAACACTTCATATAAAAGCACGGACAGGTGCTGCATAATGGAGAGGCGCACCATCGTATTGAAAGAAAATGTCATTTCTGGGAAGATCACGTTCCTCATTTGGATATAAATTTATTAGTTCGGGAATAAGGTCGGCTCGAAGAAACTCCAAATATCTTCCACCCGGTCTTATTATTAAATTAAATTATTAAATTATTATCTTGGTGCATAGCTCTTGCGTTTGCTCGCAGAATTGAATTTGCCGATCAAAGTCGTCTTCGGAACAAGACTTACCTTATAAGGATGATACTTTGTTTTTTCAGTTTTGTGAACTGTTGACGCTGCCGTATTGAAATCAGAAGCCTTTTGATAGATATTGCAAAGTATGTGTCTCCCACAGCTATTAACACGCCTAAAATTTCATTATGATATCTCAAGTCGTTTTGAAAAAATCTCATTTTTACTGTTTTTTTTTTAAATTAAACTTCAACACGCTGTAGATCGGCAACGATGCGTTTGCGGACCTATGTTTATAGGAACTTTTTTGTATAAAATGACCTAGGCAATCACCCCCTTTAATATTGCCGCATCTTTTGTAAACACCCTGTATATTTAATGTCTATATTTTAGATTCTTGACTTAACATTTCAAGTACAAAATACATCTTTTAGACACACCTATGCAGATTTTGGAAACTTCTTGTTTATTAGTAAACTTGGTAAAGAAGAGTTCAGTGCAGTACGGAGAACAACACGGAGGGGCGAACTGTGTGGCACGGAAAATTAAACATCCGTATGAAAGCACACTTGTTTAGTATTATTCCACTAGTCTTCGTGAGTGCTTATCAGTACACACATATTTAGTAAATGTGGCAGTTAAGTACGTTTCCGAAACGACGTATTTCAAAGAAACTAGAACACGTAATAGCAAGGATGGATTTAGAATAGGTGATAGAATTAAATGTGTAAGGTGGGACAACTATTTGACGTGTACCAACAGGTGGAATTGCGAACACCAGCTAAAAAGTATAAAATACTGTTCTGCAATCCTTGGCAAACGATACAGCGAACGATTAATATTTGATATACCGTATGTCTATATTTTCTTTGGATAAGCAAACGTGTTCTACACGCGCAGACTTATTCTATTGGACGAATAATGTCAGAGAGTCTCGGCATTGCCCGTCAGTTACCACCGATTCGTTTCATCATTTGTCGTTTCAAGAGCGACAGGTTGGGGTCTAGTTCTAAACGTTTTAAACTAATTTTAGAAGGTTTTAAACCGTTAGATTAAATTAGTCGTTTGTCATTAAGGTTCCATTTTCACTCCTAGCGGGCACATCCTATACTAACATCGGCTGTCATTACAAATAAATTGGATAACAGAGGGAGCTAATAGTACCAGTTGTCGATCATACTGCGAGATGAAAGACAGCAATATACAAAATGAGATAGCAAGATCGTGACATAGAGACATGTCGTGAAAGGGGTATAAGCACGTAGAAAGGAATATAAAGTAAATTCGAATTGCAGTAATTGCGGCGATGATGTGCCCCTCTTTTAGAAAGGTGCCAAACCATTTGGAACGTCTACTGTTATCTGTTTTACTACCGGATACGTTTCTTGCAATACTCTTTTTTATTTAGCATATATTTCTTTTTATAATGTACACCATGCTTAATTCCCGTTCATATTTAGTGGACGAATAAGTTTATAACTCTTGAAATACTTTACTTTAAAAAATAAAAAAAAATTCTTTTTTATTAAACACGTAATTTCTGTCACTTACTATTCGTCCACCAATTTATAATTAAATGTTAATATTCCAGTAATAATTTCTTGTTTATAATCATTCTTCACAAAAATTATTGCAAGTAAAAACAACGCAATTTCAAATTTCTCACCAACAACTGATAATAGCCCCTTAATTTAACTTTGGAGGAAAAGAAATCCGTAATACAATGGCATCACCGTGGCAGCACATTGAATGAAATAAGTGGCTTATTTACGATAGCATTTGTACGCGAGGTACCATATAGTTCTACGTATTATTTGATAAACCATTTCGAAAAATATAGATATTTACACTCGTTGTAACTGCTTTTAGTTTAATACTTCTAATTAGAATTTTATTTCAGTGCCTATACATTTAAAAGATTTACTTTATCTTTTGTTCTTAATTCTGCAGATATTTAGTCCAAATTGGGATTGCTTATGTTTCTACCGTACATATTTTTTATATTTGCATCATTTTATTGATGATAAATCAGATTCAATTGTTTGTCAATCACCGTCGACAATAAGAAACGGAAGGCGTGACTTAGTACTAATAGGCGGGGCTTTGAAGTTATTACATGTGCGATTTTCAGGTTTCTCTCAGACACACTGTATTACGTAGGTGTTTATTTTATTCGATGTAATCTACCGTTCACTTTACTAGACCAAGAAGCATTTCACTCCTTCTGGAACAAGTATTCTTTACCAAGTCGGACATCGATAAGAAACGTTATGTCATCTCATATCATTATTTTATATGCAACCATTCATGCATCCGCATCGCCTATGCTCACACATGAAAGTCACGAACATAAATGATGCGAGTACGTAGACGTTACTGAACGCTCGCTTTGATGCGGCTGGGCGGCCCCTCCACGTTCTTCTCCGCTCTGCACTGAAACTTTCTCCGCTTTGTCGAATTTAGGATTGTTCTTTCTAATGATAATTTTGTCAGACAATCATTAATTTTTTCTGCAACTCAATCGCTTGCATCGCTTTGTTGTACATAACTGCTATCTACGGAAACTGCATGTGATAGGAAATAAAAACCGCAACAAATATATAAAACAACACTTCTATGAAAGCGTATTTATAATACACATTTGTTTATGTTATCAACTTATCGTGCGTATGTACGCGCACAAAATAATACCGATTGTAAAACTGATTAGAAATATATGTATAAAAACATTTGTATACCTATTTGTAGATTGAGTCAAACTGACAACATTTTCGATGCACAAATTAAGTTTATATATCTAGAGAAGGAAATTGTGCCACTAATAAATGCTGTTACTGCCAAAAAAATCGTAGGTAAAAATTATTAATTAATTAATAATAGATATTGAATTATTTTTGTTTCAGGCAATAAATCTCGAAACGTTTCGATCTATAATAGATACATATAATAATAATCCAACCTGGAGTAGAATGCACCTTGCAGCACACTTTGACTACTGTCAATTATTTGACTGTGATTCTATGGAAGATGTTTTAGACAAACCTGATGAAGCTGGCATGACGCCTTTACTAGTGGCCATTACGCGTAATAATTTGAAAAGTATTGAAGCTCTTGTTCAGAAGAATTGTTTTATATATCATAAAGATTTAAATAAAAATACAATATTCCATCATGCTGCTACCAGTGCACCAGAAATCCTTACTGTAAGCAGCTAATTATTTTTTTAATCATAATAAGGAATGTATTGTGTACGTACAAAAATCTGAAATGTTTATTTTAAATGTGAATTGCATTCTTTTCTATACAACTATGAATTTCTTCATTCAAAATAACATCTATGATTATATTTATGTTGCTATTTTTAGATCTTGCTGAAAGATGTCCCTTCTCTTGCTATCAATTCTAAAAATAGTTTTGGTTATACTCCTGTCCATCTTGCTTGCAGTTCAGAAAATCACAAATCTTTGAAAGCTTTACTAATTGCTGGAGCAGACATTAATATTCCAGCTTGTAATAATGTTAGTGATTATAGGTCTCAATCTCTTACATTAAGTGTGTATATACAAGATAATCCAAATTTTCTAAATAGCCGTGTGATTAAACATGGAGGAACGCCTTTACATTGGGTCGATACAGTTGAAGAAATAAATCAACTAGTAGATCATAGTTGCGACGTAAATGCCTTGAATTTTCAAGAAAAGTGCGTATGACTAATTATATGAGCGACGTTGATTTTTATCGTTTACATTTTACAGAACAGCACTACATCTTATGGTAGAAAATAAGAAGTTCGATTGTATTATCGCACTTCTAAGCAGAGGTGCAGATCCTAATATCCAAGATTCTCGCGGCAACACTCCTCTACATTTAGCAGTGCAAATTCCAGATAATATTCACGTTTTACAGAGCCTTATAGTATTTGGTGCGGATTTAAATATACTAAACCACAATGGTGAAAGTCCGCGACATCTATTGAGAAAAAAGGAAGATCCTCAAGCTTTATATTGTTTACATGCTGTGGGTGCAAAAAGATGCGCGATAGGAACCGTTGATTGTAATGATCGCTGCTATATATATGGAAATGACAATGGTGAACGACCACCTCTGGTTAACGAATATGAGAATTTGGAAACTATAAACAACATGTTAGATGTTGCTGGTATGGAAATGGTTACTAATAAGCATACAAGAGGTATTCCGCGAAAAGGACGTCTTCTTTCGTTAGATGGTGGCGGTATTAGAGGTCTCATACTAATACAGATGTTATTGGAATTGGAAAACGTTATTGGTAAATATAACCAGTAATTATTGCTCCGTGCTGACGTGCCGACGTGTTTTATGTGTCTTAGTAACGTTTTATTGATTTCTTGTATAATCTATGGCTTTCCTTGTGGGAAACTAAAACAGTTCGTGGTAAAGGGTGGAAAACTGTATACACTGTAACTGCTATATTTTGCACTACATTAATGATTTATGTCGTATTATGTTAATTATCTTATGTGTTGTAGGAAGACCAATAAACCATTGCTTTGATTGGATGACTGGTACCAGCACAGGTGCCATATTGGCTTTAGGTTTAGCTTCTGGTAAAACCGCAAAAGAATGTCTTGGTTTATATTTTCGTTTTAAAAATCGCATGTTTGCTGGTACTAGACCATATCCCAGCAAACCCTTAGAAGAGGTGTTACAAGAAATGTTGGGGGATGACACATACTTACAGGACATAACTTTTCCTAAGCTTATCATTCCATGTTGTTTGGCTGATCGCCAACCTATTGAATTATACTTATATCGAAACTACGAGAGTCCAAATCAACTTTTGAAGAATGAAAATCCTCCAGAAAATACTCTTATGTGGCATGTAGCGAGGGCAACTAGTGCAGCGCCTACATATTTTAGGTAATGTATATAAAATAAGTGGTAATTTATATTATTGTGTGTACCGGAAGCTGAAAAAGTCGCTTCTCAAACTTTCCATGTGTGTATAGTTATATATATTTATTTATTTATTTATTTATTTATTTTATTTATTTCCTGACCAGTGGTATCGAAACAGAAACAACAATACAAAATACAATACACATTATAACTGATGTTATCCATCATTAGTCACATATGAAAGCACATATAAAATGTTCCTATACATATAAACATACACACCAACGCCACATTTTCAGCATTGTATAATTATATTATATTTAATTTAATTTATTTGGGCCTCAACACCCGAAGCCAGCGGGCAGGTGAAAGAACTCATCCACTGTATAGAGGCATTTGGATTGCAAATATCTTTTCAATTCGGCCCTAAATCGCGTAAGCGAACCCTGTCTCAACGCAGCAGGCAAGGAGTTATAAATTCTGGTACCCACGCAGATATAAGAATTATAGTATTTACCCGAGTTTATAATATTACATCGTATATAACTTGGGTTTCTTGTTGAGTAGCCATGGAAGTCAGCATTGGTATGAAATTTATCAATATTCCTATGTACATAGGATGCTGCCTCCAACACGTACAGATTACATGTCGTCGGAATACTTAGCTCTATGAAAGAATCTCTACAAGTTACTGTGGGGAGTAAATTATGCATTAGGCGAATTGCTTTTTTCTGTAAAAGTAATACTGTATTTAAGTTTTTATTTGTTCCCCAAAATAATATACCATAACTCACGTGTGAATGGAAATGTGCATAATAAATCATTTTCAATGTGGTAATGTCACACGTCTTTCGCATTTTTCTCAATATATATAACGCCCTGTTAAGCTTAGGGACCACGTCATTTATATGTGAATCCCACTTTAATTTTGTATCAATAGACAGT
The DNA here is from genome assembly GCA_023690525.1 of Holotrichia oblita. Taxonomy (NCBI): domain Eukaryota; kingdom Metazoa; phylum Arthropoda; class Insecta; order Coleoptera; family Scarabaeidae; genus Holotrichia; species Holotrichia oblita. The sequence goes on along the minus strand of CM043015.1, from coordinate 86,562,141 downwards.
CCCAACAATCTGCAACTGTTTACGGACTCTATTGAATTATTCACTTGCATTGATATATTTGAAAGATTTTGGTTAAAAATGAGTAACTTTGTTTTTTCGTTATTAAGTATGAGTTTATTATTTGAAAGCCAGCAAGTGAGCTGTTTCAAAGCAATCCTTATGTTATTCTCTAGATCATCATAATCTCGACCAGAAACTACTATTGACGTGTCGTCTGCGTACAGCGCGACCTCGCCAGACACGAAACGAGGAAGATCCTTAATATATATGAGAAACAACAAGGGTCCCAAAATGGATCCTTGTGGGACACCAATTTTATTATCAATACTTTCTGAACGATGGTACCTGATAAAGCCGTCCGAATGAAGATGTTTTATTTCTACATATTGCTTTCGTCCACACAAGTATGACTCGAATAAGTCGTAGGCCCTGCCCCTTATACCGTATTGGCTGAGTTTGTTTAATAAAACTTGATGATCAACTAAATCAAACGCCTTGGTTAAGTCACATGCAACACAAGCCACATATTGCTTCTGGTTTAAATCATGTAGAATTTTATCAATAATGTCCGATAACGCAGTGTTTGTTGATTTATTACCCAAAAATCCATGTTGACATGGAGAGATCAAACGATGTCTTACCAAGTGATTCATCAATTGGTTCTTCAAAACTATTTCACTACTATTTATTTGTTAAGTCATCTTTCGTTAGTAAATCGTGTTCATTAACTTTTTGACGCGAGTGTATGCTCTCATTCTTGAAGGATATTTTTTTTGTTAGATTCTACCGATGTAGCTTTGAGGATTTTAATATGTATTTGAGATTTCATGCATACATTTAAATATTAATTGTTTTCTCTCAGTTAACTTTGTTGTAATTAATTTTTAAGCATACCTATAGTTGCTCAGGTGTTTATTTATGATGTTTGTAATTTTTTTAAATTTTATTTCTTTGTGTAATTAAGAAGATTTTGACTTTATATCTGAGCTAAATTTTACATTTTTCTTGTATTGTAATATTTTTCTGTTCGCTGGTTAGCGATGTGCGCCGGTCACAGATGTTTTGAAGGCAAGTCCGATTAGCGTTGCCAGAGAATTCGGTTCAGTTTTGGTCACCTCGAGTTTTTTTTTAATCTGTTGAAATTGATTTTGAGTTCATTTAATTTTCCTTGTTTTTTTTTCTGTATCTGTGTTAACGCTAATGGAATTTCGAATAGTGTAGGTTTGTGAATAGTTTGTTAATTAATTGTAAGTATATTAACTTTTAGTGTTTAGAGGATCGATTTCTAGAAGTTTATACGTGTTCATTTTTTTTTCTACTTAATTTATTTCTGTATCCTTAGCGCTTGCTGCATTAATTTTTCATTCGGTTTCATTTTCATCATATTTGTTGGATTGGAATAACTTCTAGTATTAGATTCATAAGTTAGGGCCAGTTTTTTATAAGTGCACTCTCGGGTCCACTTACTTTTCCTGGCATTTTTGTTCGCGTTTGCTCAGATGCTATATGATATTCTGTCATTGCCATTTTTATATCGAACGGTGTAATAAAGTTAAGTGTTTTTCTTTTTTATTTTTTTTGAATATATATATATTTGTGAAAATTAATATTTTGTTTACTTGTTAAAGTTATAATTCTTGTAGATTAGCATACTTGTCATATGAACAGTTCTGTTGGATGCATCAATTATTCTTTGAAACTGTGGCAAATTATAAATATCTTGGTCTCAGATTGTATATTCATTTAGACATTAGTGAAATTAGAGTCTCGCTCAATCACCTGTATAGAGATATATGGCATATCTCTCTCCCTGAGTTTTTTGTCAATTTTTGAATGCAATATTTTAATTTTCAAGAACCAATTTGCTGGTCGGAGCAATTTCATATATGTGGGGCATCTGATCCTTGGGCCATTGCATAGCAATATGTACAAGTTAATTATTTTATAACACTATCTTATTATACCCTTCCATGAGATCACAAAGTGGATAACATCTATTAAATATTTCAATCATTAGAGATGTTTCCACAGTTTTTCCAGTCAAGCTAGTACGACGTGCGGAATAAATATTTTTTAATGCCAAAAACGATCGTTGAACATTTAGTGACGTTATATTTGCATCAATAATCTTTTCGCAACGTACTTAATCATAACATTTTAAAGCAAACGCATAACTACGACATAGCACTTAGAGAAGTGTAATTGTACATACAACCATCCTCCTACAGACGACTGTAGGTTGTATCCCCGCCGGTGCTCCATAATTTCTTGTCGAACTCCCGTCACTGCCTGTTGGTTTTATTTGCCAGATGTACTTACAACCACTTTTTCTGTACTAAAATTTACCCAGTGTTTTGTTTTATTTTTCCTATAAAGATCCATCGTTTCGAAAGAAATTGGTGTTGCATCATTTGTTTTAATATTATCTTAAGACTAACATATCCAACCTAATAGCCTACATAGATATATGTAATTACATACTATTATTAAGTCAACTCTTTCTGGTTTGGAATTAACATAATGTAAATGGCTTTAATTTAATCAGGTATACTGTTGAAAATAAATTTTCATTTCATCATTCATTTCATAGTAAAAACTATATATTTGCTAGCAAATTTTAATTTGCAGACCATTCAATAATTTCATTGATGGTGGATTAATAGCCAACAATCCCACTTTGGATGCGCTTACGGAAATTCATCAGTACAATTTAGCATTAGCAGCATGTCACAGAGAAGATGAACAGTGTCCAGTTAGCGTTGTAATAAGTTTAGGTACGGGGTTAGTACCTATGAAGAATAGTGTCGAATTACCTGAAAATCTTCCTGATATATTAAAAGTTCTTATAGAACTGCCCGGTCTTCTATCAATTTTAATTGATCAAGTAAGTGTTTATATATAACAGGTTATAGAGTTATTTAATGTCTTTGATTACTGCGATGTATAAATGAAAATAAACATGTTGTATAATAACAATAATAATAATAATAAACTGACTTTATTTTCTTCAGTTATTACAAAAGTAATTAAAAAAAGTAATTCAAATGCAGAGTTTGTTTACTGAATGATATTTCATGTATAATATGATCTGTTATTTCTTTATTATTAAAGAAATAAGATACATATCTGATTAATTTTTTATGAGTACTCTTTTTCGATGCGAATGTATATAACGGACTATATTTCGAGAATTAAAGAGATAATATGAGACAATTGCTACTACTTTCGGCAAAATAATACTAATATATAGACTTCATAAAGTGATTTTCAAAAACCTACCCTAATTATTTGCTATGTAATGTATGTACTCATTTGTGTCACTAATATTTCAGTAAAGTTAAGATTGTGATATATCCATTAATTTTTTTCAGTATATGATATGTTTACAAAGTATACAATATTAATAATCTGTAAATACTTATGACGCATTTTGGTTTAGGCTACAGCCACAGATGGTAGAGTAGTCGAACGAGCGAGAGCATGGTGTGCCTCCAATGGAGTTCCTTATTTTAGGTTCAATCCGCAAATGTCGGAAGAAGTTGGTTTAAATGAAAAATGTAATTACAAATTATGCAGGATATTATGGGAAACTAAGGCGTACATGTACGCCAATACTCAAAAGATTAAGGAAGTTGGGGCTTTATTGAAAGATGAATAATTTAATTTGAAAAATTTTGCTTAAGACTGCCAAGATTTATTTCTTATATTATGAATATATGTATAGTATTTTTCATAATGTAAGACAATAGCATTCACGGTTGAATGGCCATCTCGCTACCCGGATTTAAACTCTTTGTGGAGACATACAGAAAAATGTAGATGCACTAAAAAACTCGGATACGGGATCAAATACGCTATATCCCAAACGATCATGTAAATAATATAGCAAAAAATTTTTATCATAGAGTTGGTCACTGTCAAATAGTTAATAGTAGATAATTTGAAAATCCTTTATCATAGATTAAAATGTATAGAGACTATTCCTTATATTAAATTATTATTTTTATTTCCTATATTTTGTTTGTTTATTAGATTATAATTAAACACTGAATTTCTCGTTGCAAACGCCGGGAATAATAACAAAAACGTTATTAGTGACAATAATGTTTTTAACAATTTTCGTAAAGTTTTCTAGTTTTCCAACTGTATTATTCTAAGATCCAAAAAAAGGGGAGGAGGAGGGAAGATAATAGGATGGCAGGCGTTGAAAATAAAACAATCCTTTTTACAATCTAAGCTTAATTATACAAGCGTAATTATACATCAATAAAATCCCGAACATGTTCGGGATTTTATTAATGATACAGGTTAAAATTTGAAATAATTTTTATTAGAAGTTTGTGCGATTAATTTCCACCACGATGATTGGGTTGATGATTTATTAATTAACAATAATGGTGTTGATCTGACTAGTAATATAGTTACAAAACTCGAGAACACATCCTCTCGAATTTTGTAACTATATTTGCCTACGTCCATCCACATATGATATCTGAAGAAGTAAATAATAAATTTACGAAAGCTTATAGATTGTAAAAAGACTGCCATCGCATTAGCTTAAATATCTCAGAAATTATCGATTTTAGGTATAGGGAGTGGTTAATACAAATGAAAGTGCATACAGTGTCCTTCCTTTTCTTAATATAAAATACAGGGTGTTCCATTTAAATAAAATGAGAAAATAATGCATTTGTGTTTTAAATCGCCCTGTACACAGTTTTCGCAATATTGGAAAAATATCACTTTGCTATAAAACTGTAATAATATAAAAAAGTTATTCTAGTCCAAAAAGAATTTCAAGTGTTTCGTGTGGAATAGACAGGACGTTGAACACGCAATGATTTTTAGACAAAATTGACCATAACTTCTGAAATACTCGGTATACCTCAATGAAACCTTATATCGAAGGAATGAGGAAGATATGCTTAATCTAAATTTGAAATAATATATAGTGCGTTCCATTTAAGAAAATGTATGTTTGGTTCACCCTGGCAATATGAAACAATCTGTATATACTAAAATAATTTAAAAATATGTAGCTTAAGACTTATCTATGATTTTTGTATATAATGTTTTGTGATATCTTTAATATTAATTGATATATTGAGCTTTGACGCACTAATGCCTCACCCTGTATGTAATAACTATATTTATTATTTTTTGACTCAAGTAATTATTAAGCTCGCTATATTAGCCATATTTACTTATTGTACTATGATTTTAATACTCTCCTTCATAAATGACTATTAGTAATATGTTTAGAGGTGCTACGCATCCTTAAAAATCGCATTAGAAATATAATAATATGTATGTATGTATATTTTGTTGGATATATATCACAATATGTACCAACTTTTTCATGTTTATAGGGTGCCCAATCTATATGGAATAATATTTATGTCTTCAAATTCTTTACAAATTATTTCGGAATTGTACAAGTGAATATTCCAGATTTATATAATATCAAGAACAGGTCAAATATGTTTCTTGAATTTTGCGTGACAATTGTACTGTATATTTCACAAATCTCTCTCTCTCTCTTATTTATTTTCTTCAGACGCGCTCACACCGTCAAAAAATGAAACAATTCATAGCTGTACCCTCACTAATTGTTCAGTTTTTGCGGTGAAATATAATAAACAGAATTTAATGAGAAGTTATTCAATATTTCTCTGGTCTCGCTGCCGGTAATCTGGAGAAGAATTATTTTTCAATACTAATTCGGATCACCTTTGAAGTTGTTTGACGGATAATTGAGATTAATTACAATATCACTTACAGCAGGTAGTGTTGTAACAAAGCTTAGGAAAATATATTTACACACTCAAAATACATAGGAAGAGCTACACCCACCATAGATAAAAAAATTAGAAGAAATGTTTATTTGAAAGATATTATTAAAACCTAAGTTAGTGGCTTAGTTACGACTTAACTAAATATTATGATCGTTTCTACGGCTCTCGCGATGATAGGTATATCTTACTATTCTAATTTAACATTTGAGTTAATATTACAGATACTAATCTGACACAATTGTCAGGTAAATCTTAAAACTGTAATATAACTAGATTATCACCGCAAAAGCGACGTTATTGGAAAATCTCGAGTTATTTTCTCGAAAATCAACAGTATTATTTATGTACTATTTTTATCGTTTCTGTGATTATTGTTAAGGTTGGTCAAATTTTCATGTTAACACACACTACAGTTATGTAAATAAATATTCTTGAGTAGTAATCTTTGCCAGTATATTTGAAATTGACTACAAATAGACCGTATTATTCTAGTTACTGTTAACGTTGATCAATCCACAAAAGTTATAATTACCTTTATAATTTTAATAATTTGTATTGTATAATAAAAATATTTACCCGACACTAAAAGTAAAGTTGTGAATAAGTGATTTTTTGGTTTTTCTATTTCGTCGCGATACGACGATGCACTTACCTGTGTTAACGTGAAAAGTTGAGCAAGTTTCATTAGTACACAACAGACGACTGAATGCAGATATTGTTTTAGTTATAGGATTAGGTTAGGAAAGAAAAATCTATTAAAAAACTATTATTAATTTTGTTATATGTAAAAGTATGAAATATGTTTTTTTAGGAATAAATACATGATTTGAAAGTGTACATACATTATTTTCTTATTGTTAAGTAAGGTAGAACATTTAGTCCCTTTCATCATCAACTAACTACTGTTAATTGAATTTCGCAGTAACATTGTGGGAAAACTACTTTATACTGCTTTCTTATTTTTAATATATTATTTATTATTATATATTATAGTAATTCAACGTGACAATAAAACAAAACTTAAATTAACCTGGAAATGTGTCTTATAGTATAAATCCAACGCGAATAAGTTGGTGATATTTGTTTGCAGCAGGTGCAGATTTTGTAAAAGCAGCTGTTGAGAATACGGGCACACTATCATTTAGCGGGACGTAATATCGCATGATCATTGATTAAATACGTAGATATGAAAAAGAACCAAATAGGCAACTGGTTTTAAATACGGATTTTTTCAGCTTTTATAACGCAAACTGATTGAGATTAAAAGAATTGCTCCATGTATCTATTCTCATTTAAGGGTCTATGCTGTAATAATATGTAGATGCTGGATCGATCCGCATACTTCCATATTTTGACATTTTACATGTTTTGGTTTAAAACATTTAAGTGGAAGTTATCACACCCACTAAATAATTGTTGGAATACATTATGTAGTAAGTAACCAAATGGCCACAAGAGCATTGTGGACCTGTCGTCGTCCTTTTGGGGTCTAAAGCCTAAAATGATCCTTTGGATCTATAAAGCCAAGTCGGCCAAAAACAAAAGAAAAACAAGGACGAAACCTGCTACAAAAAATGCAGCGTCTTGCCTGTGTAGACATCACAAGCGCTATGCGACCCTGTCCAACCGCGGCGATGGGGACCCTACTCGATCTGATTCCCTTGCACCTACAGGTGAAAAGGGAAGTGATTGGCGCCATCAGGCTGGACACTGGGAGTGCGAAGGGAACGAGACTACCGACTATCTTGCAAAGAAAGGCGCGAAATCTCGATTTATTGGACCAGAACCGTTTTGTGGCCTTACCAAGCCAACAGTGAGAGACTAAGCAAAAAATCTCCCATTGGACAAACACCCCAAAACTAAAATAATCAAAAAAAGTTTGATACTTTTTCAAGCACTAAGGCTAAATCTCTGCTGAACTTCAATAAAAGAAACCTTAGCACTACCACGGCTTTATTCACTGGCCCCGGTCCTCTCAGGTATCACCTTAAGAAGATGGGCAAAGTAGACAGCGATAAATGCCGATTTTGCTCCGAAGTGAAACGCCGGAACACATTTCTGTGACTACGTGGCGATAGCCTGACAAAGGCACCGTCACCTCAAACGGGCGCACTTAGAACCGGCTGACATCAGAGTCATAGGCTATGACTCTTCTTGGGAGCTATGACTCATAGCTCCCAAGAAGATCTTGAATTTCTTTAGAAGTTTGGAGATCAATTGGGACTAAAGTATTAAGGGTATTCACAATAGATCTCACTGGTCGCAGTGAAGAGAGGTAGAAATGCCTTAACGACGCGCCAGTAATCTAATCTAACCAAATGGCCGTTCTATAAAACGAAGTATGAAGTTGATGACTTCCGATAAAGGCCGAAGCTCAGAAAGGATTAAACCAATATAATCAAAGATAACTATGCTTCCTTGTAAATCCATTGGTCAGTTGGAGGTAAATTACCCTTTTATTATTACGTTCATGTACACCGGCATATATAAACGATACCACATTATATTTTCATATTTTAGAATAAAAAAAAAACAAATATATTAAAAGAGTTTTATTTCTTTCAAGAATTAAACAGAAGTACAAATTACAATACTTTAACAGTTTACAATTTAAGATGATGAAGCTTGCGATTTAACTCTTCGAATTTTAGAATTTTTCGTATGAAGAAGTCACCATATCTATGAGCAACCTTGGTATCAGCAATATGAATCATGTCATTATCTATATAGAAATCCAACTGAAAAAAGTATAAACAAGTGTTATAGCTCGATGCACATTTACTATTTTCAACAAAAAGCAAACATTGATATCGACATTTATAAGACTATTTGCAAGATGCAATGCAATAAGGAATTACGTTATTAGTGTGTTAGAAATAAAGATTAAATGATTTACAGAAAGAAAATGGCTAGTGATTAGTAGAACCAACATGATATTTCCGCGGTTATTACTTTAAAATGAATGTTGACTTACCTCCGAACCACTTTGGAATTTGCCATCAAGACCTGAAGAACCCTTGGTCCATACCAAATTCTTCATTTTATGCTTGAAACATAAGAGATGTATAATGAGTGACTGAATTTCCTTATCTAAATCCCAATTTCCATCGTTATTCCTCTGATTTTGAGCCATAAATGTTGCTAATTTCATCAGTGGAAGTGTTGTATACAGTTTCAAATAACTTCGTATTGTAGGAAGCATTCTTTGTTGCTGTACCTCTTCAACGAATACCTGATGAATATAATCGAAATTATTATTTGAAATAACTCATAAAACGGTTCTTTACCTGAGTTTGGTGTCGTATAGCCTCCTTGGAATAATCATCTGGTATGGAGTCAACCGGCGGCGGACACGGCGATAAAAATTTAGGACAGGCAAATACAAAGCAATTTTCAAACTCTTGTAGATCTCCATATTGCATTTTATACATCTTTTCGTGATAACTTTTTTCTCTTAATGTTTGTTGAATGGACTCGTCAATACACTGCGGATGCAGCACCAAACATATAGCAAGCAAGTGATACATCTGATCAGTCTGCTTATTGATTTGATCATGTTGGTAGCTTTTAGAAGCGAATAACTGCTTTGTTCTTTGAATATACAATAGAATTGAAGAGAACGTCCTTATTGCATCAGAATAACGGCGCATCATCATGTAAGCAAAACCTACATAATACGACGTAGATATTTGACAAGCTGGTACATGAGCAAACTGAGATTTTAGATGAACTTCGATGTTATCCAGTACCTGAAGAATTTTAAATGCATCACATTATAAGCATTATATTTTTATATAATTTACTTAGCCGCAAATGACATTTCATGTTTTGTTTTGTGAAATAAAGACGTACCTATTATTATTATTAATTGCATAATTACTTCAATGAAGTCTACGACAAATACGTCTAAAAATGGAGTGAGAACAAAAATTTGACTTTTTCAAATTATGATTAATCAACAATTTCTGCTTCGCCCCCGTCTCCCCGAAAAAAAAAATGAATATTTTTACTTTTCCGACTATATATACTCCCCCAAGTACATGAAGCTTCGCAAGTATGAAGACTTTTCTTTAACTGCGCCTGCATTCTTTACAATGTGTAAGATTCTCATGTAAAAATATTACCTGGAATACTGAGCAACTACTTTTAAAAAAGAATATGGAATACCATACATTACCTTAATTGCCTGATAATAATCTCCAAGAAGTGAATGCAATCTTAAAAGTCCCACCAACGAGAAGTAGCCTAACATCTTATATAGTGAATGTCTTCCGAAGTCACCAGCCACGGTATCCGGATCACTTCCACTAGCATAGACATCCAACTGCTGTTTAATATTGCTTTTGTCAACTAGCGAATGCAACACATTTAACACGCAAAGCACGTTCCAGACTTTGTTATTGGAGTTCAGCGTTTCCAATTCCTGTGGAGTTTTTTTCTGTAAACGCGCTCTATATTGTGCAAAAGATTGGAATTGATAAACGAATTCATCAACTAATTCCCAGAGCCACAAATCGGGCAACTCAAGGGGAACTGGTTCCTCTGCACTTAAAATGTAATTGAACAGATCACAATAGTTGTAAAAAGAGTTAAATCGTTGTTCCAATGTAGGTCCTCCTTGAATTCTTGCATAAATATGTCGAAAATATAATTCCTTATACAGTATCATAAAAACCTGTAAAAACAAAAGTAATCATGTTAGTTATAGTTGCATAATGACCATATGATGATTATCAAGATAAATGTGCTATGTATTAATTCAAATTGGTAAGTAGTCTTACAGTAACATAATTATAAAACTATTCAACCTAAATTTAAATCGTTTCATGTGTCTTTGTTAAATGAAAGATTGTGAAAATTTGTCGTGACGAGTATTTTTTACAAACTCAATTGTGGTAGATTCACTGAAGAAATGTAAGATGAGAAATTTAATTCTCCTATATAACTTGATTACGTTAAAAGAAATCGGAGTGCGTCTGCTAGGTGAACGAGTCAAATCATTATAACATCTTAGCCAACATTTCAGAATCGCTACTTTTTAATTGATAATAATTAATTGTTCTTTTATTACAAATTGAAGGAGAAGAAACCTGCTAAGACATTTCCAAGATAATTAGTAATGCCCACATTTTTATTTTAGGATACTATTCGTTTGAAAATGTCTTCAGTGAACGTAATATATAACATAGATTATCGAATTATATGTTTGAAAAATTCAATTTTACAGATACAAGATAGGAGGATTAACATTTTGTGATAGTAGTGAGGGGATAAATTTTATATGAAATTAATTTTCACAATATTCGAATTTTTGCAGAATGCTTTAGACTTGATCAGCAGCCCAATATTAACACATTTTTTGTCAAAATAGCGCCCATTTTTCAATAAGAAATGTTTTTTTTTCACGCTAAAGTTAGGTTATTACTTGCAATATTTAAAGGAAATTTTGTAATTGATTGAAAATATTACTGAAAGAAATCTTTGTTGAACAAAGTACTCGTCTTCATTGTGGAATATAGTGAAATATACATCAGTTCTTTATAGCGTGCTTCACAAATTATTTTAACACTACTATATTTTAAAATGGTAAATTTCCGAATAAATCTATTTATTCTGAGAATTGATGGTACCTTTCTAGCCTAGCAAATACTGCATAAAAAGTACGTACAGAATGGCAAAAAAAGTGACCATCCAATAGGAGTAATAAGGAAGTGAAAATTTTGTTCTGCTTCTTACTATTTTAGCAGCTATTTTGGCTGTTGGTAACACTTTCCATAACATTTGTTTGGTATTGGTCAGTGAGACTTTTCAAGTTTGTGCATTTGATACAATAGTGGAGTAATGGTACAGTGGTTTACATAAAATATATTTAAAAGGAAATTAATTTGAAAAGTGTGCATATGTATAATAAAATCTAATCTAATCTGCACCAATCTGTACTGAAAATTTTACAAATAAATGTGTCTATTCGTCCCATCGATAGTAATATTACAATACGCCCTTGCAATTTTATTTACCTGCACCTCTGATAACTACACCTCGCATAAATTAAAATTAAAAGTAATGCACCATGCGTTGTATACATTTGCAATCGCCCTGTTATTAATAGGAAATTAAACAATTAACATAAAATATATTTTTTTACGAAACTTAATGTCAGTAAAAATAAATAAACGAGATTGTTTAAATAATTATTTATCTCATAATAGGTAAATATGTAAATTATAATATATTATAGTATTCTGATTAAATAGGAAAATAGATATGTATACTCCCTGGTAATTAGTAAGAAATTCGACGACAAGGATAAATAGTATTTAGCGTAACAAAACAAATTTTAGAATATAACTTTGACATAATACAAAATCAAATTTTAGGTAATATTTTAATGTGTAAATTTTAGCATAAAATATTCAATTAATATTATATTTGAAAGTTATACTGTACTTACCGGATCATTATCAACAATTTTGGCCACTTCTGCTTCTTCAGGCCATGGACGCTTTTCAAAATAATCTTCTGTTAGTTTTGGCCAATGCACTTCATACAAGTTTTGTAGTTCAAAAACGGATCCCTCGCTTACAGCACTGCGAAAGTACACTAAAAAATTCTTGACCACTTCCGGCATCATATACATCTGTCTACTGTACTCGTTATCCAGTTGTGGATCACCAGTATGTGCTCCGTAATCAGATTCGTAGTCATAGTTATATGTTGGCTAAAAAACATTTTACATATCAAGACAAATGAACTATTTTTATTGTATTTGTTGAAATGTGTCAGAATTTACCATATTTATGGGATTGGTACATGCAAAATATGTTGGTACGTAAAAAAATTACTTAAAATTTTACTTTCCATAATTGCAGTATTATGATTCTATGAGAATCAAAAGTAGTTTAAAATAAGCTTTATAAGAAAAATGATGTATTTTAATTGAATCAAAGTAGTATTACATATGGTTATAGGTTAGGTTCTCATGCTGCTCATTCGCACAAATTGTCGAAATTGTTGACTTAATAAAAATCAAAAAAAACAACAGCTTAGAATAATATTTAAAATTATTGATTTACCTGTTCGTAATCCTCGTACATTTTAAGAAATTAAACTGCAAATTTGTTCAAATACGTCTGTCAACCTACAGGCGCTTTTCCAAGATGGAGGTTTATCCAGTTGTCAAATTGTATAGAACGGCAGAAATAATTGCAGAATGATTGAGGGATATTGAATGTCTTTTTTGAATATATCATTATCTTGACTTCTGTAATAATAATACAATGAGAAATAAAGCGGATTAAATGATACGCTAGTCACTTTCCGAACTAATACAATTCTGTCACATTTAACAGAAACATTTCTTTTACGTAAATCGTTAAAAAGCAAATTTCTATTTTATTCTTAAAATCACGTTCTTTTTTAAAAAACGTTAGAATGGAATTCTTAGATGGGCTATAATGATAATACAATGATTCTACAACGTGATAACTTCCTGTTGATTTCAAGCAGTGAATTAATTCAAGTTAATTTGAATTGAGAGAAACGAATTTATCTTATCTTTGGGCGGGATGTTAAACTGTAATTATACTTTTTAATAGTGTTGTGTTTCTTAATAAAAATGATCTTCTTATAGTACTCAGAAGCTTCTTGCCAAGTGAAACTCCTCCAACAAAGGTTTTAGAAGTTAAGCCAGATATATTTTCGGAAAGACATATAATTTGTCGAGAAGATGGATTGGTATTATATGCCCCAAGTAGTAACAAGAATGACAAGCCAAAGTACGAGATCGTTCTACATAAGCCTTACACAGAGAGTTTACATCAAACATATAGGTAATTAAATCTTACTATTAATTAAAACTGAGACTATGTACCTTAATGACTTTGTAGCTTATTTCGAAATGAAAATCAAGCTGATACAGAAGAAAAATTTATTTATATGAAAGATAAAATTCCAGTGTTTATTGAAATTGCAAAAGATGTAATTTGTATCGTTTAATTGAAATATCATTTCACTTATTCAAATTCTTTTAGATGGCTAACATTCAAGGATTACAAAAGGTATGTGATATATTAGCAGAACATCCGTCCTGGACGTTAGCACATTTAGCTGCTCATTTTGCTTTGTATGATTGCTTTAATAACGCAATGATCAATAGTTATTTGAATAGTTCAGATATCGCAACGGGAATGTCTCCTTTACAAGTGGCTGTCACAACTGGGAATTTAAAAACTGTTTTGACATTATTAACAGCTAAATGTTCACTGGAACATTTGGATCATAATGCAAATTCTGTATTTCATCATGCTGCTACGACAAATAAGGAAATTATATCGGTAAGATATTTTTTAATTAGAGATCTAACAAAGTTTATATTTTAAAAAAAGAGCCTTTTAACTCAATTGAAAATTCTTGCTCCTTGGGTTAGTAGTTTGTCAGAATGTGGTTTAAATTGTTTCTAAAATTCTTATTAATAAAAGTTCTTCTTCCTTTCTCAAGTATTTGCAATTACTGGAAACAGTGTTTGCTGATGACATGAGCAACAGACATATACATATAATGAAGTCATTATGTCTCAAGAGGACTTGTATTAAATGCACATGACATGATAATGAACTAAATGAAAACTTATCTACGCATAAATAATATGAACTCATATGAAAAGTACTAGCATTAAATAAGAGTATATTCTACCATATTTTATTGAAAAGTCTCTAAATGTACGCCTTGTTTCAAAAGTATTGTCTCCTTTTATGGATGAGTTGATAATAACACTTTCCATTTACCATGTTGTTCTCATCCAACATCTTCAGCTAAGGCTAGTATTACACGAAAATATTTATATGTTATAGATATTATCACTTGTGTGATAATATTTCTATGATACATAAATATTTCATCATATTCTGCGGCGACTACACGGTAATTATATGACATAGATCTAGTAATATCTATGATATGTTCTGTTTACTAGAACATATGACATAGTATTTTATTATTAAAATTAATTAAAAAAAGGCCGAACAACTAGTTATTGCTGCTGTTGGTTGTATTTTTTCAATTGTAACAATTTGTGTATTATTGCGTAGAAAACTACGTAAAAAGAACAAACGTTTGTGGGTTAGACCCTGGTTTGCGGGACGAACAGAGTTGGGCATCCAGAATCAATTATTAAAAGAATTAAAAATTGAAGATCCAAAGCAATACGAAAACTATTTAGGAATGGATAATAATACTTTTCGTTATGTAGTATCAAAAATATCTAAATTTATTTCAAGGAAAAATACACATGAGAAATTGTATAAGTGTAGAAGACCGCCTTGTTGCACTTACAGTCCAACAGAATTTAGCTGCCGCCATTTTCTTAAACTATGATAATATGTTCTATTTACATCATAGAAATATCACCTATTATCAAAGTTACATATTACACAGTCATATCTTTGATAATATATGTATAACATATAAATATTATCGTGTAATACTAGCCTAAGACAGGGGTTGAGATTCGCAAAGTTGCCAGGCAGTGGTAATACAGACCCAATGTGTAGTTGTATTTGCTATTAATTTAAAACTCCATATTTGTGTATTTATTTGCACTCTAATGCTAACGGGATATTCCAAAAATTTCACAATTTCATTGATATTTTAGTAATAGTTAGCATGCCACAAATCCAATTACAAATTCAGCTTTATATACTATACACAAACATCATTTTTTTCCAAGTTGTTTGCAATTAGAAGACAGGTACCTATACTGAGCTGATACCAAAGTTGATATAATGTGGTTACATATGGTTTGTAGTTATTCTTGTAAACATTATACGGGGCGTGTAAAGCTCAGTCGTCCGAAAGATTATCTCATTTTAGCCAGCAATGACTATTCTTGTACATCTGTAGGTGACTAATGCATTGTATATATGTATATACAGAACATTTAAAGTGACTAAGGCCAGCTAGAAAAGAGATAGATCTAGAGTGAGGTGGTTGTAAAACATATACGGAATTAACGCAATGGCAAGCGTGCTATATATTGTGTATTATTAGTAGAGTTGCGATATTCTAGTACAGTGCCCAAACTAATCACACTTATCAACCGTGCTAGGTAGTTCGAATAGTCAAACGTGTCGCTACGTTACATCCTACCATTCATTACATAATGCAGGTGTCAAGAATTGCGTCAGATCTCAATATATCCATTAATATTACAGATATCACAAAACGTTATGTACAAAAATCATAGACAGTCTTAAGCTACATATTTTAACATTGTTTTTGTATATAAAGGGTGTTTCATATTGCTAGGGTGAACCAAACATACATTTTCTTAAATGGGACACACTATATATTATTTCAAATTTAGATTAAGTATATCTTCCCCATTCCTTCGATATAATGTTTCATTGAGTTACACCCAGTATTTCAGAAGTTATGGTCAATTTTGTCTGACAAGCATTACGTGTTCAACGTCCTGTGTATTGAAATTCTTTTTGTACTGGAATTACTTTTTTATATTGTTACAGTTTTCTAGCAAAGTGATATTTTACCAATATTGCGAAAACCTGGTACAGGGCGATTCAAAACACAAATGCATTATTTTATCATCTTATTTAAATGGAACACTGTATTTTATATTGAGAAATGGAAGGACACTGTATTCACTTTCATGGCTAATTTGACATCTTATAATTATTTTGAAAAAGCTCACCTTTCATTAAGAAAATATTAAATATTTCAGATATTAACGATTTTAGAGTGGTTAATAAAAGTGTATACAGTGTGCTTCCCTTTCTTTATATAAAATACAAAGCGAGCCATTTAAAAAGATGAGAAAATAATGCATTTGTGTTTTTAATCCCCCTGTACACAGTTTTCGCAATATTGGCAAAATATCACTTTACTATAAAACTGTTTACAGGGTGGGCCACCACATTCGCCTTGGTTGATATACAAAAAGCGGTAACACATATTTGAAATCTTTTTGCTGGAGCATGTGTAGGTCCATTGGGAGCATGTTCTAAAATTATTTTCAAATATACAGGGTGTCCCAAAACAAAGTTACACATCAAAGTTATCAAAATTTAAATGGAAGACCATGTATATTGTTGCATATTTCGATGACGCAGACTAAATAAAGGCAAGTTACTGTTTTATTGCCTATACCTACGTTCAACAGTTTCTGAGATATTTAACAACTTTTAAAAATGTGGATCAATATTTAGAATTAGTACCTGGCGTACGTATTAAAGTTACGTGTTTCAAGTTGTATTATTTCATTAGCAGCCCTATCTTTTATAGTTTCTTTGTAAAAGTCAATTTAGTGTTTTAAATGGCGATTATGTACTAAAAATTTGTTTAAATCACGGTAGCTTTGACATGATGACACTAATTTCAGATATTAATTTTGTCTAATTTATTCTTGAAAACTAGGCAGTGGTGCACTGGACGTTGCTTTATATTTATTGGAAACAAAACAAGAATTAACCAATACATGTCATACAAATTTTCGCCATAAACTTAATACAAAAGAAAACAAAGATACTAATGATTCGAATATCACTCATTTTCAATACATAAATAGATTCTTGGTTGAAATGTTTTCATATTGTCAGGTGTTATTTGTGGCCAATTAGTATGCCGACTGCATACTAATATCGTGCGTAAATATTCCACGGTCGGTGAGATCGCTTAATCATCCCATGTAGATTTATTTAAGTATTGAAAATGACGGACTTTAATTTGAGTGATATTTGAATCATTAGTTTCTTTGTTTTTTTTCTTTGTTTTCTTTTGTATTCAGTTTATGATGAAATTTCGTATGTAATAGGACATGTCTTGGTTAATGTATGTTTTGTTACCAATAAATATAAAGCAACGTCCAGTGCACCACTCCCTACTTTTCGAGGACAAATTAGATAAAATGAATATCTGAATTTAGTGTCATCACGTCAAAGCTACCTTGACTACCTTTTTAGTACATAATCGTCATTTAAAACACTAAATTGATTTTTACAAAGAAACTGTAAGAGATTGGTATAGGGAACCTTTAAAAGAGAAATCAAATTAAAATCGAATGACGATGTTAGATACAGGCTGTTTCATTTAAAATAAGCAAATTATTGAGAATTAATGGTACAAACAGTTAGAAGTGAGATTTTAACCATCCTGTATAATTTTTAGGAAACATCTTTATTTTAGTATTAGATGTAATGGTTGTGCTAATGCAATAATACAACTTGAAACACGTAACTTAAATACGTACGCCAGGTACTCATTCTAAATATTGATCTACATTTTCAAAAATTGTTAAATATCTCAGAAATTGTTGAACCTAAGTATAGGGAACATACCAGTAACTTGCTCTTATTTAGTCTGCGATATCGAAATATGCAATAATATACATGATGTTCCATTTAAATTTTGATAACTTTGATATGTAACTTTCTTTTGGGAAACCCTGTATATTTAGAAATAATTTTAGAACGTGCTCCTAATGAATCTACACATGCTCCAGCAAAGAGATTTTAAATATGTGTTACCGCTTTCTGTATATCAACCGAGGGGAATGTGCTGCCCCACCCTGTACATATATAAAAAAGTTATTCCAGTACAAAAAGAATTTCAAGTTGTTTCCTGTGGAATACACAGGACGTTGAACACGTAATGCTTGTCAGACAAAATTGACCATAACTTCTGAAATACTGGGTATAACTCAATGAAACCTTATATCGAAGGAACGGGGAAGATATACTTAATCTAAGTTTGAAATAATATATAGTGTGTCCCATTTAAGAAAATGTATGTTTGGTTCACCCTGGCAATATGAAACATTCTTTATATACAAAAACAATGTTAAAATATGTAGCTCAAGACTGTCTATGATTTTTGTACATAGCATTTTGTGATATCTGTAATATTAATGGATACATTCAGATCTGATGCACTAATGCCTTATCCTGTATATATAATTTCCTTTGTTAATTTTGTATATGAATATTAGGCACTGACTCAAGATACACCACCACTGTGTCTTAATGCACAGAATAAGTTGGGCTATACACCGTTGCATCTTGCTTGTGTGGCCGATAAGCCGGAATGTGTGAAGGCTCTTCTATTAGCTGGAGCGGATGTTAACATTCCAGCAGGCTGTGAGTTACAGAACACTTATACTTGTGATCCTGGATATGTTGGTCAATATCTTCAAAACAACCCTAATACGTTATCCCATCAGGATATGAAATACGGGGGAACACCGTTACACTGGGCAGTATCGCGTCCTGTAATTGATGCTTTGGTTGACGTTAATTGCCAAATAAATGCAGTAAATTTTCAAAATAGGTAAATATGGTTTTAGTATTATACATACTTTTTAAAGTTTGTTTTTTTGCAGAACTGCATTGCACGTTATGGTAATGAGAAATAAATTAGAATGTGTCGTCGCATTATTAAGCAGGGGTGCAGAAACAGATCTAGTGGATTGCGATGGAAATACCGCTTTACACTTAACTGTTAGTCAACCTAGTATATCTATTCCTATATTGCACAGTATAATAGTATTTCAAGCTGATCTAAATCTATTAAATAATAACGGGGAAAGTCCACGGCACATCGTAGCACGAACAACAAATTCCAAAGCGTTGTATTGCTTGCATGCTGTAGGTGCAAGAAGATGTCCGCCAGATATGCAGGGTTGTACGAGTGGTTGTATGGCAGGCGGAGATAATAACGGAGAACCTCCGTTACGAGTAATCGGACCAACTAATAGAGATATTTTAAATCAAATGTTAGCTGTAGCAGCTATGGAATTTGCATCTGAAAAATCAGGAGATAAAACAACTAAAAAAGGGCGTTTACTATGTCTTGATGGCGGTGGAATACGAGGTATTGAGTTATGTGATATTTGAATTCAAAATTATTTTTCTTTTACTGTTCCTATATTAAAAAAAAACGTTTGGATAAATATTATAGTATTATACATTATAATTTATTATTTTTTCATTAGATATGGTACTCTTACTAATAGTAGCACTGATGCACCTATACAATTTGGATTAGAGTCTAAAGGAATGATTCCATTAATAGACATATCATGCTATTGTGCATAAAATTTAGTCACTTCAAATAGCTATAAATAAAATCACTTGACATTAAACAAACTTATGGCAAACACACAAAGCAATATTACACTCACAAAACATCGAACATTCAATACAAATCCGCTGCGTTTCAACAAAGAGTGCGTTCCGATGAATGTCGTCAACATTGTAGAAAATCATTCCTTGCAAAGTTTTAGTGGAACGGAACTTAATTTTTTGAATAAAGGGTTAAAGTTCAGTATTTAAAAAAATATTCCCTTAGAAATACGTTCTGGCACCGATAAGTAAACGTTTGTTTCTTATAATATGTATATTTATCTTTCGACACAGAATATCACATATCCAACCATCCATACTTGGTGGTCATAACTGAACTTGACAAATTCGCTACACATGCCAGTGGCTTGTGCATACAGTTTCACAAATAATTAAAATCATAAGAAAAAGAAAACGCACTGTATTCACCATCGGACGATTAAGTGAGCTCACCGATCGCATACTAAAATGCAATTCAAGGTGGTTATTCGTCGGCCGTACCTGGCCTTTCGCAAACGCTCAAAGTATCTCCTGCTATGCATGTAAGCATAGGTCATGTTTACTTATGATATTTATTACTTGCTTGGCACAAAATCCTAAATACTTGACACCAATTTTATTTTTTATGAGATCAATTCAGAAATCAATCCAGAGATAATTTACAAAAAACTGACGGACTGCCGGGAATATGACTTACCTCCAAAATTATCTTTAAGTTACTTGTTTTTTATTTTAGGGTACAAGCGTTTTTGTTTTAGTGTACTTTTTTGAATGTTATAGGGTATACACATATATTGCAACACCACTAAGATGTCTTTCATAAGTTGATCTTTCTTGGAAAAATAATTATTTCTTTTAGGTCTAATTCTGGTACAAATGCTGATGGAACTAGAGACTGCTATAGGAAAGCCAATAGTCCATTGTTTCGATTGGATCACAGGGACCAGCACGGGAGGCATTTTAGCACTTGGTTTAGCCGCTGGAAAAACTTTAAGAGAATGCCACTGCATATATTTTAGGTTAAAAGAACGCACATTTGTTGGTCTCCGACCATATCAAAGTGAACCTTTGGAAACTATGTTGAAAGAAACGCTTGGTACAGATACCGTGATGTCTGATATTAAAGAACCGAAGATTATCATTCCCGGCGTGTTAGCTGACCGTAAACCAGTTGAACTTCACCTTTTTAGAAATTACGAATGTGCGAGTAAGTTATTAGATGTACTTCACGATTCACCCTATGAATTGCCTCCTCCGCCGGAAGAAACGCTTTTATGGCATGTTGCTAGGGCAACTGGAGCAGCTCCTACATATTTTAGGTATTTATCTGTGTGGACATCTGTTTATTTATGTTCCTTTTTTAATTAAGCCTAAACAATAATTATTGAAATGTAGGTATGTATTTTGTTTGAATACATTTTTTTTTGTTTCGTACAAAAAAAAACACCTCTGCATCAGGTATAATTTCTTCCAATAACCAACATAAATCATCTCCTACAAACTAAATTAGAAGACTTTTTTGCCTTAGTTTTTTATAAACAAAATGCAGTTACATATTTATAAAACAAGTGATAAAGCGTATAGTGTAACTTACATGTGCACATTCTTATTCACTTATATAAACACCCAATCTGTTTGATGTTAAAAACCAACATTTCTTTTTCAGAGCATTTGATCGATTTTTAGATGGTGGTTTAATTGCAAATAATCCAACGTTAGATGCACTCACTGAAATACACGAATACAATTTAGCTCTTAGAGCCAAGGGGAGAGAAGATGAAGTGCATCCTGTTAGTATTGTAATTAGTCTCGGGACAGGTTTAATACCGGTAACACAATCAAATGTTTCGAGAATGTTACCAGACAGCATTTGGGAAGGTGCAAAACTTGTTTTTGGATTCTCGGCACTAGTTTCTTTACTAGTGGATCAAGTAATTCATGACTACTTTCGTAGTATTTAGTATAGAAGTTGTAATTCGTATTTCTAGGCAACTATGTCTGATGGGAGAGTTGTTGATAGAGCAAGAGCCTGGTGTTCTTCGATTGGCATTCCTTATTTTCGCTTTAATCCGCAGCTGTCAGTGGACGTTGGCATGGATGAAAACGGTGACGAAATATTATGCAAAATGCTGTGGGAAACCAAAGCGTACATGTTTTCTAACATGGCGTCTGTTAAAGAAGTCGCTGATTTACTAAATATGAAATGATAGTAATTCGTGTATTCATGCTTGATTTGGCAATGTAGGTATAATGAATTACGTTAAAAGCAAAACGAGTTATCTCTATTTCAAATGCTTTACTTCGTCTATTTTCTCAATAATTTTACTTCGTGCAAACTTTTGTACTAGTCTTCACTTATACGGGAATTATTTGAATACTAACTTATAGCATAATATTTCAATTTAATACACGTATGTGGTTTATAAAAGGTGATTTGTGTTTTAAAACTATTGAATTAGTAAATTTTATTTATTACATTGTAGATGCCATCGGATTTTGTTAAGTTTGTTTTATAATTTGTTTCCATAACTGTTAGTTATTTTGTTACTTTATACCTCAATTATATACACATTTACATCAATTTTTTATAGGTTGTTTAGTACCAAAGAATAAACAAATTGCATCAAAATGTCTTTTCTTCCTAATTTTAACTTTGAGTGATGGGCGTAACAGTCCACTTTACTGACTAGTTTCCTCACGAAATGTTCCCTTAAAAAAATAGTTTTTTTTTATAGTCCAATATCAACTGTAGTTGATTTCTTATATCGCGTTTCCTATTAAAAAATAATGCACTAATATAATAGAATAAGGCCTTTTTCTACATATTATTTTTTTACGTAATATGCTAGTTTACCTAATTTATTAGGGCTTAACGGGTCGATGGCCGCAGTGGTTAGGCGGCTGACTATTGTTGTGAGAGGACGATAGGTGCCGGGGTTCAATTCTCTGGAGGGACGGTGACATTTTTTCAGAGAGTTTAATCCCGGATCGACTTGCCATTCGCTGTTGAGAGCAAAGTGATTAACAGCGCGGCATCATAAAAGGCAATATGATGCTGTCACAAAGCCATTTAAACACAACTTACACACACTAAACTACACCGCAAGAGTTGCAGTGATAGCCAGACAAGTAATACAGCTTACGGAGTCACTGCAACTAAGCACCCACCACACATTAAAAAAAAAATATATATATATATATCGTATTCAATTCAGCCATATTTTTGAATAGATATTTTTTATTCGCGTATGAATTCAATAAATAAAATATAGTTCTGGGTGAACCTACTAATTGGTATCAATTATTAGTCATTATGCAAAATATTAGAGTGACATAAATACTTACCAAATGAATACTATTACAAACAACAGATTAATGTTTCAACATATTTCAGATACTATGTATATTACCAGGGTAGTAGTCAAACTGATTTCATAATATGATCGATATTTTAATATGGCATGCAAAGTCGCTGATTTTCATTCTAAGAGTTTCTGGGCAATTTTAAACAATCGATTGTATTTTGGAATGAAATTACAATATTTAGTTTATAGATTTGATTCGTTTGAAACTAAATATTTTGTTATCCGTTTTCTTTATACAGGGTGTTTCTGAATTGATACGAAAGATTTCAAAGGGTGATTCTTTAGCAAAAATTAAGGGGGGTCTTTCATATAACTTTTTGTTCAACGCCCTTTTCCTTCCAAGTTACAGCCCTTTAAAATTAGGTAAAAAAATTGTTTTTATTTAATTTATCCACTTTGGAAAAATTTAGAAGAATGAAACAATAAAACTATTTGTCATATGACTTCATTTGACAGCAGCTTACTTGAGTTTTTTTTAAATAAATAATAACCGCTTTGTGAATTTATGGGAAAAGAGTCTGAGCAGTATTTTAATTTTTTTGTGATCAAACTAACAATTTTATGATGAAAAGTCAAGACATAAAAAAGTTGCAGATTGAGTCTGCCTTTTTAAATCAATTTTTTAAATAGGAAAATATAGGCGCATTAAAAAGTTCTGATAAAAAAAATATTATAGGGGTTGTTTTTTCAGCCCCTTGTGATTACATTTTAGGGTAACAAAAATACTCAAAAACTGCCATTTTATTAGCATCAGTTATCTGCCAAATTTCATTCTTCTAAACTTTTCCAAAGTGGATATATTAAATAAAAACAAATTTTTTTACGTAATTTTAAAGGGCTGTAACTTGGAGGGAAAAGGGTTTTGAACAAAAAGTTATATGAAAGACCTCCCTTAACTTTCGTATCAATTCAGAAACACCCTGTATAATATGTAATAATACAATATATAAAATCAACATATGGGTGCAAAACTGCAATGTTGCTTATCGGCTCCAGGAATCTTAAATATGACTATGATATATCTTGCGTATGTGCACAAAGTATGCTGACACATGCTGTCCTAGCGATTCGAAACGATAGATGTTTTTTTAACCAATGTTAATTGATTATAATGTAGTTCCATTGCCCGATCATAATCGACTATCATAAACTCGGTTATCTTTTTAGAAGATTGTACCAAAGATGCGAATAAATAAAATATTACAACTTTAGATTACTTTTAAAATTGATTTGATATATGGAATTACTGTTGTGTATATATTGGTTTGTTCTTTGGGATCCTGCCTTGTAGTCGGGTTTCTTTTTGCTTTCGGCAGTGCGTGATCTGTGTATTCATTAGAATCCAATCGAATACGACCACAATCTTAACCAAGAAGGATAATCATATGAAGAAACTAAAAGAAACTGCGTACAAAATCACCACAACCAATCCCATAAGTACGCCAAACCTGGACATAAAAGATGTTTGGCTTCTACTAATCAAAAAAAAAAACAACGCAGATCAGCAACCACGATACAAGGAAATACAGTTTGACAGTTGTGATGTAATGAATATAGTTTTATTTTATTTGGTATAGTAACAATATTCATTGCTTAAGCTTAGGAATCATAATTACCCTGAAAATGGCAGTAGACTAACTGCCGAAACGTCGTATATCCAAAAACCAGAAAACAATGGCAATAGCTCAAACAGAAACGCAGATACTTCAAAAATGTACCTATATTGCTATTTGAATAAAAATAGAATTAAGTTTTTATGGCGAGTTAAATATTACTCGGATGTTTTGTGAAAAAATTATGCATTACATATGTACATATATATTTTTTAATAACGCTGATAATTTGATCCTAAACTTTTGATGTGACAAAGCTCCCTTTTATTTTATATTGTGTGAAGTTGTTCAACATTGATATATAGTAGTATTATGTCGTTTTTACTGCATACAGTAGATGTTCAGTTAGTAAGAATGCAAAATTACTGTATTGTATTGAATATTGTATTAATATACCACGTTCTGTTACCTGTATTCGTCTTGTGTGCTCTGCGTATGTGGTTTACTATTGTAAATATAACATGCAATACTTTATTTACGTAATTGGAAAATTATCAGTCCTGTTCAAATAAGTTGCAATAAATGCTTTTCCAGTCAAGGTAAGTAATAGTACCGTGTGCGGTTTTTTAATAGTGATTGTCAGTCTTGTACGTTACATATACCGGGTTCGTTTTTTATCATTACACATATGTATGAAAAAAAGACATATTTTAATTACTTTACATTTTAATATAATACATTTGATATTCACGATACATCATTGGTATGTGCGGTTCAAGCAAAGCCGAACATGATTATAGCATTAATTAATTACAATTTGAACCTTATACCACAAAAAAGGATACTAAAACAAGCTAAAGATACCTACAGAAAAAATGGAATATATAATTAGTGTTTCATACGAAACTATTGGAAATATGCTTGAAAACATCCTCTTTTGTTTAAAATAAAATGGAAATCTATTTACAATAGTGTACATATTAGCTACATTTTATGAAGTAGATTTAACGAAATTCTGTACGTGTTTGTTTAATCTGTGAATCTGCGATTTACGTTGCGTCCGAACAAGGCTGTACGAATTTCAGGCACCAATTGCTGCGCAATGAGTTCCAGCCTCGCTTCCAGAGTATTATTGATGCGAATTCTCCCTTGGTGAACTACCAACTCTATACCACCAGTTGTATCTGCCGGCAATGAATTTTCTGAGTCGACCTTCAAGAGAATGTCTTTTCCCGTGGCGTCCTTGTATTTTGCCGCAACTTCCGGAAATGTAGATTCTACAAGACCTCTATCCTGGGAACGACATCTGATGAGTACTGCTGCTTCGAATAACTGTTAAGGATAATAAAATATTAGTATAAGATATGTCAAAGATCTGTGCGTAAAGCCACAGGTATCGTCAAAAAGAAGAGAGTATTTAATCTTTATTTATACAAGCTGTTAGATTTTTAATTGATATTGAATCGATGAGAATCTCATAATTTTATGTTACGTGCGGATTGAAAAATAGATTTATAACAAATAATGTTTTTCGCTATAAGCACTACCTGTCTCAGTGAACTTATGTGTCACTTATGTCTTATTATACGAAATGCGTAAAAAAATGAACGGCTTCTTTCACGTCATGCCTCTGCTTATACAGAAAATACCTATTACCGAAGAAATAAAAGTTAAGCAATAATGGAAATGAGTGGCGATTATTACCGTAAACAGTATATAGTGTATTATGTACGTATAAACATATTTCTATATGTTTTGTGACTAATTATACTCGTATACAACTTATGAATGCTTGAAAAACATACAATGTTTATATTTCGTTGCAATTTTAATTAGTTAAAGTATTATATCATCAAACTGAGAAAAATGAGAAATGCTTTCTACATTTCATACGTGCTTAGGCTTGTCAATGTTCTAGAATTGTAATTATTCTAAAAATAAATGAGGATGATGTAGATGTGGCAGTGGAAGTTTAAGGAAAATTTTATCGATACTATTATTTGTAGGCGGTTACAAAAATTGTACAGACGTATTTTTACCGGTTTGTGTATGATACACTAGAAGATTGCACCGGATTGAAATAACGCTTTTTTGTAAAAATGTTTTCCGGTATCTAGCGGTACAATTTTCGTAAAATCTAAATTGAAGTCCTTACTATTACTAGATGGGAAATTTTAAATGTTAAGAATGATTACAGAACAAAGCAATAGCGTAATGTTTCATGGTGGCTACAGCTGTGGCGGGTTTCTAAGCTGTACTGCACTGCAGGTCTTGCTGTGTAAATCGTGTGTGTAAATAGGTTTTCATGGTTTTGTAAATAATGTTGCACATCAATTTACGAAGATGTTGCCACAACCGTCACCGAACCCATGACTAAGTAACGCCCTAACAATAGCCAGCTGCTCTTTCTTTGATTTATAGAACAAAACTGGCTTATTTAAAATTTCTTACTCAACAACTGACATTAAATCCTTGAGACACCATACTATTTTATGTTTAAAAGTTTACTTGAAACTGATATTTGAACCCTTGAAATAATATTCTCAACTTCCGAAAGGTCTTTCCATTGTTTACACAAAAATTAATTTGTCAAGTTATAGTCAATTATAAATACAAATACATATCACCATACAAAACAATAAAAATAAAGTTTTAATTTAGTTACTGAAAAAAAATTATAACAAATATTCAAAATGCGATAATGTAAACAGATCAAATTTGTCGCGAGTATAGTAGAGACGTAAAAAAATGTGTAATAAGGAAACAGAATTATGTTCATAAAACCTAAATTCATATTTACTTACTTTACATATCTAACATCAGCAAGCATATGATCAAACCTTGATACCAAACCTATTTATTGTATATGTATACAGGGTGATTGGTGAGAATGGCCTATTAAAAGTATTATACAAACGGAACGAAATTTTAAAACAAAATTTTGTAGTCGGATATGGTTGAATATGAACTATAACGTGAAAAGGTTTTTGAATAAATATCATTTCCGGTTAACCGCAAGTGGGCATCAACTTCGATTTTTTAAATAGCATGCTATAAAATAAATTACAAATTTAGCTTCTATGATAAATTTTACACATATTTCATGTATCATACTCCATACCTATATACCATTCATTCTGAGTTATTCGTTATTAAAGAAAAAAGTGGCAGATACCGATCTTACTTTATAGTGATATTACGTGATTTAGTAGTAAAAGAGACGAATGAAATTTTGCATACGCACAACTGATATTGTGTAGTTATACAACATTTGAAGTTCTTCTCTGAAACATCATACAGGGTGTTTAAAAACTAAGTTGCTTATAAATAAGTGCAATCTGCGGAAACCAGATTTTTTTTTAATGGAAAGGTATATATTTTATTAGACATTCTGATTCTACAAAATATTCTATTTTAATCTATATTAGGTGTTCCTATACCTAAAATGGAAGGTGAATAAGTTATGACGATTTAATTAGCCTTCGTAGCTAAAATGCTCAGCTATTCCAATTTACAAGTGTGCAAGGGTGCTTAGTTCATTTGATTTACATATTCACTTGCCACTTATTTTGACGTCCGTCATTTTAGTTGTTCTCGCGTGCACTGAGAGACCGGTAATTACCGTTATTAATATACAGGATAACAACTTGAACTACGAAAACCTATTGATAGGAGAAGGTAGTGGGGGTAAAATTAAATGTATCCATTTTAGTATTGTCAACTGTTTGTATGACAGAAATGTCCGTGGTTATGTTAAATACTATGGCAAATTATAAAACCACTTTATAATTTGCACTTCTTCATTAATTGTGTATTCCATTAGGATAGTTTGATGGTTCGGTAAAGTATTTGACATAACTACTGACATTCCTGTCATATAAAATGTTGACAATAGTAAAATAGATACGTTTAATTTTACCCCCCACCACTCTCTCCTATCAATAGGCTTTCATAGTTCAAGTTGGTAGCCTGTATAGTAAATTTAGTTAAACAGCAACAATTACATATGCCAACTTTGACCTGATTTTTCATTCATCTTTAATGAAGAATATTTAAACAATTGCAATGAAATTTAGTTTCCTTATGGTAATATATTGTTTTAATTATAAATCCAGTTAATATATTTTTGATGTATTTTTTGAATAATATTACTTCCACAACTAATAAATACTATTGCATCCTTTATATAATTCATATAATAAGCTTTAATAAATCAAATTGTTATGATAAGAATTCATTTCAACCAAAAACATTCTCATACAACTGATATTATTTTAGGTTTCTTTATTGTATTCATTTTTAGTATATATGCTTTCCGTTGCCACTAGAAGTCGTAGAAAAATAAATACATAAAGTTACAATTATTAAAATACTTGACAATTATATTATGTAATATAAAGTGAAAATCAGGTGACTAAGAAGGTCTTGATTTCATACCTGGAAAAGCGCTTGTAAAATCAGCGTACTCAGGAGTTCCTTGTATTTTGCTGAGTTTAATGTAATTTCACCTAATCTTTTCCTTGCCTCTTCTAACACATTACGCACATGATCTTCTCGAACCTTCAATACTTTTAAACGGGCTTGGTTCAGCATGTTTGATGATTGACTATGATAAAATTAATAATTAGAATAAAATTTACAAGCTGCTGAAATAGCTTACATTTTCTTTTGTAATTCAACCTGCTTTTCTTTCTTTTCATAATATTCCATGATCTTAAGACGTTGCTGTTGAACCAATCGACCTTTTTCAATATTAAATTCTTCCTCGGCCTTTGCGTCTATTTCTTCGGCTTTTTCATTGGCTTCTTGCTCAATGAAAGCCATCATATGCTTGATCTAGATAAAATTTACAGACATTACAAGAATGTTTTAGTGATAACATTTTCGGAAAATTAAGTTAATACATGTTTTGCGAATATATTGTTTCAGCTTACCTGTTTCTGAACATCGGCATCGCTGAGAGCCATTTTGATAGGTAATTAGGAGAATTTAACTACACAACTAAAAATTTAGCGGACAAGGGTGTATTTGTCGCGCCTACGCCTACAATGCCTGAACTGCAGACCAATAAAGTTGATGCAAAAATTGATCATATGACAGCAACCATATGACAGCTCAATTTAATTACTGAGAGATAACCATTAAAATGAGTTCTTAATTAAGTTTCGATATTCAACTTAAAAAAAAATTTCAAATAATTTTTGATTCTACGTTTTATATAGTATAATGTTATTAATAGAAGTAGAAATATTTTACAGTGCTTAAAAAGGCTGTTTTGACTATTTTATTTAATATACGAACCAAAAGTAGACATTATTCTTTTTAAATATCTGCATTACCTACAGAATTGTCTATCTGTAATCTATCAAAACATAACCAAAAAAAATTTATATAATTTTTTGACATTTTTTTCGACTACATTTAAAATAAATAGTATTTCTGTGAATTTCTGTAATAAAAACAAAATGAATGTTGTTGGTATGGTAGGAATACCATCTGCTCAACCTCCACCACAACAACCACCACAGCAGCAACCACAACAACCTCAAGCATTGGATAATATCTCCAAAATAAAATCTCTTATAAGTCCATTACGTGAATCTCTTTCGGTATGTACGAAATAAATTGAATTTAAAATTTTCATCTATTTATGGTACTGATTTAGAATACAATTAAAACTGCTGCGCAAACCTTAAACCAAAATTGCCAAGTTGATGTGGGTTCTCAGTACGTATTTGACAACAATAAATAGCGATGCTCTTATATATACTCAGTTTACTCTTACATAATAGTATAATTGGTCGTAATTTTACAATATATATAATAATGCTAAACGTATTTCTAAAAATCGAATTGATTGTATATAGAGGGTATTGTTCTTTATGAAAAATTGCAGGAGTATATGTAATTTTTTCAGGAAGGAAGTTGGTCAACAAATTCGATTTGATAAGAATCTAGAAGAATTCTATTCTCTCTGTGATCAAATTGAATTACATTTAGTAAGTTCTTTTATTCTATATTTATTTTGTAAATAATCCATATTATATATTTCTATTAGAAAACATCAATTAAATGTATAAGCCAGTTAGAAAGCTCTCAACGTTACTTGCATTTGCATGTTGCTCCAACAAGAACAGAAAGTTTAGGAATGCCAGATAATACATTAGCGTATCCGCAGTTTTTGGCAACTGCAAATGCACAAGTTTCGTTTACAAAGGAAATACATGATACATTAGTGGCCGCTGCACAGAACATATCTCCATCAGAATGACATTTGCATCAGTCTTATTGAAGTATTTGTGTGAAATAATTTATGTGATTTAAGTATTTACCCTAAGAAATGTATAATTATGTACTATGTAATTATTAGTGTTTTCTTTTGTATTTTATTGTTATAAAATAAAAATCTGGAGCATTTTAAAATCCAACCGCATTTTTCCTATGAATTTTTTTGTTTTGTAATAAAGTGTCCTATTTAATCAACCGAGTCAGCTGTCAAAATTACAGTTTCGAAGGACTGTTGTAGGTTATTTTCTCTGGTAGGTTATTTATGAAAAGTTAACAAAAACCTACGTGCATCTCTAATAGGTTACAAATTTAATTTATAATGGATGATTCAGAATTAGAAGAAATACGCAAAAATCGTTTGGCACAATTACAATCACAGTATAACGTAAGCGCACACAAATTTAGAGAATTTATAGTAAATAACTGTACTTTAGGCTGGTGATCAAGCTGCAAATCAAAAAGCACAAGAAGAAAAATTAAAAGCACAGGAAGATGCAAAGAATTCTATCCTATCACAAATTTTGGATCAACAAGCTAGAGCACGATGTAAGTAATTTAACAATCCGTGTTCCAGCAGTTTGATATACGTATATATTTATTTGAAATAGCAATTTTGATTTAAACTTATTAATATGCTTGTTATAAACAAATCATTTTAGTTTGGTAGGTAGTAGCAGGTATAATCTGATTCTGATTTGTGCATTTACAATGATTCGTTTGCAGATGCTCTCCTTAAAATAAATTCTTACATATTATATATATACAGTAGATTCCGCTTATGTGAATCATTGGTTATTTGAATCAGCCACATATTTGACTGAAAGTATGAATGCCCAATCCATTTGTATGACTAATGTAAAATTTTTCGTTTATATGAATGAATACGCCAGTTTTTTGAATCATGATATACATACACAGGGCTCGATTTAAGGAGGAACGCGCCGGAACGGCGTTCAAAAACCTCTCACTCAAAAATAAAAATGGTTGCCTTAATTTTAATATAGGTAGGTAATCAATAGAGGTACGGACGTGAGAGTTTAAAATTATGTATTAGGTGTTTAAATAACGTTTTAAGAAGCTAAAAACCGGATCCTGTAGGTTGTAGTTCCGGCACCTCAATTTTTAGAAATCGAGCACTGTACATACATACATATACGTATATATGTGCATATCAATTACCTAACCTTGTTATTCGATCTGGGAATCGTGCACATAAGTTATACTGATCTAACAAATAAGTCTTTTATATTTTTTCCGGAAATCCCAGAAGTTATGGTGTTTGTGCGGTAGATTCTTCAGTTTTACTTTTACTTTCGTACATACAACATAATTTCAAAATGCCTAAAGGAACGCAGCATTAAACGACCGCATCATATACGTATGTAATAAGAGCAACACCTTTCTAAAGCGACCATGACTAGTTTAAAACGACCGCATCATCCATGTGCATACGTACAGATATAAAACAAGTATATTAGGGTATTCACCGGACTCAATCACTCTAAGCTCGATGCAGTGAATCACACCACGTGCGTTAAAACGGATGAACTGAATTGTTTTGTCGCGTTTTCTATAATTAGTAGCGTTTAATTTTCATGATTGATAACGATAATATGTACTGTATATGCATTTGGAAGATACTGTCTAAAGCGACCACCTGTCGAAGCGACCGTTTTTGTTTGGAACGGAGGGTGGTCGGTTTATACAGGTTTTACTGTATACTATTCCACTGCTACTGAAATAAATGTTTTGTCGGCATATTTCAATAATATATGTATACTATAGATTACACATTATCTATTGTAAAAATATCTTTTGAATAAGAGTACTAAATACAGTGAAATTTATTATTGATCAAAATAGCCTACTACTGTAAAAATGTGTATTTATACCGTCATTTACGGAACTGGTTCGTTAGAACTTTTTGTTCTTGAAATTCAACATTTTTGAAAACTAATTATAACTGATATCATCTGGATCAACAAAATTATTTGCGCCATTGTATCACTGCCGGAAATTGACGTAAACTTTCTTAATTTAAATAGCATGGTATATTTTTTTATGAGTTTTTTGTATCGGGCATACAATTTTGCATTAAAACTTACTAAGACACCTTATGTCAAAAATCAGCCGTTTTTGAGTTATTTAATTTTTAGTGCCAATTGCAACGTTATGTTCAAAATTCTGTATTTCTGAAGGCATTGCAGCTAGACCTCATATTTGGCATGGTATTAGTCCGAATAGCATACATCAAATTTACGTCCTAAAATTTGTCATAATTTCTACAGAGCCGTCCAAAATTCACGTTCATTTCAACCAACTTTACGGCGATAAAAGTAACTTTTTTTAAATTGAACACCTATGTATATATTGCTATTATAATTACAAGTTTTCAGAAATGTTGAATTTCAAGAACAACAAAAAGTTCTAACGAACCAGTTTCGTGAATGAACCTATGTATATTCGGAAGATATTCTTAAAATGAAGTTTACTAAAAAAAGCAATATTTATTAGAAAAAGTTTTTTATTGGATATGCTGTCATTAGATCTCAAAAATGAAGTGAATTCCATTGGTTTTTATTTTTAGTAAATACTCTCATGTTAGGAAAACCGGAAAAAGGAAAGATGATTGAATCCATGCTGATTCAGATGGCGCAAGGTGGAAGATTACGTAGTCGCATTGGTGAAAAGGAATTAATAGATCTATTAGAGAACGTCAATTCGCAATTGCCTCAACATAAAACGTCAGTAAAATTCGACAGAAGAAGAGCTGCATTAGATTCCGACGATGAAGATTTCTGATAACTTAGATTAAGACTGCTTATTATGTAACTTTTTTGTAATGAAACTATCAAAATAATTTTCTAAAACATTCATATATTCACTTATATTTGTTCTCAAATAAATAATTACATATTAAATATTAATTAAAATACATGTATCTGTATTATTTTGTTTAAAATCACAATAATGTTTAAATGATGAAGTTATTCCTTCTTTTCATGTGGAGGTTCTGAAATAAAAGTAATCCATGAATGTAATATAAAAAGCGTTAATATATACTAACCTTCGTCTTCGTCAGCGTCTAAAATATCTGAGCAACAGATAGAATATAAAATGAGTGACAAGAAGCCCAAAGGTAATCCAAACAGCACTAACGTTAGCACTGGGTTTCCACGATACATGTCAGCCAGTGAGGTACGTGCTTCAAAATAGGTTCTATATAATTTAACACTCAAACTATTTCCTCCATAAATAACAGCTGTTTGATTAAGTATCTTTTCTAAAAATATATCTAAAGCCTCTGGAGTCAAATGAGTTGGATCATCTTCAGGTATATGGTGATGATGGGTTGTGGAATTCAGAACTAATAAATAAGGCAGTGGTAACACACTCATAGCTATACTATTAGCAAGTTCGGGACTACCAGTCCATCCGAATTGAAAGTTTTTGTGGTATTTGTCTCTTTTCTTTCTTATAACCGATTCTACCATATCTCTAAATTCCATCATTTCAGGTGATATTTCTTGTAATTTATTTTCTTCAACTACTACCAAGACTATGTACTTTTTTGTTTGCATCAATTCATTAATATTACCGCGGGTCACTTTTGGGAATGTTTCAAACCTTTCTTCATTAATCCAGTTATACATTGAGGTGTTTAAATGTTCTGCATCTTGAGATAGTGATCCAGATTCAACTAAAATATGTTAAACTGAAATTATATAAATCAAAATACTGAATATATGTATGGTAAAAATAAAATGCTAAATAATAAAGCAGTGACATTACTATTTAGTCATACAGTGGGCAGAAAGAATGATAGATTAGCAGTGTTCTACACTCTAAATTGTTTCTCAATATACAGTGGTGGCCATATAATTACGAACGGCATCAAATTATTAAGTATTGATTTAGCTGTAATGTGTACATTAAAGGTATATGATTTCTATTCGCGAAACTTACAAATCTATGAATTCTCTTTAAAACACATGTGCAGAGCAGATGTTTGTCATTCCCCGATGTCTCGGAACGAATCAAACAGTTACAATTCGCCGAATCAGCATGGACATATAATTAAGAAAGATGTGGATATCAATTAGTTGCCTATATACATATAATATTTTCAATTATTTTAATTTGGAATAAACATGGGAAAAAGCAAAAGTTGTGATCCTACCATGAGAAAATGTATTCTTAAGTTATACGACAGAAAATGGTCATATAAAAAAATAGCATAGCATTTGCAGTGTTCAAAAATAATGGTATTTCATGCTGTCAACCACTATAATACACAATACTAGACAAAATATAAAAAGAAAACAGTGACCCAGAAAAACCACTGCTACGACTGACGCAAGAATTGCACGCTGAGTAAAGAGAAATCTTCGACTAGGATCTAACGCAATAAGGGAAGAAATATTTGCAGAAGCTGGTTCTGGGGTAGCAAAAACTATTAAACGTCGTTTAGGGTGCATTCCGCAATCTGCTGAAGTAGCTGTTACTACTTTACTGAGATCGAAGAGCAGAGATCGTTCCGTAATAGTTCAGTAAAGTAATTGAGCATATGCCGTCACGCAATTTCGGAATGATTTTAGCCATTCACCAGTTCGGTTGATGTATCAGTGCTTGACAGCATATAAACTCTACTACAATACACAGTCAACAGCGTGCACATTACACATGGCACACCCAGTTCAACCAATATCAAAATGCGAAAAATCTAATTAGATAATAGAATGTTCTCTTTCAAATAGTTACCAGCCCGTTTATATATGGTCTTCACCTCATAACCAACAGCAGTTTCAGCAGTAACTTATGACGTCACTCTTTACTGACCATGGCGCTTTGTATAGTTTCCTCAGCATGTATAAACTGATTACGGAATGCTAATTCAGTACTGTCAGTACTCTCAGCAGATTTCGGAATGCACCCTTATATGAAGCGCAATTGTTCGGAAGAGTGGCGCGCAAGAAACCTTTGGTTAACAAGCGTAATCGAAAGGCACAAATACAATTTGCAACAATTCATAGAGAGTGGACTATTATCCAATGGAAACATGTACTCTGGTCCGACGAAACCAAAATTAATCGATTAGGACCCTGATGGCAGGCAATACGTACGTCGTCCACCATGCAAAGAATTCAATCGGAGATATACTGAAATAACCCTGAAGCATGGAGGTGGTTCCATAATGCGTTGGGATTGCATGTCCTGGCACGGACTTGGTCCAATTTACAGAATCCAAGGCATTATGGATCAGCACATGTATATGAACATTTTGGAAACCGTGATGTTGCCTTATGTGGATGAGAATTTGCCGCTTATTTAGAAATTTCAACATGACAATGATCCAAAGCACATCACGCGTACAGTAAAAAATTGGCTACATCAGAATGCAGTCACAGTTCTGACCTGGCCATCGTGCAATCCGGACCTGAATCTTACCGAAAAGTTATGGAACGATTTCAAAAGAATTGTGCGACAAAAACACATAAGAAATTTAGATAGTCTCTTTGAGCAAGTAGTGCTAGGCATGGCAAAATATTCTGCAAGAAAGTTGTACCCATCTTGTTAAATCTATATCTCTAAGAACATGCAATGATGATGATAAATATTAACGTGTAAGGATCACTGGTGTAATTCATTATAATTTGTTTAAAATATGTTACCTGGATAGAAATAATGTAAACTTTCCTTGTACACAAATACTGCAGGCAGTTCGTCCAAATCCACATGTTGCTTAGCAATATCAGTACTTGCTGAATAGAAAAATCCATGTGGTTGAAATTTTATCGCTACTGAATAATATGCATCCCATAATACACCATCTTGTACACCAACATACATGAAAAATAAGTGATTTTGGCCTTTAATCATTGTTAAACTATCTGCTCTAGTCAATTCCTGAACTGGAGGTCCCGACATCCGTAATGCAAAGTTAACTATATCTTGCTTAGTTCTATCACCTAAAAATGTATGCTCTTCTTCACCTTTTATACTGTAACATCATAATATGTCAGAATATGTTATATATAAATGGATTAAATAAACTTACAATTTTATTGTTGGGAAACCACTAATGGAGAATTCTGCAGCCAATGATGAAAACCTGGTGCAATCGACTCTACCAACCCTAATGTTTGTTTTATATAATGCTTGAGCAATGTGAGCCCAAATTGGTTCTAATCGTTTACAATGACCGCACCATGGAGCATAAAACATTACTAGCCAATGGCCACCTTCCCTTCGAACTTCAGAAAATTTATCGCTAAGTTCTAAGACACGAGATGCATATCCATTACTTACACAAACTAACAAAAACATGATAATTAGAATATAGTCAAGATGTTATAAAAGCAACCAAATATTACCAGTGATTAAAACAAGGATTTTCAAACAAACCATTTTGCTATGTAAATTATTTTAAACAATAAACATTTTTTTATAATCTTATGGCTATAATATAATGGTAAATTTTTCCTGAGTTATTTGGTGTAGTATGGCATATTTCAGTGAACATAATTTAATTATAACGTATCAAACTCTATGTTCGTATAAAATTCACATAAAAGCACCATAAAAGAAACCCACCGATACCTCGTCTGCATTGGCTATCATGTCTCGCGATATGCCCGCGACAACCCCCGCGACTGATTATACACCATTTATACGCTGCACACACAATGTTGTATTGTTACATTAAAATTTACGCTACATCGAACGTTTAGATGGCGCTCCTGGCAAGATTTACTAAAGTCACTAGATATATAAAGTACCGCAATAGGTAAAGAACATGTGTTAGAGAGGAAAGTATATTTTGGACCCAAAATGGCGGTTTTACTTTGCTGTCATATGCCAAATATTTTTTGACGTTTACAAAATTGACGGTGTTGTTTTGCATAATCAGATGTGATAATCTGTGAAAAAGCATGTTAAATGTAAAAACAAATTCGTGATTTTTTATCTGAAAATACCACATTATCACATAAATTTATATTATCTACAAATTGTTGCGCCAATCCCTATCTTTGCTGCTTGTTAACTTCCGTCAAGTATATTTTGTTAGTTGCACATGAATTTTTCAATTCACTATTTTTAATTCTGCGGCGCATAATATAAATTGCTGTTTCGAATGGGTTCTCACGCAGGAAATTTTGTAAATTTGTGTCTTTCTGTTGAGTCGAAACATTGCACCTTCCAGATCCTTGCCTTCTGTCAATTGATTCAAATTCAGTAAGTTTATATATTGGAACACCATCGGTCAATCTGACTTGTAACATCACCTTTTTGTGGGCACTCAAATTCGGCATGTTTTAGCTTTAAATTAACCCCTGTCACTTTTGACATTTGTTTCCATTTTATCGAACAAGTTTACATTAGGAGAAATTCCTATGTCCCAAGATTTTTTTTCATATAATGCCAGCAACAAATATTGAAGCGTGCTGGTTCTATACTTGTTTCTAATTTTATCAAAACTATTTTCTAATTAGACCTTTACCCATAATGCCTTTGAATTTGCTGTCAAGTAGTGTATTAGTCTTGTCGTCTTGTCAGTTTATATTTTCCTGCTCGATATTTTGTGTTTGTAACTCCTTTAACTTTGTTGTAATAAGAAACTCGTTTTTTTTTTAAACGTTGTTTACATTTTACTCATTCACTGGTAAGTAAAATAATTCGTGAAATAATTTTGTTGCAATAGTTGTTAAAATGTTTAGGAATCGACCATTCAATGTTTACGATTGAGGAGAACACCTTCCTTTTGGAAGCATACTTTCGTGGAGGATTTCGCAGGGACGATGGTACCTGGGAATATTCACTACAAATGTGTTATGATGACTACATCTTACAGTTCCCAAATGAAAATATAGAATTTGGTTAAACTTTTCGACAACACATTCGTCGCATTGTGCAACGTTTCAGACAGACAGGTAGTGCTTGTAAAGGAGAATCCTCTGGCAGAAATACAGTTCTGAATAATGAAACTGTGGAAGACATTCGAGTCAGAATGCTGAGAAGTCCAAAGAAACCTGCACGACAGCTGTCACAGCAAACAGGTATTTCATATTAATCAGTATTTAGCACATGTAACTAAGTATGTTTTGGTTTAGGAGTATCTTATGGTTACTGTCGGAAGGCACTAAAAAAAGTCCTGCATATGCGTCCATATAAGGTTTCAGTTGTGCAAGAGTTGTTACCAGTTGATTATGAAAGACGTGTATATTATTGCCACTGGTTCAACCAACACTTAAATAACAATGAGATGCTGAACATCACGTTTTTCAGTGATGAAGCGTGGTTCCACCTTAGCGGTTTTGTTAATTCACAGAATTATCTCATATGGTCCACTGAAAATCCCCACGAATTCAGAGAAACTGAACTGCATCCGGTAAAGGTTGGAATTTGGGTCGCCATGTCACGTAGAAGAATTATTGGTCCAATATTCTTCAACGACAATATAAATGCACACAATTATCGACAACAGATCTTAGAACCATTTTAAAACCAATTGCATCCTGACGAACTACACAATGGATACTTCCAACAGGATGGTGCCACAGCTCATACAGCAAATGAAACAATAAGGTTTCTCGAAGAATTTAATGATAACCGATTAGTAAGCAGGAATCTGTGGCCCCCTCGGTCACCTGATCTTACACCTTTGGATTTCTTTTTGTTCGGATACTTAAAAAATAAGATATACAAAACTCCTCTACATACTATTGAAGAACTGCAGCAAGCCATTACTGATGCAATTCGAACAATATCTCGAGAAGTATTAATTAAAGTCTCCGACAATATGAAGAGAAGGGTTAATACATGCCTGGAAAGAAATGGTGAACATTTTCAACACCTTTTATGATAACTAAATATCTTGTTAAAGTTTAAGTTAAGTTTAATAAATGAATTATTTTCCTCATAATTTATTGCTTGTCTAAATAACTTGTAAGTTGATTTTACATTAGCTGAATAGCTATACACGTTTTTATATGACAATGAGAGGTTATGTTACGCCTATGTATACTTCGTTTCACTATATTAGATGACCTTGGCACGCTTCAATCTTTGTTGCTCGAACTGTATAATATCCAATAATTTTTTTATAAAACTTGTATGCATTTTATTCATTTCTAAACAGGCGTAACATAACTTCAATCTTTCTGGACAGAGTATTTTCCTCAACTCCGAAAGTGTAGCAATGAACTACACGGACTGCATAAAAATAAGAAAAATACATTCGAATTTACCGCGCTCGTTTGGACCCAAAATGGCGGTATATTGCGGTACTTTATATATCTAGTGACTTTAGATTTACTAAAGTTTTTAAAGATTTACTAAAGTCACTAGTTTCTAAACAGGCGTAACGTAACTTCAAACTTTATGGACAGAGTATTTTCATCAACTCCGAAAGTGTAGCAATGAACTACACGGACTGCATAAAAATAAGAAAAATACATTCGAATTTACCGCGCTCGTTTACTAAAGTCACTAGATATATAAAGTACCGCAATATACCGCCATTTTGGGTCCAAACGAGCGCGGTAAATTCGAATGTATTTTTCTTATTTTTATGCAGTCCGTCAGTTACGTTACGCCTGTTTAGAAATGAATAAAATGCATACAAGTTTTATAAAAAAATTATTGGATATTATATATGTCAAAAAATCTTGGGACATAGGAATTTCTCCTAATGTAAACTTGCTCGATAAAATGGAAACAAATGTCAAAAGTGACAGGGGTTAATTTAAAGCTAAAACATGCCGAATTTGAGTGCCCACAAAAAAGTGATGTTACAAGTCAGATTAACCGATGGTGTTCCAATATATAAAGACTATAGCTGCCGAATAGTGTGATAAAAGAGGAAACTTATTGAATTTGAATCAATTGACAGGAGGCAAGGATCTGGAAGGTGCAATGTTTCGACTCAACAGAAAGACACAAATTTACAAAATTTCCTGCGTGAGAACCCATTCGAAACAGCAATTAGTGCACGGGAACACATAAATTTCGTTGCTTCAATTTATACTATGCGCCGCAGAATTAAAAATAGTGAATTGAAAAATACATGTGCAACTAACAAAATATACTTAACGGAAGTTAACAAGCAGCAAAGATAGGGATTGACGCAACAATTTGTAGATAATGTAAATTTATGTGATAATGTGGTATTTTCAGATAAAAAATCAAGAATTTGTTTTTACATTTAACATGCTTTTTCACAGATTATCACATCTGATTATGCAAAACAACACCGTCAATTTTGTAAACGTCAAAAAATATTTGGCATATGACAGCAAAGTAAAACCGCCATTTTGGGTCCAAAATGTACTTCTCTTTCTAACACATGTTCTTTACCTATTTCGGTACTTTATATATCTAGTGACTTTAGATTTACAATGACTCCCAGCCAAAACCATACAGCCTTATTAAATATATTTAATAATTTATATTAATTATATTTAATATATATTAAATATAAACAAATACAAGTAGCGAAACTTTGCATCATTATTATTGTATAAATATATGCTTTGGTTATAGCAAGAGCAAACTAAAGCATGAAATCAAGTTGTCGTATAGCTCGTAATAAACGTGCCATCGAAAAAAAACATAATTAGGGTAGGCTATGTAAATGTTTTTGATCGTTGCTTTAGCCACTATTACATAATGAACATTTATTGTAACTTTAGTCACAGAATAACCAGAAGGGACACGACCCGATCATGGAATTTATGCGCATGACCGTAAATCGCCATGTTGAAAACTCACAATGTTTATGTTTACGTATCGGGTGTTTACTAAGGCTACAGTTATTTTTAATTTATTCTAAATTTCTATAAAATCTTATCGCCGGTGGTGTAGTGTTCGCTCCTGCAAAAACAACACGACATTAACAGAGGCATATAGCTTCTTCCTGTACCCTAAAAATGATAAACTGTAAGTGTTTTGTTACGTTGGACAACTATTTCAATTTTTGGTCTTTTGCAGTGCTTTGGAATGGCTAAAAATATGTAAGCGTGAAGATTTGTTAGAAAGACGTATTAATTGGAGAGCTATATAATACCTATCTATGTGGAAAACATTTTGAAGATAGAATGTTTTTAAATTTCACGAAAAATCGTTTGAAACCGCATGCTAAACCAACATTATTTATTTGTGATCCAGTGAAACCATTAACAGCTATAAAATTAGGTGTGAATTATAAATAATAACTGTTGAGCAATTTATGCTTAATGTTACTGAGCGATGAAAGTATACCAATTTATTGTAAAATATTACAGTCGATGCATCACCGACAAAGTGTATTGTAGAGATGGATGAGACTGTACCTATTAGAGCACTTATAATGTTTTCAGATTGTTGTAATAAATATGTTAACAAATAGCCTTTGTTTTATTATAAAGAACTAAGAATTCTCAAGTGTGCATTATAAGTTCAAGTAGTTTTCATCTATCCATTCTTACAAGTTACGATAGTTATAATATCCACGTACATATTTAAATACATATGAATTTACTAATTCATATTCCTTTTTCTTTACGCTTATTCTTAATTTGAAATACAAAGCAGTTAAATGCAATGCCTTGGACATTGGACGTTAAAAAAACTAAAAATTGTTTCGTATATTTGCCTATAAAAAAATTGAATACACCATTTTTATGGTAACTGTCAATTATCAAAACATAAACATTGTGAGTTTACAAATATGGCGGATTCGAATACAATGAATTCAAGGTCCTCAAACGACGCACCCTCGATAACAATAGAAAAATCAGCTGTTGTCCTTTCTCGTTATTCTGTGCTTTAGAAGACCTTTATAACCTGAAAGTGGCTAAAGTAACTATCCATTCACATAGCCTACTCTAATTCTGATTTTTTTCGATGTGTCTATATATCAATGAAAGAAATAGATTAAAGAGACTAGAATTCGCACAAGAGTATGGTAACAAGGATTTTGAATACTGGAAAGACGTTATTTACACAGATGAAAGTAACTGATTTGGCTTATCGAAGCTACACCATAGCATCCCCATCTGTTGAAAACAGATTAAACTTACTTTCAGCTGAGTAAATAACGTCTTTCCAGTGTTCAAAATCCTTGTTACCATACTCTTGTGCGAATTCTAATCTCCTTAATCTACATATATTTCTTTCATTGATATATGATTTCTTACGAGCTATATACTACCCTGAAAATCATTTTTCGTGATACACGTCTAACACATTTTGCACTAACTTCTTTATTTAAGCGTTCACTAATATCATATGCAACCTTAGAAGCGCCAATACATGGATTTTTATTAATTTCTCCACCGTTCATCTTGTGGAGTTGAGTTTTTTATTTGGCGCTTTTCGAGGCTTATCTACAATTCTGTTCTCGATTTTATACGCCTCTTAGGATGGGTTTATCAATGTGAGGATAAATAAATTAACAAGCAGATAAAATTGTATTCGTAAGATAATTACAATGAAACGTTTATTGAGTGTTAAATAGAAGTTATCTGCAAGATAAAGCATTGTGGTTGCTGAATTTTATCTGCCAGTTAGCAATATCTGTCAGTTACTTAACTAACACTTTTGTCCTCACATTGATAAACCCACCCTTGTATAGTGGCCTTACTTCTACTCATAATCTGCGCAATTTCTTAATAACTTTTTTCCTACTTTAAAAATGTGAATAATAATTCGTCGTTCTTCTATGGTGGTTTGCTTCTTATTCATTTTCTAATGGCGCCAGCTATACCAAAACACGTCCTACACACGTTTTGCTTGTTGCGAAATGCATAGACAAATGTCATGACAAGCAATTCCAGTACTATTGAATGATTCACCACAATAGGGTTGTTCGTTGCACCTACACTAACTATGTATATGTACACTACAATTTTCTGACTGCACTGTAACAGCCGTAAAGAGTGTAGGCTTGTGCACAATATTGTAGTTAGTGTAGGTGCAACGAACAAACCTAATGTTTGGGTATTTCCTGTAGCTGCATGATTTTA
The DNA here is from genome assembly GCA_023690525.1 of Holotrichia oblita. Lineage (NCBI taxonomy): Eukaryota > Metazoa > Arthropoda > Insecta > Coleoptera > Scarabaeidae > Holotrichia > Holotrichia oblita. The sequence goes on along the minus strand of CM043015.1, from coordinate 86,518,007 downwards.
GGTGTGAGGCGCACTACAGTTTGCGCAGCTGTATATATATATATATATTTTTTTTTTTTTGGACAACTTGATTTAATACTTTTTTGTGCTTGCTATAACGAAAGCATGTATTTATACAATAACAATGACGAAAAGTTTCGCTACTTCTATTTGTTTATATATATTTAATATTTTATCGAAAATATGTATTTAATAAGGCTGTATGATTTTGGCTGTGAGTCACTGCATGTAAAGTCCCTAGATTTATAGAATACCGCAATAGGTTAGCGAGAGAACCACAATTCCGACCCAAAAGGGCAGTTATACCTAATAGTATTGCTAATTGCTAATTTAACGGGTCGATGGCCGCAGTGGTTAGGCGGCTGACTATTGTTGTGAGAGGACGATAGGCGCCGGGGTTCAATTCTGTGGAGGGACGGTGACATTTTTTCAGAGAGTTTAATCCCGGATCGACTTGCCATTCACTGTTGGGAGCAAAGTGATTAACAGCGCGGCATCATAAAAGGCGATATGATGCTGTCACAAAGCCAATTGAACACAACATACACACCTAAAAACTACACCGCGAGAGTTGCAGTGATAGCCAGACAAGCGATACAGTTTACGGAGTCACTGCAACTAAGCACCCACCACATTAACAAACAAAAAAAAATAGTGAAGGTTATTGCGTTGCGCATAACATCACCTTATATCACAGATCACACACATTTGTTGTTTCACTTCACTTCCACTTTTTACGACATAATAACAAAAACATCTTTACAGTGAACATATACTTTGCTTTCAGGTGCTATTCAGTGCTATTATGAATGAAAAGTATAGAATAGTATTAAAAAAAATCAAATTTGGCGCGTTTGTCTCAGCCCAAAATGAACGTATATTGCGGTATTTTACATAAATATCTATGATGAATTTAGATTTATCTAAATTGAGTTATATTCAGCACCGGAATGTAACTTTTAACTAATATTGAAGTGGAAATAATTTTCCATCATTTTTTATTTTGTCATGATAAACAATCGTTACAACTCATACCTATTCATTTGATGGATTACGAGCCGTGCCACACTTCTAAATTTTGAAAATTTATTTACCCAATTGTTTTGTGTTAATTTGTGTCATTAAAATGCGTTTTATACTGCTTCCGCTTTTGACATATTCATTTTTGCACAAAACGATGCCATAATCTAATTTTCGAAATTTAAAACTGTAGCGGTCAGGTTAACGTACTCCAAGCAGCGCCGGATTAAAGTGCTGTGGGACCCGGGGCTACTCTCAGATGAAAGGTCCTACTCACCAGTCCTACTAAGAGAGAACGCGTTGCGTAATGCGCGTATCATTGGTTAATAAGTTATCCTTGTAAACATCGATTATTTTCTGCGTTACATATTAAAGTGTCTGGAGTAGAAAAAAAAACAGAACTATACGTTAAGGGGACCTTTACAATACCGGGCCCAGGGCTATAGTCCCCAAATCCCTATGGTGTAGACTGATTGATTACATTGTGTATAATGGTTATGGTTGACATGGTGATAATTTACATTAAATGTTCGGCATTTTCGTTCTATTACTTTATTATATTCACCATGTTTAAAAAATAAATTCATAATTTCTTGATTTGAATACGGCCTATTCTCCATAATAGTCAATTAGAGAACTTACGCAAATACGATTAATAGATTGACAGATGTCAAAAGAAGTATGTAGAACAAATAAGTTCAGCACTCTTGCTCTCGTAAATGAACGTATCTGTCCATTCTAGTACGGGACCTAATTAAATTGTTTTTAACTTACATTTTAGGTATAGGAACATCTAATACAGATTAAAAGATAATCCTTTGTAGAACCAAAATATGTAAAAACTTATGTCTTTCCATAAAAAAAACTACTTTTGGAAGATTTTGGATTTATTCGTAAAGAAGTAAGTTTTTGAACACCCTGTATAATGTTACTGAGAATAATTGCAAACCTTGTGTAATTATTACACAATATCAACTGTGTATATAAAAAAATCATTGGTCATAGAAATATGTGTGACTGTGAGATATTCAATATTTGTTTATCGCACAATGAAAAACTGGCATTTTCACTACAAATATCATTACGAATTAAGGTTCAGCTGCCACAAATCATGGCTATCGTGGTAGTTTATGTCACTCAGTACTTAAAAATGTCGCATTTGGATTTCGCAACGATGGCTTCTCATAAAATTTAATAATCATTTACATACGTTGAAGGTATTATGAAATATCTTAAAGTATCTCTTAAAAATTGCATTCCCTTTTGGGCCATTCTTGCTAAAGGCAGTCGAAATAAAATGTCTGCATCAAAATTTATATGAAAGTTTTTCTTCGCATTGTTTGCTGGTCTTTTATCACAGTAATTATTGACTTAAACATTTTAGATCATTATTAGGGAATTACTTCTTTTATTTCAATTTAGTTATTTTAGTTTCTATACGCTAATTCTACAGAACCAAATTAAATAGATTTTGCAAAATAACTCTAAATGTGTGAGATTTAGTTATAGTGAAGTAAATACACACTGCTTCTAATTATGAACGTAGATACTATCCAATGGAACTAAAAAAGACAAAGTTGTTTTAGAATTATTTCGAAAATATAAATTAATAATAAAAATTCAGTAATCCTATTCGAAATGAGGAAGTTGATGAATTTTCGATGTGGACGAAAAAAAATCTAAATCTAAATCTAAAATTATTTTCAATCGACAGCTCGTACCACGAAGTTAATTATTATTAGCAAAACTTCAAATCGCAATTTTTATACACTCATATCCAGTGAAGCCGTCTCTTACAATCGTTTATTTCTTTTTTAAATCTGGCATTTGAGTATATTATGCTCATATAATGCAAAACAAAATTCATTATGTCGAACAGTATCAACATTGCAACGAGTTAACATGATGCAGTAATAAAATATTGATTTAGGAGCGGGAAGTAGTGGCGTGACAATATTATATATATCCCCTGGTATTAGCGGCTTCAGTATAAAATTTCGCAATAGGACCGTATATTTTTGCCGATGGAAAATTATATCTATAATAATTTTTTTTTTCAGACATTCATTAACACTGGCAAATCTACAGTTGCTCTCAAATTTCTAATGGTACAACAAACAGTATTCAGTTGCTTAGATAACTTTTCAACATGAGTGGACTAACTTAAACTGCTGTCCATATGTACTTCTAGAAAGGTATGTAATTGTATCAACAGTACCGTGAAAGGTTAAAGGTAAATGTCAGAGGAGCGATGGAAGTGCCATTTGTACTAAATACCGTGCATGCTGTTTTGGAATTGTTTATACTAAGTTTGATCCTAGCCAACCATTCGGTAACAACCGAAAATTATTTTTGACATTCGTTGACCAAGTGTGTAGTATCATTTCCTCTAATAAGCAAGTCTTTGGTACCATCTACAACTCTGTACAAGTCATTTATGTAAATGTTGAATAACAATGGTCCTGCTGTACTCCTTTCGAAAGCTGTTGCGAGTCCGATGTGGTAACCTCGCCATTATTGGATGTGCGCACAATCTCCCGCCTGTTTGTGATATACGACGCGAACAATTTCTTCACTGTTCCTCGAACACCACATGATTCCATTTTTGTTAGGAGTATGTTATAATCGATAGTGTCAGAAGCCTTACTCAGGTCAAGGAACATGCCACAAGCAATCTGACGGTTTTCTAATATTCATAGTATTCGATCCATATAAAAAAAAGAGCAGCTTCTATTGATCTACCTCTTGTGAACCCGTGTTGGAAATTGTGAAATATGTTACATTCTGCAAAAAAATTATGTAACGAAGAAAAAAAGTAATGATTTAAATATCTTATTGAAGGTTGTAAGTAAACTAATAGGTCTGTATAGGTTCCCATGTCGTCAGGATTTCCTCTCTTCAGTACCGGTTTATACTGTTGCTATTTTTAGTTTATTAGGATAAATACCATTTTCAAAACAGGCATTAATAACATAGCACAAAGTATTTACTACGGGATCAACACACTACTGTACAACATGTAGAGGTACCGCATCGTAACCAGACGATCGCTTATTCCTGAGGTTCTTGACACAACTTAGCAATTCAATAGTTGTTACAGGATAAAGAAAAAAGAGTTGCAGCTCTGGCTAATTGTGATGGTTCAGTTCCCAACTTTTCTAGGACTGTCAGAATTAGGTGTTAACTTACGAGGAAGCGTTTTTATATTCGTGGAATGAGCGGGTTGTAGGGGGTTGATTAAGAGCATTGGAAGCGTGGCCTGTGCAGCGACTCATAATTAGTATAAATACGAAGTTTCATTGTTATTAGACAGTTAGTCTTTGAGCTATCGTCAACCAAGTAACATAATCCGCAAAAATAACAGCGCGTAGAGTGTTCGCGTGCATTTTTGGACTTCTGTAATGAAGACAAGGATGGTGTATTGAGTCGAATTGTTACTGGAGACGAAACTTGGGTTCATCATTATGAACCTGAGTCCAAACAAGACTCCATGCAGTGGCATAAAAAGGGCACAGCACCTCCCAAGAAATTTAAAGTGTCACAATCAGCTGGGAAACTCATGGCAACGGTATTTTGGGACTCGGAAGAAATATTGTTGATTGATTATAAAGATAAAGGTGTTTCTATAACCGGAGAATATTACGCTTCAATATTAGAGCGACTAAAAGAAGCCATTAAAAAAAAAGACGGGGAAAATTGACGAAAGGTGTGCTGCTTTTGCACGACAACGCGCCCGTCCACAAGAGCCGCGTTGCGTTAGCTGCCCTGCATAAGGTGGGCTTCGAAATTGTGAATCACCCACCCTACAGCCCAGACCTGGCCCCGAGTGATTATTACCTGTTTCCGAAAATGAAAAAAGAGCTGCGGGGTAAAAAATTTACTGCCGATGATGAAGTCAAGGAGGCAGTTTCGGCGTATTTTGCAGATAAAGAGAAATCATTTTTTTATGAGGGTATAAACAAATTAATTGAAAGATGTGAAAAATGTATCCGTCTTGCAGGTGAATATATTGAAAAAGAAAAATAATTTGGTTTTTTTATTTCCACCCCTTATCCCCCATTCCGCGAATATAAAAACGCTCCCTCGTAGTAAAGTGATTATTAAACTTGTTATAAGCTAAGTGCTTAGTATCATAACCAGATGGATACGACAAGGTTTGTTTATGCTGCGTCGCGTCGTCTGTGTATTTATAATTTTCCATATCGCTTAAGCGTCTAGTAACAAACTACAATTGTAGTTTGTTACTAGACGCCGCATGATCCTGTTATTATAATAATTTTTTCTAATGCGCATCAAGAGATCTTTATTGATCTTTATGTCGCCTTTGATAATAGTTCATTGTATATATTATGCCGAAATATAGATGTTCCTATCAGCATGGATGGGCAATTGTTTTAGTTTACCCGATTAATGTTAAAAACAGCTTAAAAGTGTCAACACCTCATACAACGAATCTGTAACATTTTAGTAGCTAATCATTCTTATGTCCAAGAAAGCAATGAACCAAAAAATCTGATATTTCCGTCACGTTAGAATTGTCATCAAATGTCAATGTTCGTTATGTCATACAAAACTAAATGCGCATTCTATTTTCCATTTTAACATGCATTATTTTAGTTGAAAATAAAATTATTATTGAGGTAAATATATTCTCACATTAAAGGTTTTGCTGAATACTTTTTAGTAAAATTAATTTTTAACATTTTATAGGATGCTAATATTGCAGCTGTTAGTCATGATGACATAGGCATGATATTTTGTGAGTAAGAATTTTAAGACTCTATGAGGAATTTTGAAATTTTTGTTCTTTTTTAGATATTGCCTTACATAATACTGACAGTTGTGGTTACCGTATTTACACAAGAATGATTAGGTGTGTAGAAGAAGTAGAAGCTGCTGACAGGGAATGCGAGATGATGCAATTATTAGGTGGGGATATGGGCGAAATAAAATCTCAGTGTTACAAGAATATTACTTTATTGTATCCAAATATGGTGAGTAAGTAATTTTTTATTAATTTGAATGTAAAGAAGTACAAAGTGTTCACAATTTATTATTAGCAAAGAATTTACAAAATTGAACATACTTAATAATTTTTGTAGTATCTCCATAACAGAAAGGGCTATTGTATAATCGCAATCAAGTTTATTAGCGAAGATAACCAAGTATTGGAAAAGAAAACGAATATTAGTTTTAATACTTACATAGGTACTAAGAACAGAGTTCATTTAACAAATGGTGGGTATATTTAAAAGTAACGTTTATATTTTGTACAATTTGTTCATTTTAGGTGTCGATAAAACTATGGGACGTACTTCGTGCGAAAGCGTAGATCTAGATCCTTTTCAAAATTGTGCACCTGTAGATTGTCACATGAAATATCTTGGAACAAGAAGTTTTTTTAATAGGAAATGGAAGCGGTGTCAGAAAGTGCCTGTGTGTGTTTATGATATTGAGAAAGATCTTCCAGACGTAGTAAGTTTCAGATTATGCGTCAAATTCAATAAAATATTGTATTCCCAATAGTTTCCATTAAATCCCCAATATTTGCCAATTCTAGAATTCAAAGGTTGAAAAATTTGATGAATTCGTTTGATATGGATTTAGAAATATGTTAGTGTTCCAATAACAACAATATTAGTTTGGAAGGAAATTATGTATTTTGCCGGTCATCTTAACATGAACGCTTAGATAGGTGAACGTTATGCACAGAGTTGGTCAATACAGTTGCAGGGAAGCGGGTAAATAAATGTTTTTAGCTGAGGGCATCCTGAGCTTTGTATGTATAGTATATTTAATGTGCAAGTTGCAATTGAGTACAAATGCATACAGGATGAAGAATGTAAGAGGATCTACTTAACTGCTTCCCGTCAGGGTATTTATATCACAGTGTGCGTAAGGTTTAGTTTTCTTTCTAAGCATTCGCTGGCAAGATGTCCGGCATATTGTATGTGTATGTACTAAGTATGTCGGACTGTAGTATACTCTCAAACATACAGGGTTATTCACGAAATTGGTTCGTTAGACGTTTTCGATGTTCCTGAAATCTTATAGTTCTGAAAATGTGTAGTTATAGGGATAGTGTCATCTAATCTCATTGGCAAAATTATTTACGCTTTTGCATCACATACGGTTTACCGGTAGTCCACGTCAACTTTCTTAATTTAAATAGCATGGTATATTTTTTATGAGTGTTTTAGATCACTCATACAATTTTGCATCAAAAATTATTAGGTACCGTATATCCACAATGAGCTGGTTTTGAGTTATTAAACTATTTTCAACAATAAAGCCTGCTGCAGCGATATGTTAAAAATTCTGATAGTTCAACCATATCCAACTGCAAAATTTTGTTTGAAAATTCCGTTCCGTTTGTATAATACTTTTAATAGGCCCTTCTCACCAATCACCCTGTATATGTAGAGGTTTCATTGTTATAGGTAAAAGCCGCCCACGCCATTATACTACCGCCACCAAAATTTCGGTTTATTGCAACTTCAGTATTTTTGCTCAAATCGTGCCAATAACCATAAATAAGCCATCACACCGGTGCAAGTTAAATTTCTTTTCGCCAGAAAATATGATGTTGTTCCACTCATAATCCCATCTTTATTTACTTATATTTAAATTACATTTTATTGGGTGCGCGGTTATATTTCCAGAAGAGGCTAACTGAAATATTGATGAGCGCTGCCTTCGAGTTAGTTTTTGATTATTCTCCTTAGCGCGAGTTTTGCTGTAGGAATTACCCAACTTTCTAAAATTGTTGATGGGATCGTCCTAATTTCTTAGCTATGGGTCGGTTTGAAAACCCTACCTCTTTATAACAATTTATATTTGTTTTTTCCTCTTTGGATAGCTGATATTTCGATAATACATATTTAACAATAAATTAAATTTTTGAAGATGTTCAGAGGCTTTTTTACACTGAAAGGTAATGCCTGATTTCGTAGGATGTTTGTCAACTCTGTGGAATTATAGAAATTTCTCGTGTATTTACATATATGTATGTTTATAAATCAAATACTTCTCTCTACATATACGAGGAAGCGTTTTTATATTCGCGGAATGGGGGATAAGGGGTGGAAATAAAAAAACCAAATTATTTTTCTTTTTCAATATATTCACTTGCAAGACGGATACATTTTTCACATCTTTCAATTAATTTATTTATACCCTCATAAAAAAATGATTTCTCTTTATCTGCATAATACGCCGAAACTGCCTCCTTGACTTCATCATCGGCAGTAAATTTTTTACCCCGCAGCTCTTTTTTCAATTTCGGAAACAGGTAATAATCACTCGGGGCCAGGTCTGGGCTGTAGGGTGGGCGATTCACAATTTCGAAGCCCACCGTATGCAGGGCAGCTAATGCAACGCGGCTCTTGTGGACGGGCGCGTTGTCGTGCAAAAGCAGCACACCTTTCGTCAATTTTCCCCGTCTTTTCTCTTTAATGGCTTCTTTTAGTCGCTCTAATATTGAAGCGTAATATTCTCCGGTTATAAAAACACCTTTATCTTTATAATCAATCAACAATATTCCTTCCGAGTCCCAAAATACCGTTGCCATGAGTTTCCCAGCTGATTGTGACACTTTAAATTTCTTGGGAGGTGCTGTGCCGTTTTTATGCCACTGCATGGAGTCTTGTTTGGACTCAGGTTCATAATGATGAACCCAAGTTTCGTCTCCAGTAACAATTCGACTCAATACACCATCCTTGTCTTCATTACAGAGGTCGAAAAATGCACGCGAACACTCTACGCGCTGTTGTTTTTGCGGCGGCGTGAGCATTCTCGGCACCCATCTTGCGCTGACCTTAGACATGCCGAGATGATCGTGTAGGATTTTAAAAATTGTTGTATCGGATACTCCAACCATTTCTGCGAGTTGTTTCTTCTTTAGTCGAGCATCTTCGAGTACAATTTTTTCAACTTTTTGGATAAGTCGTCTTCAAGGGATTCCCTTTCTTGTTTAAATAAACTTGTACACCATGGTTTTTCCTGGACAAGAGTCGCTGTAAACCAATGACATCTCATTCATTATGGTCGCGACTGATTTTCCTTGCCTGGTGAGGAACTTTATAACGGCACGATATTCGATTTTTTCCATATTTCACTTTTCACTCCTGATTATGTTACTTGGTTAACGATAGCTCAAAGACTAACTGTCTAATAACAATGAAACTTCGTATTTGTACTAATTATGAGTCGCTGCACAGGCCACGCCCTCAATGCGTCTAATCACCCCCCTACAACCCGCACATTCCGCGAATATAAAAACGTTTCCTCGTATAATATAGTTGTGGTATTGACAAAATATTGTTATTTCTTTGCGTTTAGAAATGTAATTGTAGGTAATTCGCTACTCGTACTTTTGCTAAATGTTTATAGGGGAACTTACAAAATTAGATGGAACCATTGAAATTTCGGTGAGTGTATATCAACATCATTCATGTAACCTATGTGATTCGCGTTGTTCTGATTGGTTATTGGTTATATTGGTGTTATCATGGGTAAAACAAAGGTGTTGTGTAAGTAGGCATTTTGGGAGAAAAGCTTGGCAAAGCGACTTATACGGAGTTCGATAAATGAAACATAATAATATTCTGACAGTATTGCATAATGTTACCTACCGTAGAAACCTAACTAGATATTATGATTTTCTCTTACAAAGGACATTGACACGTTTACATAGGAGTTGGTAAGATTTCAGTAATCTTTCGTAACATTTTTGAGATATTCTCATGTTACAAAGTTATATATCGGCAACATTGATGAAATATTTCTCTGTTGTAGAGGCAATTATTGGATCTAAGTATATTACAGTTATTATTTTATTTTCATCCACAGTATTGCCTGCCAATTCTTTTGCTGCAGTTTGTATATTAAACACCAAAAAGAGAGTTAATGGCATTTATAGAATTTGCAATATTTCCTTAATATTTAAATTATATTATGTACCTATCTGATTGGGGAACACTTTACCGTTAAATTTATACAACGGTGGCTATTATTTACAACATTATATGAACAATGGCTATTTAATTTTCAACTATTCGGTTTAATAAACGCATATACGTTTATTGAGTTATATGTGAGCGACCTACATGTTTTCGTATTTGCACATTGATATTTTATGAGTGATATTACATTTATTCCCCACTTAGGGCATTGAATAGATTTCTTTATAAAAAATTATCTTTGTTTATCTATTGACGAGAGGCATGTGTTGTTATTTTGTTTCCAGTAACTGAGGTTACCAAATAGTGGGTTTCACGTAAAGTCTGCCGAACTTGTGTTAAAACAAATCTATATTTATAATAATAATGTCTTACAATATTTATAGTTTCTGGTGAGGATCGGATGCGTAATATACAATACAGTAGCTTTTAGGCAAATTTCTATTTCATTCAAAGACATGCTTATTTACATATCTAGTAGGTTCTGTTTATGCTGTAAAAAGTTTGAGGTGTCCATAGTTTCTCTCATTCCTACAATCCATTTTATGTTTTCTCTAGATTGCGTTTAGTTTATGTCTTACTGAATTATTTTTTTGCACGGATTTCAGGGTTATACGCCAATCACAAACAAATGTATTGATTTGGAAAGATGTATTAAGAAATCAGATCTACAACCATTAGAAAATAAATATCAGGAGTTAGGTGAAGATAATAGTTACTCCCTAATGCTGGTAAGAATCATGTGCTTCTATTATTGTATACGAAATAGGGTGATCTAATGTGATGATATCAAAGTAGTTACATTTAACACAAATCTGTTCCTCCGTTTGTGTTTTGTTGTTTAAAATTAGATAAAATATTTACCAATTCCATTCTTCATTCAGCGCTATTCAGGCTATTTTTTTAGACAGCAATTAATTGCCACAATGGTAGGATAAACAATGAAACCGGTCTTTGTGATTGCAATCCTGGTTGGTCATCGGCTAATTTTGATAAGGAACCAACCCTCTTTTCTGTTCATATGTGTAATATTGAATTAAGTAGTTGGTATGACACTAACCGATCAGAAATAACGTTTGTGGCTTTTGTAATAGCGGTAAGTTTTTGAAAGGAATTCATTTATAAAAACATATTTACGCATTTCTTGTAGGTGATGGCTGTAGCTATAGCTATGGCAGTGGTGTTAGTTTCTTTTATATTATTCCAGATTTGGAAATGCTTGAGTAATAACGAAGATAAAAAAGCTATGTGCTACTGTGACTTGGAATCTGGAATGGAACCGGACGATTCAAGTAAAAAGAATAAAAAAGGTGATAAATCTGTCAAGAAAACACCTTCGGCAGAAAGTAAAGAATCAAAAGATACTAACGAAAGTAAGAAAAATAAGAAACCCAAAAAGAGTAAGAGTGAAGAGTCCGCAAAAACTGATGAAAATGTAGATTCGAAAACTAATGCAGAAAGCACAAAGGCAAAGAAAAAACTTTCCAAAGTAAAACAAACTGGCGACAGTGAAACGAAACCATCAACTGGAAATACCAGTAAAACAAGCATTTCGGTGGAATCCGTCAAAAAAGAAAACAAGAAAAAGAGATCCAAAACTGAAGCACCTCGTCAAACAATCTCAATTTTGTCAACATCTAAAAAAGGTTCAAGGGATAAGGTAGTTGGTAACAAATCTACTACGTCGATTAGTTCCGGGAAACAAAAAGTAAAAATCTAAAATAATTATATCTTCATAGTTTATATGTTTATTTATTTTTATATGTTTAGTATTTACATGAAATATACACTTATAGCCGAAACATTACTTTCTAAACCTAACAGCTTTAACTTGTTACTAATTTAGAGCATGTACGAATTTTATTTCCGATTGAGGAATACCTCGTTTGACAACATGAGGTATGCTTTTAGGGACCATACTGAAAAGAAGTTAATCAGTATTTAGGATCACCAATCAAAAGAAGTACTTAACTTACGTTATGCAATCTATGATTGGACAAACTGATAAACATAAAGTACATCCAGTGCAATCGTCATTCACTTTAGGAATATGTGTTTTGTGATCAAAGTGAATTGCTTGATATCCGGAATCATTGCATGCCATGTAACATTTGCCACAGTTAATACACATGTCCTAAAAATGAAATAAATATATGAGTCATATTTACAACTTATATACCCATAAAGGTCTAAGTAAAGTTAGTATATTAAAAACGTTGGTGTGTTAATTTTATGCAACTTTGATTAAAAATATAGTCTTACGTCATCTATCAGTGCTACAACTTGTTTTTTCAGATTTAGATCATTGTATGCTCCTATTCTCGATAACGCTTTACCAATAATATCCTTAATTTTGGGTACAGTATTATCATGGTGTGCTGTCTCGTTTGAGTTAGTACCATTTATGCATACGTCACCATTCATTTGTTTCTTAAATATTTTGGATACTTGTTCTTCTCGTTCTATCTTATAAGGTCCAAAGTGTGGTAATTTCTGAAAAAAAATCTCTTTAGGTATCTCTTTAGTGTTGAAATGATTACAGATTTTCATAACTAGCAAAGAATTATACCGCCTACTCAATAATAAATAACCACAATAGATCTACCTTTCCATTAGATCCATGTAGATCTTCAATTGGTTTACCACGTTGATGCTTTAATGTAGGAGGACTTTGTCCATTCCATATTGGTAGTCTATTTCTCAGATATAACAAGGCTTTTAATCCAGTACAGTAATCGTTAATTAAAGTAAAATCTTGATTTTGAACGGCAGAACAAATTTGTAGAACGGATGCGCCACATTGTAGAAACTGTAAGGCGACATCTGCTGAATCAATACCTCCAGTAGCTGTAAAAAGGTTAATTATTTAATATTAAGCCAGTTGATATGAAAATTTTACCTAAAATGGGATATCCTGGCATTTTATTAGCAATTGCAGAAACTGCTCTTAAAGCCATTGGCCTAATTGCATTCCCACTTACTCCACCATATGTCGTTCTCTTTTCTAGTCCAACAGCTGGCCAGGGCGTGTCATTTGATTTGATATTCATAAGACCAGACACTGTGTTAATTGATGTAACCCCTGAAGCTCCACCTGTAGTAAATTAGAAAAATTATATTAACTTCAATGACTTATTATTAGTTAAGATCTTCACCTTCTTGTGCTGCTTGTGATAATTCAACTATATTGGTAATATTAGGTGTTAATTTCAGAAAAATGGGAATTTTTACAACTTCTTTCACCCAACTAGCTATGGTTCTTACATAATCAGGTACCTACGGTAAATCGGCTGTTTGAATATAATTCTAATTTTATTCAAACAAAGAATACCTGTCCACAGGCTAATCCCATGCCTCTTTCACCCATGCCATGAGGGCAAGATAAGTTCAATTCTAAAGCGTCAGCTCCGCTATTTTCGGCTTTTGTAGCTAGTTCTTTCCAATCCTCTTCTATCAATGCACACATTATACTAGCGATAATAATCTGGAAGAAACGTTTTTACTTTAATACACATAATATATTATTAGAACTCGGTACCTTATCAGGAAAATCTTTCTTTAGCTCTGTAATGCTTCTCAACCAGTATTTTTCATGTTTTTCAGAAATTAATTCTATATTCAGAAAGGATCCTTGTTGAGGTCCGTAATTCTCTCCTGAAGTGATTCCTCTAATTATTCTGGGAGAACAATTAGTAACTAAATCCTAAAATTGAATTATGAATAAAGAGAAACACTTATTTTTAAATAGAAATGATGCTTTACCTTCTCTAAGCTGAAAGTTTTTGTTACCACGAAACCCCAACCCTGTTCGAGTGCTCTTCTAATCATAGCTGAGCTTGTTGTAGGTGGAGCCGAAGCTAGCCCAAATGGATTTTCAAATTTTAGTCCGCATACTTCAACAGATATATCCACATCGTCTATCTCAGTGTGAAATAAGGGTAGTTTTGGTTTTGTGCTTGAAGGTAAGCCCTAATATAAAAGAAAATATCAATTGTTCCCAACTTATTTTATAGATTTTTATACAAACCTCTAGGTAGCAGTGAATATACCATGCTGCAGTTTTCCCATCATTGACAGATTCTACGGTCGTTTCTGCTACACCAGCAATATCTCCACCACACCAAACTGAACAATGTGAACTTTGCATTGTATTGAAATTTACCTTGGGTAAATTGTATTGGTTGATCTCCAGCGGTTTTAAGGCGTCAATAATATTGTTATCGTATAATCCCGATCCAAAAGCGGATATTAAGAAATTTGCTTTAATAGTTGTTAATTGTTCTGGATCTTCAACCCATTTTCCATCATCAGTTTGTTCAGTTCTCTTGAAGGTAACTGATTTAATTTTGCCTTCATGCACTTCAATGCTGTGTGGTGATAAAAATCCCATCAGTTCACACTTCTCTTCAACGGCTACGGAAACCTAATATGCAATAATTAGATAAAAGTTATATAAAAATTTGAACAATATAGATATTACTTCTTCAGGAACGGCTCTTATATTGGTAAATCCTCTTCTAAATACTACGAACACTTTCTTGGCACCACAACGTAAAGCAGAAGTAGCACAATCGAATGCTGTGTCACCAGCACCAAGTACAATTACGTTACCATGTAATTTAGGTAACCTTTGGGAAACGGATTTACATGGACACATATTTGGCTTGCTAGCTTCACTAACCTATAAAGTTTATAAAGTGATGAGTTTTATTTATTGTTGTTTCGTCGGAGATTAATGTCTTGTTAGTAAAGTTTACGCGGTACCCGAGTTACGTACACAAAATCTTGATGGCTACCATTTTTGTGTTGTAAACGACGATGTATCACTAGGGCGTTTCAGTTATTGCTATTTAAATCAAAAATTTGTAGTATAAACGAAGTAAGGTCATTAATACTGGAAAAATACTACTGATTTAATTAGTACCAAATTTTTACAACAAGATTTACACGTAATTTCATTTATGTGACTTTGACTACTTAGTAGAATATTTTTCAATTTGATAGGAATCTTTATCCGGCTAGAAGGAACGGCAGTTGGTAATATTTGGTCATCTTTCTTAGCTAAACTTTTCATGTGTTGTATTGAAAAGGACAAGAATCTGAAGGCTTTCCAAAAATGTCTATCCATATTCAGAACATTGTTACAGTAGTTTTTTCTATCAAATTTTTCGGAAAGTTGGTAATAAGCCATTCCCTGGATATTCGGATAAGTGCAAGGAAACGCAACTTTTTGACTTTATATGTAATTTTGCTTCATTCATCATATCCTAGAACTGATACTTTACCGAGGTCATACTTTACCTAGGTCATGTTTTGTGAAGTTTTTTCTTTCAGAGAGTTAGAAGTACAACATTACTAGCTACTTCATTTATTGATGTATTGGTTGATTAATGCGTTAATGTTTCTAAAAGTATATCTAAACATTGTGTTCTGCATCGGCAGATAATAAATCTATTGTTTTAACATAACAGGTTTTATTTATATGGAATATATCATATTTCAATATGTCAAGTTATATTGTTTGGCCGGAATGTGGATTATAAAATTTTCTGGCATTTTATGGCTACGTATACTCAATTTGGAGAAAAAAATTCGATGTTTTGCTTGTGTACAGCACAAAATAATATTGTTATTATTTGTATGCAACTTGCAATGTATCAGTATATAAAAATAGTAATATTTCAACTTACCTTAGGTAAAAACTCTTTTGATGTATAAAATCCCATATCGCAAGTAAGATTTGTAAACAGTTTATTTAGTTTTGGTTCAGGTAATCCTATCCCAATGAATACTGCTTTTACATCCTGAGATAATAGATTTGCGATTGTAATATCTTTCACGTGTAAAGAGCTACCGGTTTCAATTTTAACCCCTAAATCTTGTACTAGTTGTATTTCGAAATTTACTACTGATATTGGTAAACGATATTGAGGAATTTCAGATGCGCTAAAAATTATATTCGATCGCATAGAAAATCTAAAAATAAGACTTTTTATACCTTAAGCCGCCTATATACTGATTCTTTTCATATATTGTAATATTATTGTATCCGAGACGACCTAAAAATGTTGCACATGATAAGGAAGCAGGGCCTGCACCAAGTAATACTATTTTCGAGTTTGGTTTTTTAGGAGTTGGCGTTCTAGGATCTCTGGTTTGTTTGACTCCCATTTTGCTAAATATCTAAAAAATATATACAGCTTAACTCAATTATAATTATTACATATTCTTGTACCTCAGTTGCAAATTGTTGAAGTCCACCTATATTAATCGGTCCTTCTTCACTAGCTTGCAAATTGCAGCCGCCAACACATAAATCGCTAGTAGGACATACCATACCACATGTTATACCTAGTGGATTATCCGAAAATATTGCTTTAGCAGCGCCATAATAATTCTGTATAAAAAAAATTAAATTATGGAATATTTTCGTTTATTACCCACATGGAATGAAAAATACCTTATTGGCGATGCTTGTTATAAATGATTTAATATCAAGTTGTGTTGGACACGATTTTTGACAAGGAGCATCAGCACATTTTAAACATCTAGCGGCTTCTTTGAGGGCACCTCTTTCTGATAAAGTGGTGGGTTTAATATCCTCGAAATTGTTTTCCAAACTTGGACACGCCTACATGTATACGTTATTGTAAAAATATTGTTGGCTATGATTATTGGTGCATATTTTCTACTTACTGAGCATTTTTTGTCGATGTTTCTTTTCCAATGCTTTTTATTTTCTTTTGTATTCGATGAGGGAAGAACTTTTGAATACGTCTGGATTCTTGGGTTCAGGGATAGAATGTTCTAAGAACAGAAAACAGATATGAATAAGAAATAGCTAACTGTATGTGCTCATCAAATAGGGAAATCATCAAAGATGTATCAGTAATAGTAAAGCGTCTGTTGAAATTCTATTTATAAATTTCGTGATTGGTAAAAGAGTAAATTATATTGCCACAACATAAAATAATTTAATTGGCAACATATTTTTTTCTTGAAATACCATCTGCTAAAAGTTTGCAGTATTCATTTAAAGCAAATGATTGTCTATAAGCGTGAATTTTCTAGAACGATTAATAGATCATCCTCGACGGTGAATAATTTTGTAAACTTCGGGACAATTTCCAGTAAAATTAAAATAAAGGATATGAAACTGCAAATGTCAGAACATGAAAACTGTCGGATTATCACAGTATCTAGACAACTGCTAATAAGGATTGGACAAATGTTAAAAAGCAATCTAAATTTAAAATACCTGAAAATGGTTACCAGACTGGTATTAGCAATAACACATAAACGGAAGAGATTGTCTGTTACAACGGAGTGTAGTGTTTAGTGATGAGAAAGAATTAGTCTTGATGGTTTACGTTTTTTTTTTCATTACAAAACACCACATCCCATAGGAAATTTTTAAACAGAATTTCAACAGAGGTGTTACTACATAGTATGGTCTTATTTACAGTTTGATTTCTGTGTCCCATTTATCTCGCAATGATTCAACCCGCACATATCACATTATATCGATGGACGTATTTTAATTTAAAAACGTTTACCCACCACGCCACTTCTGTTTTTCGGGCTATATAACAAATTTATGTTTTTTAATCGAAATCTGATAAGACTCTGACTCCATAAAATGGCTTATTTTCTTCTAATATCATTGATATAGAGTTTGGTATAATTGTGCATGATGTACATTCATCGAATATAGCTATTTAAAGTATAATATTTTCATCGTTTATCTTTACAAAAGATTATTAAAAAAAAAACAAAACGTACAAACGTAACGTTAAAGCCCCTCCGCTTCGCGTCGTGGCTTTAAACTCGTTACTCGTGCTTTAAATGCTTGATTATGCACTAGTGCCATAATATACTAATTCGTAACTGTAAGTGACAGATGGCACTTAACACTTTTGTCGAGAAAAATGAATTATATATACAGGTACTGACATCTGTATGTACAACTTTAAAGCATATACAACTACCCTGACACTTAGCACTTTTGTTGACATATTCTATAGTGCACATACAGCATTTTTATGCAAAAATCTTTTACTTGTTAAATTTGCCACTTAGCGCGTTTGTTACTTCCACCCTTCGTTTGTTGTTGCACAAAAAAATAGTATACCAATATAAAAATTGCAAGCTGCTCATATCCTTTATGGGAACCGGGATATCCTAAAGATAGTGCAATCTTATTTATTAGGCAGAGTTGGAGCATACTTTACACATGCATAACGGACATATTGTGTTACTAAAGTTGCTTATCAAATTATATTTGTTAGTAGGTATGTATTTCACTACAAAGGCAATTATCTGTTCTGGTTTTAGTGTCACAACAATTTTCTATTTTTGCATTCGCAAGTATCTGATTTCCTTGCCTAAAGTTGATTCGCCCGATATTTAAAAACTATTTGATTTTATTTGTTTGGAAATTCTACTATGTAAAACATACATATTCGTGATTTAAATGTGGTTCAGTTTCGAGAGCAGTAATACAGAAACAAATGATGAAGTATCATTTAAATAAAAGATATAAGATGTTTGTAGTGTGTATATAATTTGGTTACAAATTGAGGTCAACTTATACCTCGACGTTTTCGATTATAGTTTTCAAATCTTTCGAAAACATAAGTAAATATTTTCATATAAATGCATTATACGGTACATATATACGGTCGGCAAAAAATAATACATCTATTTATAAATGTAGTGGAAACAGCTTTGAATCCATTATTAATGATTTAGGAGTAAAACCAATAGAGAAACAATAAGAATTTTTAAATAACCACTTACTTATTACTGTTTAGTATAATGTTAGTATATTACGCGATGGAGTCCTGCATCAGCAATGTAATGACAAAGTAACGTAAACTCAATGGCCGAATAGCTACAACGGAATGTGCTCATACACTAAATTGTTTAATTGTTTTGCTCAGAGTTGGTATGCAGTATATAACTTTCTCTTGTTAACTGACATATTGTTATCCATTATGTTTTATCTTGAATTATTATATTACAATTACACCTAAAGAATAATCTGAGAGTATTTTGTCTCTTTCTTTAAAATAAAAAAAAACATTTTATTTGAATTGCCAGATATAAGGTTTTTTATAACAAGAAAAAAAAACGAAAAAACAGAGTTTAGTGTCATACATTGGCATTATATGTTCTATAATATTAGAATACCGTCCATTTCTAATCCATAAATCTTATTTGTGTTTTAGAAAAGTGAAGGATTTAAAAAAATTGCTATATAGTGTTGGTAAATCTGTAAACAATGAGAAGATGCTTGCCATGTTGATGATACTGATCATTATTAAATAACGTTACATAGTATTATACCTATTTATTATTTCCCTGCAAAACAATTAGGTACTGTTTTGTTAATACATGTTCAACTTTATTCATATTGAATAAATCGTATATAAATGTGTCATGTATTTAATAATATTTTGACAGTCACAGTGTTTAATCAAAGCCTCTATAGATAAACTTTCATAAATATTAATTAATTGTTTCATCGCACAATTTTGAAATTAATATACATATGTATATTACACAAGTTCATATAGTGATTATTTGACAATAAATTAGCGATTGGTGTCCCAATATACCTATGTATGTAGATTTTTTTCCTGATATTTAAAAGGTTTCCAGTAAGAATAGAATTAAAAAAAAATAAACCACTTCAGTGTTCTGTATATTTTAATATAACCCATAATTCACAACAACTTGGTTACTAAAAAAAAATATTTTTAATTAAAAAAAAATATTAATAAAGCGGAAATATTAATAACAAATATAAAGATACCTCTTAGCAAAAAATTAAACAATTTCGAATAACGCATTTAGCCTTTGACAAGATATGAGATATAGAAAGTCTGGTATAGCGGTATCATTAAAGATAATTGTGTCACAGTTTTCTTTTTAATTTTGTTGTTTTCGGCCAGAGAATAACAGATATACATACATACAAATAATTATCAGATACAGAGATTAAATTCTGGTGTAAATGGAAGTAATAAAGATATATACGGTAAGATATTTGTATAACCGCTTATACAGTTTGTGTGTTATGTTTTATGCAATTATCAGAGCAAGGTCATATACGAGATTTAAATTAGCAGCGGTAGAAAGCAATTATATTTAATAATATTCGCTTCCAAAGAACTACATAACTATGTAACTTTACTAGTAGAATTATGATACTATTGTCGTTCAAATAAATTCATGTTAAGATAAAATAAATAATATTTTTTTTATATACCTAAATACATAATGGAAATAGATATAGAATACACTATAAAGACTAGACGTAAATGCAAGGATACTGGAAATGATTCTTATTAGAAAGTGGCTTTTTAGTTTATATTTTTATTCGTTCTTATTAAGCCTTAATGATAGTATGCTGAGTTTGACTGTCTTGTAAGTTGCGAACTAATTTTATTTAAAATGATAATAAATGCGTATCGGTATGGACTGGATGATATGTATGTAAGTATAACGTACGCTTTTTCTAGGTCTATTATGATGATAACAAATTGAGATTACAATTACGTTTTCTTACAGTAAACTATATTAACTACCTCGATATCTGGTAAATCCACACTATATTTCGCCATGCTAAAACACACTGGTTTTGAGACGGTTATAAGCAGCGTAAGATACCACACTAATACATCTTGAAAACTGAGCAACGAAATGACGAATTAAAGTTTATATACGATTGTTCGTATATGTAAGGAAATAGATAATAGGTTTCGCCACAATATATGAAATATGAACATGTTACACAAGTTGCTATTAAACGTTTGTTTACACGTCGGTTAAGTTTATGAAAAACATATGAGAATCTGCACGTATAGGTACGTATTTGTTTATTTACTTGTGAGATCAAATTTTGTTTAACCTTCTGACGTAGTTTTTGTATTGTTGTATCGTATCGTTATATGCATCGTATCGTTATATGCAATTGTAATGTAATTAATGACTAATTCTAATAATGCGCACTCTGTTTTGTACTTCTGTAATATTACTAATTTTTGGTTACCTCTTGCCCTTATAATTATATACGCTGTTTGTATAGTCTCGTTGTTGATTATAGATAATTCGATCGACAACTGTTCATCCTTCAATCTGATGGTAAAATCTTGAGAATAAAACCGGCACAAAATATTCAATATATTAGGTATATATTTTCGAATTGTCAAAATGACAGCAATGAAGCGTAATCCTCAGGAAGATTAAAAATTCGGTAATATCCCATATATCAAAACAAATGCAGGCTAAAATTATCATCAAAAAATATTTAGCCGATGTTACATAATTGTCAATAAGTAAGTCCATTACGAATGCTAGGCTGGAGAGTTGTGGGCTCTTCTTAATAACAAGTCATATTGTTTATCTCTACAGATTTTAATGTTCTTAGATTTATTTGAAAGAATTTTACAGAGAATTTAAGTCTGTATAGTACAGAATTCTGTAGTTGCTCAAATGTCTACTATCGGTGGTTTTCTTTTTAATTTCAAATTATATATATTATAGAATATTATATATATTATAGAACGAAATATCGTAAATATAGGTTTTTGTCGGAAAGTTGTGAGATGAACCGTTGTGGAGAATGTATTGACTCTAATACTTTTAATACAATCGTGTAGTGGTGTAGGTCTAGGAACGACAACAGGCGTAATGTATTTTAATGTAATTTTGAAAACTATTAGTGAAATATTACTTTCTGCAATAGGCTAGCTTTTACTAGATTTCCTATAAAGTCATTAAGAAAGTGTTCAAAATCTAATATTAAATGATATCAAAGGCTTCCACGGTCTGAGTCTCTGTTATGAGGGCTTCCGGGTTTTGACCGCGTCATAGTAAAGTACATATATACAATACAAAATAAAATAAAGCAAAAATGAAAAAGAAAAATTACAAAAAATATATATACAACTTACTCAAACTCGACGTTTCGCCACTAATGTAAGTGGCGTCTTCAGGAGCAAAGCTAGGTGAGGGGCGCCAGAAGGTCACGGTAACTCGACGTGTCAACCACGCTAGAGGCGAAAACCTTCTGACAAGGAGAAGATGGACGTGCAGGGGTATATATACCATTGTGCAGGGAAGCGGAACGGTGAGCGCGAGGCAACGATGCGGAACAGTGAGCACGGGTCGAAGAAGCGGGAAGGACGGGTTTCCAAATGCTGGAGAGTGGGTAACCAATATCGCGATTGAGATTTTGAGGATGTCTCTGGATCTCGATAGCTTCCTTACCTTTCGTGGAAAATAGCGATGAGACTTGCTTACAACATATACCTGATCAAAACAAATTTTATGGCCCGTATCTATGAAGTGTTCGGCTAAGGCTGAGTGTGTTGAGGAACGTGACTAAACGTACCGTTGGTGTTCCTTGATTCTAGTTTGAATAGAACGTCCAGTTTCGCCAATGTACACTGAGCCACAGTCACAGGGAATTTTGTAAATACCTTTATGGGAGAGAGCAGGGCGAGTGTTCTTGGGCGAAGGAAGAATTTGGGAGATCTTGTTTAAAGGTTTAAAGATGGGTTGGATATCTTGCTTACGAAGAATTCTACCGATGTGATCTGTAACGCCATGGATGTAGGGAAGAACGATGGTACTTAGCTGATTACTAGATTCTGGTGCTACCTTAGGAGACCGTGGATGAATGTACCTATTTATGACCCTTTGTATGTTGCCGGAGGTATAGCCATTCTGTAAAAGAGCAGTTTTTACATGTTTCAATTCTTTGTCGATGTTGTCGGGTTGGAAAATTGAGATCGCGCGATGTACTAGAGAGCCGATTACCGATTGCTTTTGTGCTGGATGATGATGTGAGCTGGCATGAAGATATCGGTCGGTATGTGTGGGTTTCCTGTACACGGAGTGACCTAAACGACCATTTGGTAGACGAGTAACTAACACATCAAGGAAAGGCAGGGAACCGTTATTCTCAATCTCCATGGTGAACTTGATGTCGGAGTGTTGACTATTGAGGAAATCCAAGAAAGTAGGCAGAGTGTTTTTGCCATGTGGCCAGATAATGAAGGTGTCATCCACATATCTTAACCAAGTTTTGGGTTTTAAATTCGCATGTTCTAAAACAGTGGTCTCAAAAGCCTCCATGAAAGCTATTGGCCATTAGCTACAACCGGGGAAAGTGGAGATCCCATAGCGGCGCCGGAGATTTGATGATAGTATTTTCCCTGGAAGGTAAAGTACGTTGAAGTAAGGCACTTCTCGACTAACTTGGCTAAATCTGGGGATTGGTTGTCCTGGATCAATAATTGGTGGATTATAGCGACGGAATCGGCGACAGGCACTTTAGTGAAGAGTGAGGTAACATCAAAACTGACAAGAAGATCTTCGGGTTCGATAGAGATTTCAGAAATGAGTTTAACAAAGTGCGATGAATTTAGAATGTGAGAAGGAGCATTGCCTGTGTATTTCTTAATAGTATGAGCGAGGTATTTGGCCAAGCTATAGGTGGGCGAATCTATAGTGTTAACTATGGGTCGAAAAGGTAGGTTTTGTTTATGGATTTTTAGAAGACCGTACAACCTAGGTGGCTTGGATTCCTTGGGCAGTATCCGTTTCTGTATGTCAGAAGGAATGTCAGAGGATTTAATTAATGAAGAGATTTGCCGTTCAAATTTCGAAGTGGGGTCACGCAACAACTGGGTGTAGCTACCATCTTGTAAGAGATCTGACATTTTGGACACGTACTGAGACTTGTCTAGAATGACGGTTGTGTTTCCTTTGTCAGCAGGAAGAATTACTATGTCTTTGTTGGCGCGGAGAGAACCTAGGGCTGAACGTTCTACTTTGGATAAGTTTGGCTGAGGAGGTTTAGCAGAAGAAAGACGTTTGGCTGTTTCAAAACGAATAATATCGGCATTTTCTTTAGGGAGTGTGCGAATGGATGATTCTACCAAAGAGATGATGTCCTCTTTTGGAATGCTTTTGGGAGTCACAGAGAAATTTAAACCTTTGGATAATACTAGAGTTTCAGCTTCCGACAGGGGGTGTGACGATAGATTTTTGACCGATTTTGATGATGAATGGGTTCCGATTTTTTTGTTATTTGGAGCAAGCAAGTGAAATTTTCGAATATGATTTTCCTTTATGCGTTCTGAGGATCTTTGAGCTTGGATAGAAGAAATGCGATCTAAGAGGGACCAATCATCTTCAGACAGAGTGTTGGAGAGTTCTAAATGAAGGGAAAGAAGATTCCTCGATACAAGATCTAATTCGCGACGCCAATATTTGATACGTTCGCGGATGAGTGCTAAGCTGGCTCGTCTTAAGATAGATCGAGATACTGAAGTGCTGATGTGGTGAGAAAGTTTGAGAAATTTTGGGACAACTTGGTGGTCGCGACAGCGAGACAAGAAGGTAAGGGTGCACAGAAGGGTAGATAAAGGTATTTACAAAATTCCCTGTGACTGTGGCTCAGTGTACATTGGCGAAACTGGACGTTCTATTCAAACTAGAATCAAGGAACACCAACGGTACGTTAAGTCACGTTCCTCAACACACTCGGCCTTAGCCGAACACTTCATAGATACGGGCCATAAAATTTGTTTTGATCAGGTATCTGTTGTAAGCAAGTCTCATCGCTATTTTCCACGAAAGGTAAGGGAAGCTATCGAGATCCAGAGACATCCTCAAAATCTCAATCGCGATATTGGTTACCCACTCTCCAGCATTTGGAAACCCGTCCTTTCCGCTTCTTCGACCCGTGCTCACTGTTCCGCATCGTTGCCTCGCGCTCACCGTTCCGCTTCCCTGCACAATGGTATATATACCCCTGCACGTCCATCTTCTCCTTGTCAGAAGGTTTTCGCCTCTAGCGTGGTTGACACGTCGAGTTACCGTGACCTTCTGGCGCCCCTCACCTAGTTTTGCTCCTGAAGAAGCCACTTACATTAGTGGCAAAACGTCGAGTTTGAGTAAGTTGTATATATATTTTTTGTAATTTTTCTTTTTCATTTTTGCTTTATTTTATTTTGTATTGTATATATGTACTTTACTATGACGCGGTCAGAACCCGGAAGCCCTCATAACAAAATCTAATATTATCGTTAAACTTCTGCGAAGCAGTTCACTAACCCACTAACCTAAAACTGGCCCACAACATCATATAGCTAGTTATTATCATATCATCAATAGACGTAATAGAACAAATTTGTCTTTGTTGGTAAAAAAAATAAATTTGTATATAATACATAATAGAAATTAAAACAAATTGTTCTTGTCTGTTATTTAATAAAATTTTCCCAATTTATTAGGTTTGTTTCAACAAAGAGGGCCGACAACAAATGTCGACACAAACATGTATACAGAGTGTGTGGCTGTAGCACAAAATCCGTACGTACTTTAGCAGCTACCGAGTATGGAGTGTCATAAACATGCCAAAATAAAACATTTTTTCTGAGAAAATGGGGGCAGCACAAAAGTTACTTTTCATTTAGTTTAAATTATAAGAAAAAATTACAGGTTGCTATCATACGTACGGCTAGCTGACCGATAGCAACCTGATAACGTTCGAATTATTTATACCTAGTGGAGTACAGAAAAGAATATTAGTCAAACGTATGTCAGGATTCATTTACAGATTCTGCGCCAGCGTATTATATATAATTGTCTATTCTTATTAAAACTATGCGGACTCTCTTGTCGATACTTTTATTACTTAACACACCGGATTCTTAATCATTGGTTTATGAAAAATTCTGGCCTCCCACAGTGGTCCGAAATCCCAAAATATGTGGTCAAAATATGAATGCATTTACTAATTTCGATGAAAATTCCTATGTAGAGAGTTTCGAGGTCAGTGATTATGAATCCAACAAAAATAAAATTTAGAAAAAACAAAATTGCGGATTCAATACATATGTTACTTATTTGGCGAGAGTTAATATGAGGCCAAATTTAAAGTAAGAATAAGAAGATAATTCTAAAAAAATTAAATTAAAAATGTCATCATATTTGACATAAGAAGGTTGACGAAGAAGAAGATTGAAATACAGTAATTAATTACTATTACAATAATAACGAACATTTATTTACATACGATTTTATGTTGTCGTAGGTTCACTGTTTCAGAGTTTTGTAAAATAATATTAGATATTAGTTGAATAAAAACGAAGGAAAATATGAATGAAATTGAAATTTTGAAAGCTAAAAAGTTGTTTCAGGGTTGCGCTATATTGTTACAGAGTTCTGCAAAATAATGTTAGAAGTAAACATGAAGAAAGTAAAGAAGAATTTTTCTGTCGATTGAAAATTATTGGTTTCGGAATGGAATAAGTGTCACTTGATGTAGTGCCAAAATTACTGTATTAGGTCAGGTTATATGGAAGAACATATATTTGTATATGAATGTCGCCTAATAAAGTACTATTATTATTATTATTATTATTATTATTATTAAGAATGGTTTGTCAGCTCCATATTTTAGAAATATGAAACTTGAAAGATCTTTGAGGCTATTTTAGATTTATTTGTTGCTGTTTCATAGTTTTGTAAAATTATATTAAAATTTACTCAAAACAACACAAAATACATTTTTAGCTAAATTCCTCTTCCGCCTCTCTCTTAGGGTGCTGATGTATATGTAATTATTGAATCGTATTCAGTAATTTTTCTGAAACAGCATCCGCTATAGTATTGTCGGTCGATTTTACCATCAAATGATAACTTACAAAAGGTATTCGTTTAAATACAACACTCCATCTGTTTATAAATGATCGACCTTCTAGAATTTTAGTTTATCGTTAAACACATATTATAAATTTGTGCTACATTATTAAATTCTGTTTATTCTTATTATTATTTGTATTTTTATAAAAACTTTCTGTGGGCTTTAAACAATGTCACATTTGATCTACATATATATAAAACAGAAAACTATAGAAAACACTAGTTACCGGTTAAGTTTTATTTAATAATAATAATTTATTTTATTCCATATTTGGCATTCGGTTTTACTAGGTACTTACTACTAACATTCACCTTTAATTGCTTTTTGTTAAAATTTTGATTTTAATTTGAAGTAGGAAAATGTATTAAAGCAAACAACTACAAATATGTCAATATATTTATTCAGTTTATTTGTTAATTTTTCTGTATAAACAATATTGCACAGTCGTATCTATAATATTATAATTATAATTAATTATAATTATTCATATAATACAATAAGCGATTCTGTGTGATATT
Source organism: Holotrichia oblita (assembly GCA_023690525.1). NCBI lineage: Eukaryota > Metazoa > Arthropoda > Insecta > Coleoptera > Scarabaeidae > Holotrichia > Holotrichia oblita. The sequence continues at coordinate 86,490,783 of CM043015.1, read as the reverse complement.
ACATATTAATGTCAATCGTTTAGTTACGTTAACATCGTCTGTCATAGAAGCGGGGCACTGGTGAGTAATAAGTACAGCACTTTAGCTATTAGCATAGGGCGGGTTCCGTAAATATACTACACATATCGAGAAGAATAGTATTGAAAACTACACACTAGAGAAAGAGAGTGGTTGGAATACTACCGGAATCAACAAACTAAACAGATTAGAACTTAGTCTTACAAAAATGATACTGCAAACGTTGGGGATCTTTTCGAAAGATTGGACTGTTTTAGTGGAAGCGACATCTGAGACTTTCAAAAGATATATAACAAATTTTAACAATTGATTATGAATTATTACCTATAGAGTCATTACAAGTTCAACGCAAGATATTTTTGAAATATCGTGTATAGGATGGAAGATTGATGTGATATTCTTCCATTGTTCATTCTATTCTAGTATATTCTAGTAAAGATTTTAAGACATTTTTTGAACATACACATATGTATGAGCTACAGTAAAATTAATTTGTATTATACGGAGTACTTGTCATCAGTCGCAACCATGAGAAACGGAAAAATTTATTTGGAGATGTTGATAGTTCACGTTAGACACTAGATTTAATAATTTTCTCGATATTGTTAGATTTTAATTAGTGTTCAGATATTACTATGTTATTTAAAACTTGAGAAACCATGAATAAATAAACGAATTATATAGTACATATGTATATCACAGCAGAGAGAGCACATTAAACTATTATTATTAAATTTTAGTTAAAAAGATTAGATTTGTTTGAATGCTGAATTTTGTATTAGTTTGGAGCTTATACTGGATAATTACTGGACTCCAAAATATCTTCGAGCTACCAAATAGCTACGTTTGAATTAGATGTGTGGCAACTATAATATTCGCTTGAAGAACGTGATAGCATGACCAGTAAATATAAGTATAAATCATATTAGATGGAAATGCACGTGAGACATTTTGGTCATAAAAATTTGCATCCAACTAATTTGAGAATTAAAAATTAGTTGTTTGCTTCTTTAATTTGTTGTCTCTCATCTGAATTGAAAAATAAAAATATGGATATTTTGTTTTAATGTTTACACATTGAACGTATCGCATTCTGGGCTGTAAGTTGTCTGCAGAATGAACTACAAATATATAATACAAAAAATCTTTTACATAAATGTATGGAAACGTTGATTAATAAATCCTATGCCGTCGTATTAATGAGAATGAGAATTATTTTGTCTATTAACTCGTTTATTTCATTGTTGGTTTTCGACTTTTTATTTTATCTTGCACTCTTCTTGCATAGGCTTTAAGTTATTTTATCACGTAAAGTATTTAGTTGCTATACTATATATACTTCACTTCTTATTACCTCTTCTTGCTTTGGCGTCTATCCTTTTCAACAACTCAACTTCATTCCCCATTTATTTGAGTAATTTTCGGCCTTTTGGTATTTCACTTTTGTCTGGGAATGTTGTTCTCATCATGTTGTATATTTATCCAACTTTCTTTCCGTTGTTTCTCTTTTTCGTATCAATTTTTCCAGAAATTCTGTGTGACTTCTTTTACAAATCCGCCAAAATGTCTAAATCGTCAGTGAATATTGGTTCCGCGGTTTCCGTTTCTTTCATGATCTAATAAATATTTTAATTTTTTTGTTTACAAATTGAAAACAACAACATGCTTGGTATGCAGCTTTGTTTAAGTCCTATGTCGATCAAACATATTTGTATTCCGTTACTGTCTTACTTTGTTGTAAGTACGTAAATCGTATGTGGTCTTTCTTCCTGTTATGCCACACTGTGTATTCTTAATAGTTGGATAAACAATTGGTCTTCATTTTTGTTTCAATATTCTTGTTATCGCTTGCGAAGTTTACTAGTGCGATTCGTTATAATTTTTATACCTCGAGGTGCTTTTATAGATTACTAATGTTGCAATTCTTTATTTCTTGTGTTGTCATTCCTTCCAATAACTCATCTATATCTACATACATGTACTATCTTATATATTTTATCATTTCTTAGCGTGGATGTTGAATTTGTAGGTTTTACATTAATGAATTAAAATTGTAGTGTAGATGTGACAAATTTAATTTCGTTTTATTAGCGAAACTGTAAGGTTAATATTTTAGGTAACAATTTTGTTACTGCATATTTATATTTTTCGTCTTTCGCTTAGCTCAACCAACTCCTTCTGGAATTTCTTAGCCTTCGTCTTATGTTTGGTTTCCTTTGCGAAATATCATGTTATTGCTGCTCTTTACATGTAACCCAGTCCTATTAGCCTTTTCATACTTATCACATAAAATCTTATGTAATCTGTACTCATTTTTACTTTGTATTTATTGTCAGCTATTCTAACTGGTCCTACTATTTCTCTCATTATTAAGATTTAAAGATTTAAAATGCGGGGTCGCAGAATCTCTTCATACAAGTCCATACAATTTCGTACGTTTTATGAGGAAACGTTTATTAGTCAGTTGTCAGTGGCGGTTTTTACTTATGAGTATAATTGAAATAAAAATTTAGCTCTTAAAACAAAAACGTTGCAAGAGGTGGAATTAGGTTTTTTTTTGTTTTCTTTTATTTCTTCTTTATTTCATAATATGATGTAATATTCCAAAATATTACAACTTTTCTACTTGCTCAAACATATTCTGTCCTGTGTTTGCTTTCTATTTTTTTGTTTCATTATCTTCATTGTTTTTGTTTTATTTTCATCTATTACTAAACGCATTTCCATTTCCATTTTTGTCAGTTTCCCTAGCATAGTGTCTATTAAATTTTTGTTCTTGGTCATTATGACTACATCGTCAGCGTATCCTATTACTTGTGTTTCTCCAGATCAACTATTGCCTTTATTTATTATCACCATTACACATTCCAATACTGCCTTCAACGCCATTGCTGTCCAAACATCCATATATATTTAGGTCCTTTATTGAGTACAATATTCTCAGTTTCTCGTTTTTGTGCCAATCTACCAATGCTTTTGTCTTTTATTGTCATTTCACTTAATCTTTGCAGCCCTATAAATAGTCCCAGATCTTCCATTGCTGACACAAGTTTCTTTCTTTTAACAGAATCAAATCGTATGAAAGTCATTTCTATATCGATTCCGTACTGTTTGTTCAAATATTTGCTTAACTGTGTGTGTGGCATCTATTGTCGATTTGCCCAGAATAAACCTACACTGGATATGTCTTAATTTGTGGTCGCTGTTACGCGTCAATTGCATTTACATTGTAGACATGGTAATGTATGCTCAGTTTAACAATGTAATCGTTCTATATTATATATGTACATTCTTTGATATTTATAGATACGACTTGTCTTACTTTCCATTGATTAGGCATTGTTTCATTTCTTCAATCATTGCTGTAAGTTCATATATTTGGCTGTTAGTTTATCTATCTTTATAAATATGCCTGAAATTATTGGTTCTAGCACATGTTGCTTCGCTACATACTAGGTTACTACTAACACATTATTTACATCACATAGCTAGTATGTAACCGTATAAGTGTAAAGATAGATTCACATGCATTCATTAGTCCATTATTTTCTTCCATACTATTGTGCCAAACAGATATTTTTTTTGTGAAATGGAAGATATAATTTGACAGTAAGTTAAGTAATTATAGTTCATTTGAGTTTACATTTGTTTGGTACATAGTTCGTTCTTAAAAATTTTTGGAATATAATATATATGGCTATCTTTAAAAATGATTAAACTCTCTACCACAAATCAAGAGACGCATAACTTCAATAAATTGACGGACATATTTGGACGCGACTGTGTCCACAAATGTACCGCTACAATGACGGACTGACGAGTGCATGTGAATCCACCATAAAGCCTGCCATTGTCAATACATATTAATATGATTTGCATTCAAATGGAAGTATAAACTGTTACGGCTCTATACCGATTAAATTGTTTATTTAAAAAGATGTATTATATTGTAATCCGGTACTGTTCCCTAATGTAAGCGAGTACATACATTTGTTTATATCAAGAAAGAGTTAAATCTAGTAAGACGATCACCACTTTGTGAGAGACTCTAATGTTTAACTTAGTTTTATACGACACTGTTGTCTTTAAATATTTACTATTGTTTATATCATTACTTATTGAAGAATATCGCATTATTGTTACGATTACAATATTTACTATAACCTTTTGTACATATAAGTCTTCTATCTACTAACAGTTTAAAAGGCCTAATCTCCTGGTAAGGGGAATACATATTCAAAAATATCTTTCGTCAAAATCACACAGTTATCAACATGATATCAGTTCTCAGATGACGCATTCTACTTAACCTTAATATTAATTTAAACATCATACATTTGTATTTATTTTATTTTTTTTCTTGTTAAATATAAAACTCTCGAATTATCACATGACTACATTTAATATATTATGTATATATGTATAATAAACAACTGCAATATTAAAATACGTGTCGCGTGTGTTGTGTCCAAATGTCTTTGCCGAGTGTTTCGGAAATTTATATAATATGTAGGTACTTCTATCTTCAGAACATCTCAGTAGACATTGTTACGATAACATGTATCTCTCTTCATTTCTTCAGTATTCACCTATCTACATCTTATACTTACAGTACTTATTGGCTAACAATAATCATTGCAATTATAAAATAAAGTACATTGTTTCAACGTTTATCGCAATTACTACATTTTCTAAACGTTTCATTTCTTTTTAATGGAAAATTGTAATGTTTTTTTTTTGACTCCGACATAGAAAGGAGTTAGATGCGATGGATATGTCTTCGTTTTGATTACACAAAATATTTCTTGTTAAGATTATCGAATTATTAATTTATGAATAATTTAGTGCACAAGGTATTCTAGGTTGTGCAACATTCTGTCACAATTATTTTCACTTTTAGACAACTATCAACTAAATTGTGTAATTAAAATAACTTGAGCATAATGAGCACTGATATGTGAGTATCGTTATATACAACACATTTTCTCCTTACTTTTACTTCTTTATGATATAGATCTGTAGAAAATTGTTTCTATATGACGTGACTAGAAAGATTACTAAACGATAATTTATTGACTTTGATGAGATATATCGTTTAAATCATAAACCTAAATCTATTTATATTTGCTATCTTATTTGGACACCGTAGTATGGATATTACATATAACATTTTTGGTATTTCTGGAATTTGTCTTAAAAAGTTTATTTATCATTAAAAATATATAACATTAATATTCTGCATGAATTAGTTTCTAAGCATGCCAAGAGAGATAATTAAACTGAGTTGAGTTAAGGGGAAAAACTTTTTACACCGATTTGTAGCTAAAACAGTAAGGTGATCTCTGAATCTAATCAACAATTTAATAATATTGGTTGAACACTACAATAATGATCGCTTTAAATGAACAAATCGAAAACTAATACGTTTTTTAAGTAAGGTTTTCTACAAATTTTACGAATAATGACTAAATTGTCCCTGAAATAGCACTTCTAGTTTAGAAATAGGGTAGGATTTACAGGCTGTTTCAAATTTGCAGAGCAGTATGGGAATCTTGCAACGTATTAGTGTCATCGCAACGGTCCTATTATGGTTAGATGAACTGCAACTATATAGTTTCACAATTTTATTCTTAAAAATATATAATATTGAGACGTTAACGCAGACACTAATCTACTGCTTTCCTTGTGCATAATATAAGGCTTTTCACTTGTCTGCTGACGTTCATTGTTTGTAACGAACAGTTGCAAAATTACGTTCGCCCGATCAAATCAAGTCTCCTTATTATCTTGACTACATTTTCATTACTAGCTTCAGTCTATTGCCACATTTAGTATTTCTCGATGGAGCCATATTTTTCATAAAAAATTTTTACAAGGTTGGCGAGAAATTCATTCACATACATAGATATATCTGGCTGATTAGGAAACTTGGCCAATTCGTTACACATACCAATGGCTTACGGATGCAATTTTGCATTTAATTTAAATTACAAGAAAAAATTACGCACTTTATTCACCATTGGACGGTTAAGTGAGCTTACCGATCCTGGCATATTAATATAAAAACACGACTGCATACTAATTTGCAATTCAAGGTTGTTATTCTTCGGCCGTACGAAAAACCGATAACGCTCGAAATATCTCCGGCATTGGATGTGGTAAGTATAGACCATGTTTACTGATTAGTGTTGTAGGCAGTAATTTTTTGTTTAAGTTTTTTCTTTTAAACAAAAAATTTTTATTGCTTTTTCAATACCCGATGTGTGTCGTACTGTTGACATCAGAAAAAACCAGAAGTAATAAGCTATTTAAGGAGACAAGAACCGCAGTAGTTTCCTAATTAGAAAAATGAAGTTAGATTGCTCAGTTTTTCCGAAACGTTGAAATAACGAATAAGCATTTCCAGTACATTTAACTTAAGAAGTTTACAAAGTTAACCAAAGTGCTCTTTTTTTTTCAAAATTTCCAAAACTATAAGATATAAATGAAAATGAATTAAAACAGAAAATTCTTAGTTTGGTATAATTGAGTAAACCTTGAACCTATCCAAGATTTTTTGTTAATTATTATTCAGATCAAAATTGAACAACTTTGCAAAATTTAAACCTCCAGTGTATTTTTGTAAGTTTACCGTTAATTTGAAACAGCCTGTACAAACTAACTCAAAACGAAATGTGTAAGGTTTATTAAGCATTAAGAGGCAAAAGAGAAAAATGTTGCTAACTGAAATACAGATATAAGATTTTTTGACAACTTGACAAAAAAATTAAAGATTCAGTAAATTCGTTTCTGAATTATATTGAATCGCTGGAAATCAATTAGTTATACTAGCTGCCCAGTTCAATTTAAATAACAAATCCGTTTCTTTTGAGATTTTGCTATCGAGATTACCGTGAAATGCCTGATTTGAACCATAATAAGCGGCATTATCAACCCTAGCTCTATACAATGTTGATACGTTTTCGTAGTTTTGTTACTGAATTTTTACTTGCATGGTTAATGCTGTGAATGAGTATTGAAAAAAAAGGGTTTGTACAAATTGCCTAATTCCTTCCTTTTACAGAATAGTAAACAAGCTCAAATGTTTGCTATCATTGCGACTAAGTACTATTGTCGAATTTATTTACAGGGTGTTTCCTAGTTTCTTTTGTTTTGGTGCAGATTTGGCTAGATGCGATATCTTTTTCTTTATAGATACGAGGAAAACGGTCCGGTGTAAAACGGTTGAATTTTGAATATATTTATTTAGTTTCTCTAACTGCCTTGTAAAAAAAATGTTTCCGAACTAAGTCACCAAACAAATTGAATTATTGCAGATATATTTTTAATTTAAATATTTTACACATTAGAAATACTTTAACAGAATACAAGTGTGAACAATAACTATTTTAAAATAGTGAACTTTGCACGGTTTCCGAAATAAGCGAGTTTACTGGGAACATCAATTTGTACGTGATTCACTCTAAACATTTATAAAAATATTTTACAAAATAGAATTAAAGGTATCTAGTCACTTATAGGTTTGCAAGGTGGTTTAAATTATAAAAATAAACAAGAATTATTTGTAGATACGTTTGAAGGACGCGCCAACTGCTAATATTTATAATTTACGATCATAAATTAATAATTTCGATAACATATAGAATTTGTCACAGTAAAATTCGGTTAAGAAAATTTGAAAATGGCAATGCAATATCGAAATTCTTCATAATATCTTATGTTTGTTATTATATTTACAAGTTCTGAGATATATTTTCATAGTCAATCAATTGTGTTGATTTACATCAGATTTGATCTTCCATATCTGCACATTTTAAGAAAATATTCACATATAGTCAACTCATCAACTTAATAATTTGGAAAGTATTTCGTATAAACAACATTCTTACTAATTCTACATAACGTTATCGTAAGCAATTTAGAAATATTAAAATGACGTGTTTATAATTTTTTGCGCAAACACATGAATATAACTTCATATTATTAACGTTATCAAAATATTGATAGAGCATATGGATTTGAACACAGCACATTGACATTATAGAAGACTTTTTATTTCTTTTAAACATCCAGTTGCTGATATTCTTGGATATAAGAATTGTTTTGAGCAGAAAATTCGTGAAAGAAATAGTAACCTCAATTTCAGGGGCAGACTCAAAAATGCGTTTTCAAAGCGAGATAGTTGCGAAAAAGATATATGAAAATTCGACCAACTCAACATTTCTATCTATGCAGATTACGCATCAATTCTATCAAATATTCATCCCAAAACCACATATCTTTGAAACGAGAATATTCATATTCAAAACGATAATTGTACCTATGATAAAAACTGTTTCAAGCAAAAAATATAAATTATAAATGCTGCACAGAGTATATCTGCGCACAACAACCAATTAATGTCTTTCAAAGCATGAAAAGAACACTTCATTTGCATTAATGCTCCTGGTGGATAATTTGAACACGTTCTTTAAACAAATTTCAAATTTTGTCACTTAATAATCAATTGTACTAATTGTTAGTTATAATTCAATAATATAATATAATAATCTGCAAACTTAAGTTAAACAAATAATCAATTATTTTTCACGTTTAGCCTTGCGGAAATTTAAATAAAATAAACTGATTTGCTTTTTCTTTTTATAAGTAACACCAGTTAGTGCTAAATCATAATTCAATAAAGTTGTTAGTTTACTGATTAGTTTTCATTTTTTACACACGAAACGACATCACTAGTCAGCAACCTGCGTTACTTTCAACAGGTCCTTTTGTTCCGCGACTGACTTATGTACTTATGTAGTCCTCAAAATCATTACAACATACTACTTTCCATAGGAGCGGAATTGACAATAATTTTGAATCTTAGTTTGAAACGAATTTTTTATATTGAAATTATTAACAATATTAGTGACTTTTCACTTATGTTATCCATTTGCAGATCGATATTTATCGTTGCTTTAGATTACTAGCTAACCTCATAAAAACATTTTTTGCGATTATTTATTAGTAATTGATGTATCTTAAACATATCTAAGGAGAACTCAGCAAAGAGCAAAAGTATTTTTAATTGAAGGTTAGGCAAGGCACTATCTGATTTCAACAAATAATTGTTATCGTGCAGTTGTTTATATGTAGGGTTCAGCTAGACGTTCAATGACGTAGATCTCGAGATTTCGAGTCGCGACATTAAGCAGAAAGGAAGGTTATTTTTGATTAGCTTATACTACTTTTTACTACTACTAAGTTTTATATTATACAGGGCGCTAAGAAAAAAAATACAACGTTTTTCAACGTGATAGTGAAGACACTTAAGCTCAATGCTGCGTGTTCGAGATATAATTTAATAAACAGAAACGATAAATTTATGATTAACACAGCAGATTTTCAAACTATTGCCCTTGCTATTGTATATAAAACTGCAGTGATTGTTGAAGAAACTCGTGCACTTGATTGAAAACAAGACCTTTCCAATGTTCCCGAATAAAAAAAAATAGAAGTGTTGGATCCGAATATCTTTGTGGCCATGTAATTCGCTAACAATTTAGTTATTACTGAATCGTTTATTTAAATAGTTCGCTACTATAGGTAAAAAGCCGACTGGAGCTCCATCATGCATAAAGAAATGCTTTCAGTAATCACTCAAATAATATAGTAAATGAAATTGTCATTTACAGGACCTATCCAAACATTAATGACGTTCGATATTTTTAGGCTTCGTGCGTATCATAATAATAATAATAGATGCTTGATAAAGTTGGGCCTAAATTAAATGTCAAAATTTCATATCTCAAAAATAGTCGAGCATCGAGCATTTCTACTATCAGCCAGCAAAGTATGAACATTGTTTTTCTTAGCACCCTGTATAATATATAATAGTATCTATATATAAAAGCCAGAAAACGTGTTTAAATAATTAAATCGAATACTGGGATTTTTATGACGATTTATTATGTGCCGGCAGTCAATTTTTTAAAACAACTTTGCTTAGCTAAATCTCTGAGCATCTTCGCTGCTCTAGCCTCTAGCCTTTGAGAATTCCAGAGGTAATACATATGACATCTTGATTAAATGCTCTTAAATTACAAAAATTTAATCCTGCAGTTCTGAAAGGTTCTAATTAATGCTGCAAATATGCAAGTATTTCAAACCCCCCGCAACTGTAAAATTAATTTTTCTTTTGAAAGTTAGTTGACATATTTTGATTTGTACTCTCAGTATGTTCTTGATTGAGTAATAGATTGCTGCATCTTGCCATACTACCTACATCTGCCTTACATTTATAATTATAATCATTAACTTTCACTCATATCTAATTTATTTCGCGCAGTTGTGGAGAGAGACAGTATCATTTTCAAATTCACACGTCGAAAGAGAATTTGATTTTCATTACAAAGCCAATGTTGTTTTTGACAACTAATCTACAGTAAGCTCACTAGATACTATCAGGAGATTTGGTGAATCGCGTAGAGTATTGTTAGTGGTTAAGGAATAATTTAGAAGATATCCTTTTAACATATGAGTCTCAGTTTACTTGAGATGGTATAAACAACACTCGCTATTCTTGCATATGAACGAATGAAAACCTATATAATGTAATTGGGGTAATCAACAACATTGTTTCTGTGTAAATGTATGGTGTGAGTTGTTAAATTGCATTATTCAAGAACATCTTACAGCAAATTATGATAAGAATTTCTTAGAAGGTGCTTTATTGAAATTAATGCATAAAATATTTTCTACTGGAAATTCGACGTCGTATATTTCATTAACATTACGGTGCTCCACCGTTGGTGGGTAAGTTATGAACTTTTTAAACCAATACTCTAGCTTACACCTTCTCTTAACCATTTCTTATTGGACTTTTTCTTTTGGAACTGTCTTAAAGATCGTGTTCGCAATAACGGTGAGTTAAGTACGCCAGAATAGTTGCAGCAGGAAATACTCAAGGAATTGCACTTTCAGATATTAACTGGCAACAGATTATGGCCCAAAGACGAGCAGCATGTTTACAAAGAAGCGAACATTTCCAGCAATTATTATAATATTATTTGTATAGATTAGGCTATTTCATGATTTATAATATTATTGAGTTATTCGATAAAAATCGCGATGGCCATGCCTTTCTCGTTATCATACTAGTAGTAGTCGGAAATGTGGGTGTAGGTATGCTTCGCCACTCATTTTCTAATAGCTTCCGAAATTTGATTTGAAAATATATAATATTCGTAATTGCTTGAACGCATTCCATATATTTGCATATTATTACGTACAATATTTTATTTTAGAAAAGGATCTGAAATATGATGTAATTAGAACATAAAATTTGACTATTGACGGCATAACGAAAGGTTATCTCAAATGTTGTTGATGTTTTAATTAAGCCGATCATAAATCTATTTGAAGTTATGCAAACTGCTAAATCCGTATCAGACATTTTGTAATGATATAACATGTCTTGATATAATTTTTAACCGAATTTCATTGTAACAAATGCAGCAATTATTAATTAATTACCTTATACTCGTAAACGAGATTACTGTACATTTTATCGGAGCCCATTTTCAATTATTTTACTTTTTATTTTCGTATATAAAACATATGAAAAAATTATACTTAGATATTATAAAAATAATCGGAAAAACCTGATACATTCTTTCTTATTACATTTTATGAAATAATATTCATATTGTATAACTAATTAAACGATTTTTTCCTCATTTTAAAACCTATGTTATGTAGACTTAATGAAACTTTAAAGTGGTCCAAACTATCGAGCTGGGATGTGTGAGCGCCCCGATTTCGCAGTTTACGGTCCGCGACCTTCCGTTGACGACGAAGAGAGCTTCACTGGCGGGTGTCACCATATATTGACCAAACAGACCTGTAAAATACCGATAATAAACGGTGTACTAATGAAGTGATTATTTACAAAGGTATCAACAAGGACGAGAAACATCTTTCTCTCTGTTTCAATGTTTTGTTCGCCTCACCTGAACCGCTTATTGGCCTGTTTGGATTACCCCATTTTGTTAATTTCGTAGAGACCGGCTTACCGACTCCTGTTATCATTTCCACTTTCCCTGAAAACACAATTAATACCAATTGTGAAAAACATGTAAATGTGGGTTTATAAAAGGTTTCATCCCCTTTTTATACATGGGATGATATATATTGATTCAAATTTGCAACATAAAGATTACAACGGCATGCACATAAAAACAAGTTAGTTAATTCCGAATTCGATTTTACATTCATATTACAAAGGATTCAATTGTTATTATAAATTTTATTGTTTCTAGAAGTCTCTTCTACTTTATGATCCTTTTTTATACGAAAGCGTTCTCGCTCCAAGTTCAAGCGAAACAATTTGAAGGCATTTACGTCTTCCAGAAAGTTGAAACGATTTGTGAGCCATTTCAGTGGCACTAAAAGTAAGTGGATTGTGAAATGAGTTTCCCATTATGTCTTAAGTATGTTTGTTGGTGACACAAAATTTCAAATTCTCGGAAAATACTATCCTTAACGGCAGTTATAAAATGATCTTCTTTAATAGTAATCAGAAACTGAGGAGCTGTAACGAATCGGATAATATTTATCGAGTTTCTTATCTAACTTTTAGATGTTAAAGAAGGTAACGACACAGTAGGAGATTTAATTAAATTATCGCTTTACGAAAAAAGCTGAATTTTCACTTGTATTGGATTTGTTGGTACATTATTCATCAACGCTTTCAAAATATTGTAATTTTTGTAATATTTTCACAAATGTAAATACATCTTTGGGTAAAAATGTACTTACCAGTTAATAGGTTTAGGAATAATATGTCTTCTTTATCTTGCGCGCTGGCATAAATGTCGTAACTATGCGTCGTCTGACTTGGGTAAAACGTTACATCCGATATGTTTAGTGTTGTTTTTACGTCAAAGGAAAACAAAAGACCATTCGCTGAAAATAGAATGCATGTGTACTAAAGTATTTGAATTGTGTACATACATATTATGTATGTATATGTAGGTACCTATGACACAAATAAACGAGAATTAAATCGCTGCAATTACAAACCGATTGTAAAGATTTGCTTCTAACTTATAATCTAATTTACAGAGAACAAACAAGACTTTGTAAGCAATTCCTTTTAGATATAAAGATATGTAAATGTGATGCATTATAGCATAGCGTTATAGTAATGAAAACCTACTTACAATCAGTTAATGTTAAAAGATTCACTTATGTAACTGGATTCTGTTAGAGTGAACTTAATGTAGGACCTAATTTTTAATTTTTACTTAATTAAATATTTGTAGGTATATATCTTTGTAGATAAAGTATGTCGATAATTTTTTGATTTATCTTTATGTCCCCGGATCAACGCATGAATAGGGCAAAGTGATAGATAGAATAGAAACTAAGTTGTGCCATAATTTTAAAGATCAAAGCTGTCTTAGAAATTTCCAAAGTAGTAATTTATTCCACCAGTAAAGTGTCTGTTCTGTAGCGGATACGACAAAATCTTATTATTGAGAGAAGTTGTTCAGAATGATAATTTCTTCAAGTTGAATGAAATTTTAAAAGAATTAGACAACGTTTATGTATCAACTGGATATTGAGTAGAATAAAATTACGAAAGAAAACATATCAACATTAAAACAAGTTGTTCGGAATGATAAATTATGTAAAGATTGGTATTAAAATTTGCAGTATGTTTTGGATATGGAAAAATAAGAACATTTTGATAGTATCATCAAGAATAGTTATTGCAATTAGTTGTAGTGGTTTCTATACTGCAAAATTGATCACAACTCTCTCACTATACAACTGTTAACTATCACAAAAATTGCTGAAAAATGCGTATTATACAACAGATTTATCTAATTTGAATAATCTATTCATTCCCGTGGTTATTACAGTATTTGTGAACTTTCCCAATACAGTATGGTCCAATCTACAGTATCCAGACTAGCACAGAAATTTCTCACTATTGAGAGTGCACAATATATAACAAAAAAGTAGAGATTAAGTACGTAAAAGGCCCAAGTTTTCACTAAGAAAATTTTACAGAGAGATTCACAATAGTAAATTACATTTGCACAGTATTTATAAAGCAAATAAGGTAAAACAATATAAAAATAGAATTTGTCACACGTTAGAAGAAGATGATGAAAGCCGAAAGTTGGAGTTTTGTCTTACTCTGGATGACACACTTTAGAAGATTGAAATTTCTGTAAAAATACTTTTTCTCAGACGAACCAACTTTTACTCTTAACGGTAGATTTACTCAATTACTTAATAAATTCCAAACGGTAATAGTTTAAAAAGCTAATGTCTGGTGTCTAGTGTTTTTATCATTGCGGCGTAATTAAAGCAAAATTTATTGAGAGAAGACTTAGTCAGCATAATTATTTAAATATTTTGACTCAAGTTGCGGACAAACTCTCGTATAAAGCACCTAAGCACCTAATGCACCCAGACTTCCGGATTTAACGATCATGTAAAAATCCATGATCGTTTTGGGGCAGAATAAAATAAAAAGTTTATTCAAATAGGTTTCCAAATTGGGCAAAAGTTTTGAGGAGTCGTATTAGGGAAACTTTAAATTTCATTTTCCCTCAGGAGATAAGAGTAGTATTCAGTGCATTTAATAGGACACATATTGAGAAATGTGTGAATCAAGGTGGTGGATTTGTTAAATAAATGAATAACTTATCTATCTTAAAAAATAAATGTGTTCACTGTTTTAAAGTTTTACATTTTATAAAAATTATTCGACTAGAATAAACTATCATTCTAAACAAGTTTTATGAATAACATTTTACTAGTGAAAAAATTACTTTTCTGAAAATTTCGAAGATATATTTGATTTTTTGAAATCAAAATTATTGCCCAACGTAGTTTCCATTCAAGCAGCGCCGAACTCCAGAAAATAAAATTTCATCACGAAATTTTTTAGTCTGCTTTCCCTATTAATGCGTCGATCCGGGAACACATTGTATATAATTATATAATAAATAAATATAATAATAATATAAACCATTAACAAGTTAATGACTACTATTACTATTACACAATAAATTACAAAAGCATTCCCTCCTATGACCTCTAAAGTTTTGAACAATTACTGCTGTAGTTATGAAAAACAATACGTCAATAGGTGTGATAATAATTTGATTTCATTATTAAAGACGATCTTTTTATATTAAATGGAGCAAAAATTATTGGAAATATAAAAGTATTGAGAAATCCAACGATACCACTCTTATCCTATTTTAAATTTAAAAGTTCTACCATATAATTTTGTTGAAATGTCAAATTCCTGTGTTCTTAAAATGTCTGCCAAATAGTTTATTTTTAACTTGTAAATTTTGGTTTTTTAGATAGGTAACGTAAAATAAATTCAACGATATCAAATTTGGTATACATATATATTAAAAATGCTATAATACATTTTTTAATATTTTCTTGCTATATTTGCTTAGTAAATCGTCAAAAACTTGGATATAAATGTAATGGAATCTTTTTACTCATTAGTAAACGTGACTTATTTTTCAATAAATTTGAACAACCAGCGAATAGTTTTATTCCAATGAAATTTGCTTTTACATTATGTATTTACCTAAGAGATTGGTAATACTTCCGGTAAATTTACAGATTTCCCTAAGGTAGCTACGCTCTTTTGTATATTTTTTTAACTGCAGTTACATTTCATTCCTTTCTACTGGTTTATTTTGCAAAATTGTTTGCTTGTAAATTTGTTATAAAAAGAAATGTTTCTTTTATGTGTACCTATTAATTGGTGTTGACCTTGTTGTTGTAACATACGTTTAGCTTAAAGTAGTACTACATTAAGATAAGGTTATGTGTTATGTTTATATGAATTTAGATAAATTATCTTTGTGCTAAGATTCAAATCAATTCAAACAAATTCGTGATAAATAGGTGACCAAAAATGAATGATATTTTCTAGTATTCTGATTAATAATTAATAAGAAAGGAGGACAATTAACTGATATATACATACACATTGAAAAAGATAAAGTGATAACATTGTAAAGGTCAAGTAACTTATTTTGTTTACATTTATAACACGTACAAATATTTCTTGTATACTATGATAATATATAAAATAAAAAACGTTTTGTTTTCGTTGATATCACATCGAATGTGACTTTTCAAAGAAAACAAACGAGTTTATTAACACACGATATTGGAATATACAGCATCATCTTTATCCGTATTATTTTCATTCTCCTTGTTACTCTATATTTCACTTGATTCCAACGGTTTCTCTTATTTCTCTTCTCTGTTTTATCAATTTTGTTACATATTTTTTTAAGGATAATGATAATGAAATTTCTACTGTAGCCGGTAATCTTTTATACTATAATAGAAAATCTGTAAATATATATATAGTAAAGCATGTTCATTTACAACCGCATAATTCCATTTTCAACATTTTCCGTATTTATAGAAATTTTCTCTCTCTTTTTTATTAGAAAGCACTTCAACTTAATGTAATGAAGAAATAACTTACGTGTTATTTCTTGTATAATAAGGGTGGCACCGCTCTTCGTTCTGTCTAGTGTGACGAGCTTCCGGGAATCTGGCGAAATGAACGGGATCCCGGGAAGTGTAGGTCTCGTAGCCATTACGGTGTCAGTTAGATAGTCCAGTAGTAATTGCCCAGCAGGTCGATTCGTTACAGGTTCTAGGCATTCCATTATGACAAGACCGTCTGTAAATAATTATAATTTAGGTAGAATAGCATTATTGGCGAACGATGGCTTTTAGGTCAAGCCGAGCTTGAGGATCGGCGACGGTGTTCATTAAATTTTACGAGCTCAACTTCATTACGAATACGTAAAAGGATAATGACGAGAGTGCGACAAGTTTGCCGTCCCCTTCGTTCTGCAAATGTTAACGCGTTCCTTGTAATTGTTGTACTTAAACACCATTTGAAGTTTAGTTGGAGGTGCATAGTTTGTATACGTTTTTAAGAGAAGTAAATGTAACGAAAGTTACATTCAGTTTCTAATGCTGGTTGCATTGTTGTTCTACTCGCTGTTTAAAATTGGTATTTAAGTTTCTGTTTACATTTGAAATGTATGTTTGGTTATTTTGTCTTTCTAGTTTGAACAATACAAACACAATAATAGCAATTGAAATATACTTACATAGAGCTGAGAATTGGACTTCTTCAGGCACACAATTATATGGCGTTAGGTCAACTGACCTTGTGTATCTTAGATTTACTAAGTCTAACTTGTATAAGCCTCTTTGATTCGTGTGTGTTACATAACCATACTTAAAGCTATAGTGTGATAATTCCTGTAAAATATAAATGAGATTTGAGTTTGTTTATAACTAACTTGTTTAAAATTTTTTACCTGATTTGGAGAAGGTATGAATAGTCCTTTAACTAAATCGAATTGCCCATCAATCGGCTCTGGGTGTACTGTATGGTGTTTTCTCTTTTGTCCTGCATCTCTTATGACCTAGAATAATATTAGTTATGGAAATTAAATAAAATTCAATGTTAGCTGATAACAGTTAATACCAACAATGAAATAATTGTTTGATAAAATCATTTTATTGAAATGATGAAATATTATGTTCAAGTTACACCTTGCTAAATTAACACACGTGAGCTGCTTGAATCAATTAATAAGATTCAATAAATACATATATATGAAATGTACTACATAGATATCAACTTATATAGGTATGTATATGATTTAATATACTTATTTGATAATCTATATAATGATTTTTTATGTATTCTGTTTTATTAGCATCAAATCATATTGGTCTAGGACCAGGTGCGAAAAATTTATTACATAATTACTTAAGTTGCAGGAGTAAGGAGGAGTTGCAATCACTCTGGTTAAGTTGCAGGAGTAGGTGTGTTGTTCTAGATCGTCAAAAGTCTGGTTTTATCCCCATTGTAGCGGGTGTACCACAAGGTTCGGTACTGGGGCCAAGTCTATACTCAATTTATACTTTCGCATTTATCAATAATTTAAAATTCAGTAAATGTCACTTTTATGCGGACGATACGCAACTATATCACTCCTTTTTACCAGACCAAATAGATAGTGCTTGCCATCAACTCAACGACGATATACAACAACTTCTTGATATTTCTAGAAGACACTCTCTTTGTATAAATGTAAATAAAACAGATATAATTTTATTTGGTCCTAAAAAATTTAGAACTGATGCGACTTATCGCGATAGAGTAAAGATAGCTGTTGATAATGACTACATTCCCTTAAAACATACCGTTAGAAATTTAGGTATAATACTCGATGATGAAATTAACTTTAATGAGCATATTAATTTATGCATCCAACGGTCTTATGCTGCCTTGAAAATTATATACAGCAATCGAATGTTCTTAAATAGAAAAATGAAACAATTATTATGTGAAACGCTTGTTTTGTCCCATCTTAACTTCTGTGATTCCTTATACAATGCTTGCATTTCATCTATCAACATATTTAAAATTCAAAAAATCCAGAACTCTTGTCTTCGTTTAATATTCGGCATCCGGCGACGAGAACATATCTCTCATAAATTACGTGATCTAAAGTGGCTAAACATGAAAAACAGAACGTTGCTTCATGCAGCTACTATGTATTACACTATTGTTAAAACGGAAAAACCGCCCTATTTGTATAATAAAATTGAGTTCCGGACGGATGTTCATAACGTCAATATTCGTTTTAAGGGTACGTTGACTCCACCATCGACTTGAACTATTTAAGAAAAGCTATACCTACCAAATCACAAATGTATACAACTTTATACCACAAGAGATAAAAGCAAGTGTGTCGGCTGTGAAATTTAAAAGAAAATATTCCAAGTTTCTATTCCTGGGGCAATGAATCGAATTATGTAGAATTGAATTATATAGTTTGGGTTGGATGATGGTGTTATTGGTTGTCGGTGATCTGATGTGTAACTGCTTTGCTAAGCTTGTTTTCCTTGTTTTTTTCATTTACATGTTATTTGTCCCTCTCTTTGTTAAGATAAGTTAGGTTAAGTGTGGGGTTAAGTGGAAGAACAGATACTGCAAATTGTAGCAATCTGAACTTCGCCTCATTTTCAGTTGTATTATTATGGGAATTTGTAATTTATATTACTGCAAAAATAAAAGACTGTTATTATTATTATTATTATTATTATTATTAAATAATGCTAATAAAACAGAATACATAAAAATTAATGATATGATACATAGAATGCATTCTAACTTAGACTTGCTTTAATACCTTTCTCACCAACATAATTCCAAAGGTATATACGTATTAGATACAAAATGTCTTTAAAATTAAGTTGGTCCTAAGAAGATTACAAAGGTCTGTCGACCAACTGATTGAATGGGCCCAGAAATGGGGGCTTCCGATAACTGCCAAAAAATGCGTGGCTGTCCGCTTTTCTAGAAAACGTAATCTCCCTTCCTCGCAAATCATAACAGAGGGACCAGTACCTGGGTATAGTCCTTGACTCAAAACTGACGTGTACTATGGTTACTTCGAGATATCTGAGGGCGCGATGTGCTCTGGCTTCTCTTATATGTGCGAATAGTTCTTTAAGACCGATATTGACATATGGTGCTCTCACCTGCTCCAGCGCCGCTAAATCGCAGGTTAAGAGGCTCAATAGCTTACAGATCAAGGTGCTACTTGTCATTGTTTATGACAATGCACAACTTCATAGAGACTTCGAAATTCCAAATTTGAGGGAACATACAATGGCGCTGGCCAGAAAAACCTTGAAAAGGGTGACTCAGTCAGAGAACCTGTTGGTTCAGCATTTAGGAGACGTAGATCCAGCTAGAGCTTCGCTCTGCTTCGCTACCAAGCCGAATCTGGACGCGGATATTTGATGACGCCATGAAAGCGCTTGGAAAAACACGACACACCGTGAACACCAGATAGTGACTCCTGTGTCTAAAACAAAAGCCATTCCGCAGAGACAGGAAGGCTTAGGGACTTATGAGTCCCTGATGATTAGAAAGAAAACGAAGAAAACTCAGTAAAATGAAGTTTGTTTGAACTTTTGAGTTGTGCAAATTTTCTTTCAGGACAGCGAAGTTTATTATTTTTGTCGATAGTAAACTACACATACAAAATTACCTTATTATTTCCGTCAATAACGGAAGTATCAATTTATACAGTCTGGCAGTTGTTATTCCCTGAGAAACCCATATAATTACATACTGCATACACTTAATCATATTTTGTAAAATTATCTTTCCAATGAGTCCACAATCATTAAAATCTGTTAAGGTAAATCAAAGTTATGTTTGGTTTTTTAGATACATGCATCCTTCCACCGTTGAATAATAATTGTGTAAAATCGTTTAAGTATTTTCTCGGGTCCCAAAGTGGCCATGTAGCTTACGTACAGCTACTATTTTAATAAAAATTTTATTTGGAATACAAAAAAAGATATCTAAGTAATTGTTTTTTGCCAAGATAGAGCAAGCTTATATGTACACAACGGAAAACAATTAGTCAGTTCTAGTTAAAAGCTAGAAACGATAGCAAGAGAACTTTAATATTCTATTTGGATATAAAGGTTTTCCAATAAGAACGTCAGAACACAATTTTACTAATTGTCCAAAATATCAAGAAACAAAAAACCAGGGAACAAAAACGGTTGAATTGCGTACAGCTATTCACATTTTGCTTAAATTACAATAAATCCCGTCTGATTAAATAAAAGACGTAAGTAAATACAACAACAATCAACATTGTATTCAACTGGAAACAGAAAATATATAGCAATCAATCACTTTTGTTCCAAACATCCTGTCATGCTTAATAAAAATTGAAATAATTTCGTTACGTGTATCGCAATCTTGAATAAAACAGAACGCGAAAAACAATGGTGGTATCCAGGACGAATGGTTTCGAATGAAGTGGAATTAAAAAAACGAAACGGTACATTAAAAATGCGTATATTTTTCGGATACGTTTTCATTTCGTTATACGGAGGTTACTGTTGGTATAGACACACATAACTGGAACGTAAATGTGTGTGTACTTAACTGTATGGAATAGATTGGAAGTATAGGGTTACATATTTGTAAAAAAGGGTTTTGGATAGTATACAGCAGGGGGTTCGCTATCGTGACACGACACAATGAACCAATGAATCAAACGTCCTCTCCGCAACGTACATACACATGAAAAATGGGAAGTGTTATCGTGAGTTTGCTTAGCGGTTACGGGAATGTAAATAAATTTAAAAGGAAAACTGACAGTGACAAGGGTTTCGGATTTTGATTTACTATTTTTGATGGATGAAAACATTCAATTAATTTTTCAAATTATACATTAATAAAAGCTGATAAACAAGAATTTGTCTATCTGTCAAATAATATAATTTTATTTCTTTTTAGTTTAATTTATATACATATACATATCATCTAATAACTTTCGTAAAAATGTTTAAACTAGCGCATATGTCTCTATTAGTTACATAGGTCTTATACTTTAAGAAATTTATTTTTTTTTATATTAAATTCTATTAGGTGTAAGAACAGTTACAATGCAGTGATTAACAAAAAAATATCAAGACTGGCCTGGATTTCTTATAAATGTGGGAAGGAATTTTGTCATGTTGTTATTATTATTAGCTGTGTAAATAATTAAATTTTTGTTTTATATTGTTTTAATTGTGCACTCCTTAAAGAATGATATTAAAACTAATTAGATTTAGTTTTTAGATCAGATATTGAAAATAATTAATTGAACTTTTCACAATTTTAACTAAGGCATGCTACACTAGATACGATTTACACATGTTCTTCTATAGTAAGGCTTCAGTAATATCCGTATTTGCTACTAATCCTTTTTACTGCGAAGCAATTAGATTGTTCCAATTTCGCTAACGCCTTCCTTAACGAATACTTGAGCATTCTTCGAATTGAAATTAAGATATAAGGTACTGCGTTAATTAATTGCCGTCAAAATGAAGTTTCTCGATTGGTTAAAACGTTCTTTTCCGTTACGCGTGCACAGACTTTTGCAGCCGGGTCTTGGCTTTTTTTCTTTATTAGGTAATGCGCGGTCGCATTTCAAATTTGTTAACCTAATAAATGGTCTTCGGAGTATCTGGCTCGAGCATCAGTAGCGGCCTGTTTTGCCGACCGACGCTGGCTGAACCGTAGAAGAGCAACTCCCGCAAGCAAGGCGTTTCTTAATTAATTTACGTTTTCTCATCAACGGCAGAACCACTCTAGCATCGTGGAAAGGGTGACGTGCAAGGAGCACTTTAACGATTTAACGAAATTCCTGCGAAAATCAGTGTTTTACTTCGACCGTCCCTAATTAGAGACGAAAAGTAAAACCGCAGCGCAGATAGAGTATTAATAAATCAAAAATAAAAGACTTGACGCCCTTAATAAGTTGGAGAAGGTAAAAAGGCTCGGGTAAAAGCGTTTATAAAGATACCACTTTCTTATTAATTACAGGCTAAAAGCACTTCAAACGGAAATCTTTTGTTAAAAGGATAAGGTAGTTAGAGCGGAAGTACGTGGAGAAAATAAGCAGCCACGTACATACCGTCAGCTAGTTGAATAATTTATTTTTCTTGTCTAGTAAGCAGACGTATGTAGGTAAGTCGGTAATGGAGGTTTTAGGTTAAAACCCTTGTTTCTAGCACATATGATAAGTTTGATAGTTTTTGGATCCATTAAAATAAAATAAATGTAGTTATTTAGTAAATAAATCATGAAATAAATACCTGTATCGTCTTTACTCCAGTGTTGTTCAGTGATCTCCAGTTTAAAACCCAGATTTGGTCCAAATGTTGGACATAATGTAAATCTACTGGATATTTATCGGTAGTAACGACCTGTCAGAAAAAACAAAGTATTTGTGGACAAGTTTGCAAACCGTTTACAGCATGTAAAAGCAAATTAATCGTACTCTTCCAAAAAATTTGGTATTCAAGAAAAATTTACATAACTTGGATACTTATATCATTGTACGAAATGTATTATACATCTTTTGTACAAAACCTAACAATTTGCAATCGTATCCAGAGTGTAACAACTTGTTTCGCCTAAAAAAATATAGGGAACTGATAAACAATTTTTAAAATTTTGCAAGTAATGATTTCATGCTGCACGTTTTCATTTAAAAATAATTTTAGACTTCTTCCGGAAATGCGTATCAACTTCCTTATTTACATAAAATAGAATTGCCTAATTTTTTTATTGATTCGTATTTCCGATGTAAATCTAGGACAATTTGGCCGGTAAAGCTTGCCCCTAAAACTAGCTCCTTTTATTTCAACTTTTGTATAAAAATTGATAGCTGCAAATTTAAAATTTTAAGTAATTATTTAGGGAACTGTGTTTTATCAAATACAGTATTAGTAACTTTATAATACTATATTGAGTGCTCAGAAAAAAAATTCATCCAGGAAAAATTTATCCAGGAAACATCAATATCTTCCTATTTTTAAATATATGTATATAGTACGTTGAAAATTAGGGGTAGTACATATTTACATACTTCCCCACAGCTAAATGTCACCTCTTTAATTATCACAGTTATTTTGGGCTATGGAAAGTGGTGATAAGGCTTTTGGCGTATAGATTACTTATATGCATATACAGAGCATTCCAATGAAAACGATCCGCCCTAAATAAGTCGAAAATGTGAAAAAATACGAGAAAACGCCGAGACACATCAATTTTTGTTTGAAGAGGGAAAGTTTTTCACCAATTAGATAAAACGATGTCTTGTCCCCACTAGGGCTCCCAGTATGGAACATTAAAATTTCAAATGGCACTACGTCGCAGCCATAGCCATTGCCTTTACATAAAGCTCCAGCGGAGCGAGGTCCACAATGGTCTCCAAGGATGCGGTTCCTGTGCTGTTACTTGCTCCGGTGATTCCCAGCAGCGTCTGTTGCTGAACAGCACCGCCGAGGACACTTCTGTCCTTCTCCACCAGACTGCTGCTCCATAGGTTATCGTTGGCCTCACCATTACAGTGTATAGCCAATGAATCACCTTCGGTTTTAATCCCCAGGCTTTACCAACAACCCTTCTGCAGCGCCAGAATAGTTGCGTAGCCCTGCTCGTTATTTTAACTAAATGATTTCTCCAGGTCAGTTTTGCATAAAGCGTAACGCCCAGATACTTTACTTCCTTGGTTAATGGTAACTCTTGCCCAAACAATCTAATGCCGCCCAGGTCATCGAGTTTCCTCATATTGGTGAAAGCAAGCAACTTTGTTTTTTGTGGATTAACGGAGAGTCTTTGTGTAAGGCACCATTCCTCCACAATTCGCAGTGCATAGCGCATGATGCCTGCCACTACTCCCGGGAATTTCCGTTTGGCTACTATGACATGTCATCGGCAAAACCCTGCGCCCATACTCCTCTGTCATTTAATGACATGAATAAATGGCATGTCATTTAATGACACGATCAAAATCCACAACGGAGGTTACAGTACTCCCCATTGAGGGCACCCTCTAGTGGTCCTCATAGCGATGCGTTTATCTAGCATTTGGGCATGGACTACTCTGGTTCTCAGCACGCAATCAACCCATCTGCTGGTCGTGTGGTTTATGTTCCGGTCCATTAAAGATCCCGGTTGACCCAGGGTGTTGATGCGGTTTCAAATGCGCCCTCTATGTCTGAAAAAGCTGTAGAGGCAACCTCCTTTTGATGTAGGCTCCTTTCGAGTCCATGCAAGGCAGCCTCTCCCGATTTGCCCATCTGATATGCCCACTGCAGAGGATGTAGTGTTAATGTTAAGATGCATAATTTCATGTAGGGCAGCCTACACCTGTCCTTAACACTTTAGAAGATATCTTCTAAAGTGTTAAGGAAAGGTATAGGCTGTCCTAGATGAAAGTTGTTGTAAATAGTATGTAGAATCGAAAAATGTTATAATATGACGTAGTGCCATTTTAAATTTTAATGTTCGATGCTGCTGATTTTACTTTATTGATTAAAAAGTTCCCTCCTGCAAACAAAAATTGATGTGTCTGGGAGCTTTTCGTATTTCTTGATGTTTTCGACTCATTTAAGGTAGATCGTTTTCATTGGAATGCTCTGTATATATGTACCTATTCGAGTCTGCTTTAAAACTTGGATTATTTACGGTTTTATTATATTTTGAAATATCATTAAGTATAAAATTATCCTTTTCATAAAAATAAAGGTATTTATGAATAGTTGCGTATTTGTATTTAATCACTATACATATAGTTGTGTTTCCCTATTCTCTTACTACTATATTTCATCGTTCGTAGGCAGTTGAGAAAAATAAGTTTATATTTGAACGATGTGGCCCCATATTGAGACTGAGTAGTCCTTTTAAGTGCAGTAGTCCAATTAATTTGTGCCCTGGAGCTAATAATTACAACCCGTCTCTGTCAAGTAGCTTGCAGAGAGCTTCTGTAACATCACTCATCACCATCCATCAAATAGTATATAATTATTAAGGTATAGAGTAAGTAAGATTATAAGTAGGTATCAATTTATTACCACTCATTCTTAAGTATTTATCTCTAGAGGAATACGGAATAAAGCCTTCTCTTTATTCATACTACTGCCAATAAATTCAAACCCATTGCATTCTTCCCATGACATACTACACCATACTACCACACTGCATTACTGTAGGGACCATTTTAGTTAACCTCTTTCCTTGCATCAAATATATTTATGTTTTACAGCAAGTTCTTCCCGGTACCTTGTAATTTTATAGTAATGTTGTTTATAATTTCAAGCAATTTTAGTGGCGGATTCGATTGCTTAAAAATTTTACAGGCAATAGTTATCAGTATGTCAGTTATTTCTGTCTCCTAGCTTTGATATTTTCCAGTGGAGTTTTTGGGTTTTGACTGTAAACCCATATTGTTATACCTCGTTATTAGATTTTGTAACTCATTTCTAATTCCATAGCTTGCTTCCTAGTTCGGCAGTATCAGTTTTCCAAATTCATGGCAAATGTAGAAAGGCATTGTCTTAAATCGGTTTACAATCGCAGTTTAGTCTACAGGCAAGTTGTTGGGGGATGCAAAGGCATGAATTATTATTACTGTATAATATTCCGATTTGATAACTCACAACTGAGTTAACAGCATTTCAACATTAATCTAAGTTTAATATTAAATTCTGTAAGAGTGTTTCAATAAAATTTGATACAACGCTTTAATTGTCTGGTTTTGCAAAAAAGCAACAACTTCTGTTAAGAAGAACGTTATTTTTCATTGTTTTATGTGTAATATACCAAGGTGTGAAAAAAGTTGCAAAAATA
Source organism: Holotrichia oblita (assembly GCA_023690525.1). Taxonomy (NCBI): domain Eukaryota; kingdom Metazoa; phylum Arthropoda; class Insecta; order Coleoptera; family Scarabaeidae; genus Holotrichia; species Holotrichia oblita. Next base: position 86,464,472 of record CM043015.1, on the reverse strand, counting down.
TTTACTTAATCAATAATTTAAAAAGAAGTTTTAACTTTCTACGTTATATAATTTAACATCGGCACTGGTACTTATTACTTAAAATTGATATTAGTTTGAGTGGTACGATTAATTTATTTACATACTGTATATGGCAAGGCAATTTTCAGTTGTCATGGTAAATAAATATTAGGGGTTCAAACTATAAGCTAATTTGTTATGGAAGATGCACTGCCACATCTCAATTATTACGTATAACATATACTTACATCTACAACCACCATCTGTATTTTAGATATGATTAGTATTCTGTCTCGATCTGGCTGTGTTGCGTAAACATATCGGTTGGCAACATTTACAGCTTTACCCCAAGAGCAATGGACTCCCTTGTCTCCACACACGTATTCCTGCAATACAAATACTATAGTTCAAATGGAAGTGCAATGGAATGACGGAGTAACAGAGTAGACCGTAAGCGAAATAAAATACGAAATGTACCCATTAAGACTGTTAAAATGAATGTAGAACATATATGACTTTTTTATAATTTTAGTATTTCAACTTTGTAATATTAGATCAAGTAAATAAGAAAAACGCAGGCGAATCTATGAAAATTGAATGAATATTTCAACCTAAGTAAAGCTTTTGTTGTTTTAGGTTTGTTACCTATTGGAGATACAAACGTGAAACAACAAAACCTGTAGAATTAGGTTGAAAGAATCGGTCAAGTCCGGGTTTTTCTTATCTATTCAATCAAATATTGATATTACAAAATTGAAACATTAAAGTTATGATTTGTTTGTTATAATTCATAACACAGTCACACAGGGTGTGTCAGCGAGACCGTTCATTAGAAGTTTATAGAGTTTTGGCCAAAATATAAATTTGAAAATTCAGAATTATATATAATTGATTGTGTTCTTTTCAATTACAATATTCTTAGATTTCTACCGCTCCGGTTATACCGGAAGTCGCCATCTACCTTGTTATTTTTAATGGAACACTCTGTATATTTTACATATTTGGTTAGTTTTTTCAATTTGATTCGGGCATCTTGTAGTTATTCTATTTTTTCTTAAAAAATGCTATAGCGGACATTTATTCAAAAAATCAGAGAACACTTGATATAGGGTTATAAATTTAGAATTCATAATATGCTTAAACAACATGTTGGAGTATATTTTCAGCGACGAGAGCGGCTCTCTACATTGTGTGGTTACTTTACTATGGCACGTGAACTCTTAGAAATTTTGAAGAACTATAACTTAATTGTTTCAAATGGCACCCCCCATATTTTATTACTTAGTCGTCTTCTGCGTCAAATTTTACATCCTTTATACCTAAAATCCTTTATACCTAAAATTGATACTTTAGGAGATAATTAGCTTTCTTTGTAAAATACTTTTATGCATGAATAAATCACTCTGTACATTCCTATGAAAGATTTTGCGTAATATTGTTCAATCTACAGTTCCACTGAAAATCCGAGAAGATAAGCATATCTATATCTAAATACTTTGTGACATATCGACATACAGAAAAAATATCGATAAATATATCAATATTTATCATCATTGTCAATATACAGGGTGTCCGGGAAATGTGGGAAATCTCTTGGCTGCGGATAGAACATGAACAAATAAGATGACAAGTTCCTATAATTTTTTTATACCACTACTACGAAACATAGTCATTATCTGTCAGTTATTTGAATCGTAACCATGAACATGTTAGAACCCATTTCATTGTGCACGCGTTGCCTCAGCAACTTGCTAAGCAACCCGTGCGAAATAAAAAATTTCGATTCAATTCGTTTGCTGGATATATAGACACATCAAAAAAAATCGTAATTAGAGTAGGCTATGTGAATGGATTGTTACTTTAGCCACTTTCACATAATGACATTTATTCCTTGACATTTAATTTGAGGTTATAAATTTGGTTACAATAAAATGTCAAATAATAAATGTCATTATGTGGTAGTGGCTAAAGCAACGATCAAAAGCATTTTCATAGCCTACACCAATTATGTTTTTTTTCGATGGCACGTTATGAGAATATGACATTTGATGTATGCTGATATAACAAACGTCAGAATTTGACGGATGGTAGAGATTTACTGACAGATCCTACATATTTGCACACAATTCATACACAATTCTATTATTAACGTAGCAGCAGGTAGTCGTTTAAAAAGTATAGTATGCTATTTGCACGAAATGCTTGTTTTGCATTCGTATGAATTGTAGTAAACTTTCATACTCGTGCAAAATAAGCTTCATTTCGTGCTCGTTGCATAATATACTATTTTCCTACATGTCCTTCCTACAGAAATATGCGTCTCTGAAGGATGCCGCTGGAAATCGGATTTTCTTTTTTTTTGAAGTACTTAATATAATTTAATAAAAATTGAATGTGATGGACACTAGTAAGGACCTCTTAAAATATTTAGCTTCTGTAGTTTACCAGGGGTGGGCTAATCTTTACAACTTAATGCCTAAAGTTTTAATACCCTGTATTTGGAGTTCCTTTAGAATGCTTTTCGAGATTTAATAGAGCACTTACTACTTGAAACCCGCTGAAACATGTACTTCATGCACGATGGGGCACCACCTCATTTCAGCGTTCGTGCGCGGGAGCACCTCGATAATGTCTATCGAAACCGTTGGATAGGTAGAGGAGGATCAATTGCCTGGCCTCCTCGATCTCCTGACTAACGTCGTTGGATTTTTCACCTGTGCGGATATCTCAAAAAATGGTGTATTCCACTCCCGCCGACTCTAGGGAGGAACTTCTACAGAGAATCACGTTTCATTGTGATGTGATAAGGGACACGGCTGGGTTATTGTTGCGGGTACAACAATCCTTAGTTCGTCGTGCCCGCGAGTGTATCAGACTTGACGGAGCCCATGTTGAACCCTCTTATTTTTTTCAATAATTTCGTTAATGTGCCTCAAGGGACACCACTGCCTTTATATTAAGTACTTAAAAAGAAATGAGGAAAAACTGATTTCCAGCGGCGTCCTTCAGGGACGCATATCTCCCCAGGAAGGGCCTGTAGGAAAACATTTGATACGAACTTGCATATGCATATCATGTTGCAGCAGCATTCATCGCAAAGGAATAAGTAACAGATGGTATGAATTTTTTTGTTGAGTGGAAGTCGATAGCTGCAAAAGTGTCCCCTCGAATGTACCGATGAAAACAAAAATAGTAGAATGACTTTCGTCTCTAGAAATCATTTGCCTTGTTGATCTTCTCAGCATCTTCACCGTATGGGAACATTTTAGAATTTTTTTGCATGTTCATTAACGTTATCAACGTCTCATAAACATTATTTTCATTATGGGAAAGAAGAATTATTTACTACCGTTTCCAGTAACTTTCGCATATGCGTTGTTGGTGTATTCAATAGGTAAACAGAAATAATAATAAGAACGATTAGATAGTGTTTGTAATTTTATTGCGTTTTATTTTAGATTTTGTGTCGTACTGTAAAAAAGGTGAATATTTAATAACCTGTTTGCCGCCAGCGGCAATTTTTCAATTAGAATGTTGTCTGATATCCTTTATATTATTGTACAACTGTGACTTATTACTTGTTTAAAGGGATTATTGAAATTTTTTTTTTGCAAACAAAATAGCAGTTAAGCTTTTAAAATATTGTATATATCTAGTTTTATTGTCATTTTAACATAAAATTCAAATTAATCTAAGCCACGTTATAAAGAATACACCAAATACTCTTCAAAGTTGTTTGTGTACAATTTTCGGCAAATTCCGTTTTCTTCTGTGAACTGGGTTACTCGTGATATCCACTTTAACTACATTGTTAAGCAGTGTAGAACGACTATGATAAAATTTAAACATATATTTCTTGTATACCCACTTTCAGTAGATGAGAATCATATATGGTGAAATGACGCGGGATATGTTACAATTGGATAGATCTACTTAAACCACTTTACCCCATTTACTTTCGGTCGAATAATAAGTCATTCATCCGAATTGCCGAATTCCAATTGGGTGCGTGTTGGCTGTCGGACCAGAGTTTGCGGCGAACGAGCTCATAGCCCGGAGTGGTCAATCAGCGCTAACAACCGATCGGAATCGTGGTAAATCTAGTCAGCTGGAGGTGGCTGCGAATTGACAAACGTGTGTGCAAAACAAACCACGCTTGATTGCCAAGGAATAATTGCATCGAAAATGAGGATTGGATAAACCGGAGTCAGTAATTGTGGGCGGGTGAACGCCCTTACTTACCAATTATCTTTCCTGGTATTAGATAGGTAAAATATAACCAGCTACTATATTTAGGGTATGTGGGGTCGATGAGGATTCCGATAAGATTTATCTTGCGGAAATTTGCGATTGTATTACTCTATACCAGTTGCGAATATATAGGCTGATCTAAATTAAAGCACACTATTGGTAACTTCTTTATTTTTAAAGATCACACAATCGATCAATTAGCAAACTTGTAGAATTTTTCGAACATCGTGTTTTTAAGTTTGTTGTAAAATAATGCAAACTTCAAATTTTTGTATTTAATAAAGTGAATATTTAAAACTATATTATACAGGTGTTTTATCAATAATGGTAATGAAATAAAGTTAATAATGTAAGGATTACTATTTACCTGTGTTCCAGGAATAATATCCGTTGATTGTATTTGATGATACAAGCGGCACGTGGAGGGTTCGTAGACGGAAACACCCCATTCGTGGAATGCGAAAAATCTTCGTTCTTCATTTGGCGACGCTACATTATAAAGGGTAGGTAGGATATAAGTACGTCAGTGAAGAATTTGTATTTAAATTATAGTTACAGCCCAAGATGAAATATTCGGTTAATAAAAAGTAAATTTATGGTTACGTAAAATATAGCTCGTGTAATAATGTTGTGAACTTGATGTAATTAACTTGCTATGTCGACGTTGTTAAAATTTAATAATCGCTGCTATAAATCTACCCTTTACTAAGATATATAATTTAGTATTATTTTCGTTAAGGCTAGAACTATGTGTTTACTTCTAAGTTATGACTACTTTGTTTGCATAAAATGGATATATTCTTACATCTAACATATGGTAAACTTTTAGGTACTTTTTACGTTCGAAGATATTCTATATATAAAAATAAAATTAAAGGAATAACAAATGAATTTGGTGTATAATTAGATAAAATTTGATATTTTCTTAATAATCATCCTTTTACATTGAATGTTATATTCGATACGCTATGAAATTCATAGAAAATACTACATAATATGGAGAACTTTATAGATATATGTAACTACATACATAAAACATATCACAATATAGGGTAGTATAACGTACTCATAAATTACAATTTTGTAGTTTGTCAATTGTATACAAAGTGTTTAAGATTGCATTCTTTATATGCATCACTTTTTTGAAAGATCTATTTGAAAAAAAGAAGAAAAGTCAATAATTTTTTTGTGACATTACTGCCAATTTATCATTAACGTATATCTCAAAAGTTTTTGGGAAAAAATACAAAAAAAAACAGCATAAAATACAGTATGTTTGAACAGCTTTATCAGTTAAATTAATCTTATATTAAACAAGGAAATTTCAACTTAACCAACCGCCAAAGATCCGTAATCTTACAATTTATATCAATTTCTCGAATTTTTTGATAAATTCTACGGCTTCTACATTTGCAGCTTCCCAACCGTTGTCGTAGACCTTCCTGCACAATAAAGACCAAAATGTTTCAATTGATCAAGCTTGAGGTAGGTTTGATGGATTGTCATTCCTCGGCACAAATGATATGTTTTTTGTGGTTAACCAATCTCATGTAATTCGGGTAGCTTGCCAAATGACCAAACTCAACACCAAGATGATGATTATTAATGAAATCAAGACATTTTGGAAGACATCTTTGAGTGTATGAGTTAGCATCGATTGCTTCTCCTCTTACCCGCTTAATATACGGTCTTGAGATATCTCTTTCTGAAAAACTAGGATGTTGTCTTCAAAATTTATTTCGACTTTGTAGCAACTTTCTCTGGGCACTCTTCAATATTATCGGTGTATCATTTTCTTTCATTTCTGAGTTTGAAAACTTAAGTACTCAACGTCCATTATAATAAGTCTGCTATCAACAAAATGATTTCGTCGTAATACCCTGCAACATATCGGAATTCTTTGTAGTTGATTTTGCGTGTATCGTGGACATTTCTTCGACACGTTGTGTCCACTCTATGCCTCACACTTTCAATCACTATTTTTACGAAATTCATTCAGCATCTTGTATCGCCCACTTTTTGGCAAATTTAAACAGAGTATGCTTTGCGTACATTCGGCTATAGTCCAATATATAATTGTTTTTGAAAAGTTTCCTGTCTCAAAAGTTCTCACAATTTCTCGTTTGTTTAACCGTCTAATAAGCTCGTAATAGTTATTTACGAACCAAGTGCGTGAAATCATATTTCGCGAATGAGTGACCAGTTTAAAGCGCGAGCCGGAGGCGAGCGCTTTATGGAACACGAATTCGCGAAATGTTTCACGCACGAAGTTTGTACAATATTTTTTGTACGAGAACTATAATAATAATACATATTGTTAAATACGTTATCGCTTATGACCATATATTATTCAGGTTAGGGATTTATGATTTTAAAATGTCACTGAATTAATCAAGTTCCAGTAAGTACCAACTTTACTTTTACGCACTCGTGCTTAAAGTGACTTTTTACGCACGCAAATCGAATCGTCAAATGACAGGTTTTGATAGGCGAGTACAATAATACTTTTGTGCAATAAATACTGTAACCCTACCTTTTATTTCATTACTGCTGTAATAAGGTCTATTGCACTATATAGTTGCGCACATTGTGGACATTTAAGAGGATTTATTTTAAGTTGGTCACATTGCAACAGTAATCGAAATGTTAATGTGACATTTTAATGATGTTAAATTAACAAAATTTATTATACAGTGTATAAGACTTGTCCTGAAGTAAATTAGTAACTACATTTTCAGCAATTTACCATATTTCTGAGGGAGTTCATGAAAAATTTGTAGAACTCATTTTGGAATAATTTAATAATGAAATGTCAAATTAATGGGTCAATTTAATCGATGCGCATGTTACCAACGGCTCAAAATTTCCTTGTATTATCAAATTTTTCCCTATTTTCACAAAAGGAATAAAAAGCTACTTGCAAAAAATAGCAAAAAAACACGATTCATAAGACATTAAAGCATTCATTCGTTGCATTTCGAAATGTCATTTTGAAGTTTGTTTTTTAATATACTTATACTTAACGAATCTGAGCAACAAAAGTAACCGCAAATCATCATAAACGCTTGATTTCTGTATGGAAAAATTCCCAAAACTTTTGAGGCACACGTTACACGTAAACATTAGGTATCAATACAATATATTAGGGAAGTTTAGCGTTTTTAGCATTAAGTATATATTATATTATAGTTTTGTTTCAAAAATATATTTTCGTAAACTTTTAAGTAATATGACCTCCTTGATCTATATATTTTAAGAAAGATAAATTTAATATTTTATATTGGTATAGAAGGAATAATAATTTCACTATCCAAAACACTGAACAATGCCTCTTATATAAAATGGCTAAAAAAATAGTGAAAATACGAAATAAAATCTATTTTATTTGCCGGCGAGACTTACAAGAGTTCTCCTTTTTTTTAGCTTGAAGAGCTTTATCATGATGATATTAAAAGAACTAATTTTTGTGAAACTGTGGCGAATTTATTAATGACCAAATTTCTTGGTCACTGATTCGATATGAAGAATTTTAATAGAAGAAGAAGAACCAAAATAGATGCCGATTCTATATAAGACTGGTTTGAAAATTGGCATAGTGATACACGCAGAGAAATATTATCTTGAGTTAAAACAGACTGTTTCAGTTCAAAACAATCCCGTATTTGTATATCCGCAAAACTATATTGTGTTATCACAAGAATATTATTTTCTAAGAAAATTGTTTTGACGCAAAACAACATTGTTTTAATGTAAGAATATAATGTATTTGTAAGATTTCCGTATGTCGACCACTGAATTGACAATTTATAGGCAATTTAACGGAAAGTACAGGTTTTACTGAGTCCAAAACGGCCCCCCTTTTCTTGCGGAGATTAGTCTAAGATACCTAAAAATCGTTCTAAAAAGTGTTATTTCTAGGTTATGTTTCGCTAATGTGAAAATCCTCGCAGAAATGTCAAAACACTAGCGAAACATAACCTAGGAATAACACTTTTTAGGACGATTTTTAGGTATCTTAGACTGATCTCCACAAGAAACGGGGGTCTGTTTTGGACTCAGTAAAACCTGTACTTTCCGTTAAATTGCTTATAAATTGCCAATTCAGTGGTCTACATTCGAAAGTTTAGCCAATGGATTTACTTCAAGTACAACGTTTGGGCGAAATTATTCCTCCAATTCCCATGAAGCTAAAATATACTTCACATAATGCATTATTAAATATGTACTTTTATTACTGCAAATGTCCACGCCTTAACTATAAAAAAACGTATACGTATCTAATTCTTGCAAAATCGTGCACGCAGATAAAAATGCACGTATAAACGAATGCAGCTGCTCGAAATTTGCAATTCAGCTATTTCACAAATAGGAAAGTTATTCAGATCAAATACGTATTTTACAACAAATATAGTCTAGATTGTATTAAACGCATTTACTTATTCCAACAAAATGTGTTTGAATCAAAACAGAAATATTCTAGCATTAAAAATATTTGCGTAAAACAGTATATTTTCTTAATTCAAGAACATTTTTCTCTGTGTGTAGTATTTATAGCAACAACAAAGTGAAATATTGTAGTTTTCTGTTACTATCTTATATTAAAATAAACGGACTTTGGTTGTTTTTTTTTAGAAGTTCTTGAATTGTTTTCCAGTACATTAGAAAGTAATTCACCTGCAGTAAATCTAAGATATCAAGGAGTACGAGAAAACACTGGAAAAGGTATTTTGTTTTCTCATTATTGGGAGAGTTACGGTGAAATAATTTCGTTCTCTAATAGTTATTTACGAACCAAGTGCGTGAAATCATATTTCGCGAATGAGTGACCAGTTTAAAGCGCGAGCCGGAGGCGAACACGAATTCGCGAAATGTTTCACGCACGAAGTTTGTACAATATTTTTTGTACGAGAACTATAATAATAATACAAATTGTTAAATCCGTTATCGTTTATGACCATATATTATTAAGGTTAGGGATTTATGTTTTTAAAATATCACTAAATTAATCAAGTTCCAGTAAGTACCAACTTTACTTTTACGCACTCGTGTTTAAAGTGACTTTTTACGCACGCAAATCGAATCGTGAAATGACAGGTTTTGATAGGCGAGTACAAAAATAAAAAAAGGGAGTTGTCTGTGTTATTTTAGTTTTAGTTAAGATGGATTGTATACGCATATATGTAAACATTCTATCGTTGTTGGCGTTATAGCTACAATGGAGAATTTTTTCAATACAGAGTGTATTGAATAAAGATATATCTACGGTTCGTTTAGACAAATATGAATTTGGAAACTGGAAAAATTAGATCTTAAAAAGATATTTAACAAAATATAAGCAAGCAATTAATAAAGGTAGGTAAGAAGTAAATGATCATATATTATTATAGTATTGAGAACCGACACCCTTCTTATTCTACATATTCTATTTGCTTTAAAAATATTCAGATTGGAAATTGCTATTGCATCACAGTGTATACAGTTATCTATATCGCAACAAATAATATATCATTTAGTTAATTTAATTTCAAACTCTGATCACGAACTGTGTCCAATCTGAGTTACCTACATAGTTTCGGTTCATTTATATGCTATAAGATAAGCAGTGTGGTAAGGCAACGGCAGCCGTAAGAGCAACATTATTACCCACAGATATTGAAACTGTACTTACTGGGCGTGGGTTGTTCCTGAACCACCAAGGAACTTATATCCCTCGTTAAGCCACCTGTAACGGAACACAAACAAAATGAGTTATGATAAGGTAGAGCGCAGCAACTAACACGCCAACTAGACGGATATCGCTTTTGATTTATGACTAATACGGAATTAAACGGACTGAAGGATTTCGGATTCAGAACAACACGTCTCCGAGCGAATACAAGTGAAATAGACTGTGGGCTGATGGGTACGAACGGAGGAATTAATATAGGCCAAGAGGTGAGATGATAGATGGATGCTATGGAAACGAAATGAAATTACATTAAAGTCAATTTATTAGTACTGTGATTTAATTAATCGCAAAATCTGGTAATTCTGGAATAAGTAATGTCAGGAAGCATTTGTGCTTTCACTCCTAAATAGTAATCTATAGCGAATGTCATTTAGTATGTTGTAAAGAAATTACACGGGCAACTTATATAGGATTAATCGGATCAACTACGAACACCATATGCTATACAGACTTACAGAGTATGCTTCGGGGCAACCCGGTAAAAAAGTGAGAAGCTGTATATATACATACTTGCAATTTACATATGAATCTCGGTTTAGCAGTATGTTTTCACTTCAATTTATTAATATTAAAAAATTGATTAATATAATAGGGATTGCCACTGACTGCAATCCCCGCTATACAGGGTGATTGGATCAGACAGTTTCAGCTATGAGAAAGAGCCATCAACGCAAATGGAATCCTAATATGCTGCCGATTATTGCTGGCTTATGAAGAGGCATGCTTCATATGCGAAATATAGCGGAAAATTATCTGACTTTGCAGGTAATTCAAAATGTTTGAATATTGTAGAAATGAAAATATGGAAAATCTTAAAACGTTTGAAATGGTAAATGCCTATCTATAGAAAACTTTGCGTGACAGGAAAAATCTAAAGTTCTAAGGAGCATTTTAGTAAACATTTCTAAAACTATTAAGAAGCAGAAACTTTTGTTAGGTGGAATACAGCAGGCAACGAAACTGCAAGAAGTCACTGTCATTTAGCCTGGACAGATTACATAGAACTTCAGCAAGCATGTATTGTTGTGTATATTTACTACAATAACACTGGTTGGTTGTAGCGGTTACTATTTCTTGCATTTGCAACAATTACTGTCCCGTAGGAGTATATGTACACCACCGGCCGCTGGAATAAATGGAATCGCTAAATTAGTTCGAGGTCCGACCGTTTGCCCTCATCAGTAATTACTGAACGTGGTATGCGGTCGTTGTGGTCTAGCGTTGAGATACTCTGCAGCACCTATTTCCTCTCATGCTGTCTCTGTTTAGCACATGGGATATAACAGGTTGCCGTTTCCGTAGCTGCGGTTATTACTTTTTTGAGAAATGAAATTTACACTATAATGATCGGTTTATACTACATATATTGTTGAGGATGACTCGTAGTATTTCATTGTATGAGAGGGAATGTTGTAGTAATCGCTTGAGCCTGGGATATTTCCGTTTAAAAACATCGACCAACGTAGAATTCCTTGTACACATGCTAGATTTGTGTTATAAATTTTACAATACGGATACGAATTTATGTTACATAATAATTTACAATTTTGAAATGAAATTTTTGGGGTTTCTAAGATAGCCGAATCTGACGTTGGAGTGGTTTGAGAGATATGGCAATCGGTTAAAGCTGCATCAGAATCAGAATTATTTCAAAAAAAGCAAAGGTTTCATATTGTAACCTACGTTAAATGTTGTTATTAAATTCGCTGTTAAATTAAAGGTATGTAAATAAAATTTTATATCAACATAACTATACATTTTTAAGAAGATTTTTGTTACCATGCAATTATTTCTGCTAATTCCCAATTTCAGAGAAAGGTGTCAAATTGTAGTTGACAAAGGCTTACACATATTATCTTGTTGTATTGTGCACTTCCAAGTGTTACTATAGTAGAACATTGGACGAGCTTTGGCCTAAGTAGTCGATAGTATTTCTCTAAATGCAAAAACGCTGAATGAAATATTCAGAACTAACTGCTGCCTTGTATCATAACTTTTAGTAGCAGTTAAATAGGCCACATTTAGAATCTAAATAAATTCTCTATAGAATACTTATCATGAGGCACAAAACTGTAGTGTAGGTAGGAGTTTATGACAGGAAAAAGGAATTAATCTCAATTCACACAATTGTCCAAAGGTTAAAAACGCTTAATCATGTTATAAGAATTTGAAATAGAAGACGTACTAAATGAATCTTTATTGGCGATCTACAAAAAGGAAGGAAAACATTATGGTATAAGCAATGAAGGTCATACCACAAGAAATCGAATAAAGTTCGAAAGAAAATGTTGAATGTTGAATAAGAGGGCTCGAATCACTAGGTGATGCCTGTGTAGGTATGTCAATATCTAATGTCTCCTATTTTTTGCTAAATAAAAAAAATCTAAATAAAGTTAGAAACTTGAATTTGGTGCTATTTCTCCAATCTTCTACAATCCACTACAGTAGTAACAGTACAGTAGTAACTTTAACAATCGCAGTCACTTGAAAAATGGCTGACATAGATATTCGTATTAGACAGGGTTCTGTGGTTGAATTTTTGGATGCAGAAGGTGAAAATCCCATTCGCATTAATAAAAGACTGAAACACCTTCACGGTGCTGCAATAGGGGATGTCAGCACTGTTAGACGATAAATTCGTCGGTGTAAGGAAGCTAAAAGAAACATCGTAATATTCGCTTTGAAGATGCGCAGGCTATAAAAACGTCTATACGCCAATACCTTACGAAACAGAATCTAGATGGGGAAAATGGACGGAGATTATATTGAAAAGTGACAAATTGATTACCAATGTTGTGGTTTTTAATCTATGTAATTGCATTTTAATTTCTTGACAAATAAGAGAGAAAAAAAATAGGAGGCATTAGCTTTTGGCAGTTCTTCGTATATACAGATAGAACTATTGTGTATTGGTATGATCTGAACTTATCCTAACCTTTGCTACCATAATCAACGCCCAGATACTTACGAGGTAACATAAAAACTTACATATGAAGAAGAATATTTCAATAACAACTCAAACATCCATGCACTTTTTCTCTCCAATATAGTATAGCAGTTGATTGTGATGATTCATTCATTCAAAATATTTACTGCTTTTAAAAGAAACGTCTTACCAATATTTGTGGCTTGGCACATGTAAGCTCCTGTGTCAGCAAACGTTATCTTCCTAATTTTTAAAGCTGTTCCATTTCCTACGATTTGGTATTTGTGTGCTCCATCAATTCGAAGCGCTTCATCATTCTTTAACCATTCCACCTGAAAATAATAGAAGAATGATAAACTGATAACGGTAAGAGATTTTCTTATTTCTTTTAGGTATAAAAAGATGATTATTTATCTTAATAAATTGCCGTACCAACGTCCTATTATTGCAATATATGTACATACAGGGTGTTAAACAAAAAACTTTACACAGAATTCATTTTTAATTGTCAAGTCTGCTACCAACGAGATAGTATGGATGGATATAAGACAAAATTCGAATACACCTAAGTTCTATGCCTCATTATTTTCGAGATATGATTTATTAAGAAACTTTCCATCTGTAGGTGCAAAATCAATAAACTTATAGTTGTCATAGCAGATTTTCGAACTGTTCCCCTTGCTGTTGTACAGTTGCAGTCATCTTCGAAGAAACTCACGCACTTGATTGTAAGAAAAATCTTTCAAAAAAAAAAGTATCGCTCAACAAAAATTCCAGCGGAGTTATATCTGTGACCATGCAATAAGTTCTTCCGACCCTGACCATTCCAGTTATTGTAAAGTCGTTCATTTACGATGCGTTCGTTGCGATAAATGTAAAGTGAACTGCAGTTCTAAGGGCATATCTAGTATGTCGTTTAAATTTTTGCGGCAAACGAAATGATTTCACTCGTGCGTACAATAATAATAATAGATGTTCGATAAAATCGGGCGAAAATCAAATTTATTGTATTTGTCAAAAACAGTTCAGCATCGAATGTAAGTATATTAGAATTTAGTTTTGCCTTAATTTCTACTATCACTCAGCAAAGTGTGTAAAGTTTTTTCTTAGCATCCTACTACGCTAATTGCTCTTGTTATACTATTTAAAGTCTGCGGATGAAATTAAATAGAATCGAGATATACACCTACAGTGACAGCACATACATTTAAAGTGAGGATTTATAAAACTCGCGAAAAATGGGTCGAACTTCAATATAATAAATTTAGATGTGCAGTTAGTTCAAGCTACAGTGACAGAGATAAGTTACTTGCCTGCAAGTTTTACAAAACGACATTTTAATGAAAAATGGGCAAAAGAGGATCAGCGAGGATTTCTTTTAATATATATAGCCGTACCAAAGTTTTGTTCGATTCTTTCTTTTTGTGGAAATTCTTCGTACCATTGCAACAGAAGCTATAATTCGCTCGTGAAATATTTCCTACTAATAAGGACTTACGAATAATAATTTTGCAGTGATGTATAGATGCCATTAGATACTTGCTCTGCTAAAAAATATGCAATGTATTTATCTATCTTAATAAATATTATAATAAAAGCAATAAAAGTTTTTGCTAATTTTCTTAATCCGGATAAAAGATAGTTCTAGCTGGAATCTGCAAATTGAAGTTAATTTTATGCAAATATGAAAATACTAATGATCAAGTGTCTAATACTCTAGATCTGGTTTTGTTCATACAGAGTGTATACAATAATGCATTGAATAGTTTAATTAGAAGTAATTTAAAAGAAAATGCGATAAGACGATATTATGAAAAATAAAAATGTCTAATCCAAATTGTTTTTAGTAGAATCCATACCCTTATGGTATGGAGTCATTTAAGAAAATCATATACAGAGTGTTAGAAATGATAAACAATTGATGCTCGTTGGAATTAGAAAAACTCTTTCTTTAACCAACACTATGTATATTTGGACATGTGTACCTAATAAAATGATAATTTTCTTTAGCTAGTTGTGGTACTTCCACACTTATCACCGATCGTTTTCTTGAAATAGACGTTTTTCTAAACAAGTGACGGAAAAGTTGCAATTTTATCTTGTATCTAACGCTCAAAATTATCATATTGCACGTAAAAACGCCGTACACGTGAATAAACTTGTACTATACATACAGTGTCTATATAAAATATGGAATAAATTTGTTACTTTTCAAACAATAAAATAATTTCAAAATCTCCTTTATTTTTACATTTTACATTATTGATTTCAATTGTACATATTTTTCTGTATTTTATTTAGATTATGTTGTCACTAATGGTCTGGTATGACGTCATCTACATATTTTTTTATAGAACACCTATATATTTCATTTATTCATTTCTGGATTCTATGTGATGGGCTAAATTCGAAAATGTATAACATATGGGATCGATAGTTTGGAAGATACATTCATTTAAAGCGATTCAAATATTGTTTGAAATATGTACATCCTGTTACATAAGTTTTGGCTGTCATTTATGTCGCATTAATGTTAGTTATAGTAATTATTGCATTGTAATATTGTTAGTTATAGTAATTATTGCATTGTAATATTGTAATAAGTAATATAAGTAAGTAATTGTGCAAAAAAAATGGGACAACTCTTATAAGCATAAAAATCCCAAGTTTTTATATGTGTAAACGGATCTGCCGTGACATACAGCATATTCAGATTGTCATTAAGTCAATTGACATGCCATGAGTATGAGATCTTAATTACACAACTCCCGGATTTTATTGCACAGTACTGTACATTTTCTTAAAAGTACATTATGATAGCATAACTATTTAATGTTGGTGGTTTCCTATAGATGACATCACAAAAAAGTTGACTGCTTGTTATGTCACAGTTTAAAATCGGAATTCAAAAATTCTACAACTGGCAACTGTGCCTAAAAGTATTGTTTTATGCATTGAAATTTATTCAAATGTACCGAAACACCAACAATATTTTTGAAATTGTATAAATTAACAAAACAAATTTTAAACAAAAGTTTAGTAATTTTAAGGAAGCTCTCATTAAAACATACTTCTAACCTAGGTGTTGCTTTTCTTTTTATTTACATTATATTCATCTTAGATTTTTCAAACAAAACACTTGTAGATTTAAATATTTTTGAAATCTTCCTGAAATTCTAAAATGCCCCCTCTGTGTACAATTATATCGCTATTTTGCAGCATTCTTAAGATATTTAATCGTTTTTGTAATTTTTACCAAATGGACAAACCATTTTTTTCATGTTTGGGAGCTGCTTAGCTGCAGTGACTTCTTAAGCTGTATCGCTTGTTTGATCATCAATCATCCAATTCTCGCGGTGCAGTTTTTGTGTGTGCATAAGTGTGTTCAAATGGTCTTGTGAAAACATTATATCGGCTTTTATAATGCTGCGCTATTAATCACTTTGCTCCACAATGGTGGGTTAATTGGAATCCAATTCTTCGAGAAAAACGTCACCGTCCTTTTGGCGAAGCCGCCTAACCATCGCGGCTATTAATCCGTTTTCCGTTTCGGGTCAATATTAAAGAAGACACTTAATTTTTTGCCAGTTTATTAATAAAATGTATTCAAATTTAAGTAAAAGAAAGGTTTTCGAAATATTACATACAGATATGCAACTTAGTAAAAATTACGAAGAAGGGTAAATATCTCAAAAATGGTGCAAGACAGAGACATAATTACATATTATGCAAAGGTACTTTAGAATCTCACGAGAACTTTAGAAATGTAAACATATACAGGGTGTTGAAAAAGTAAATTGAATACCATTTCCATAATAACACGAGGCACATCTGGATTAGAAATAGGCATTAATGCTACGCTTCGTTGATAATATCGAAACAGATTCAAGGATGCGATAAAGTAAAATATCAATCTGTAGCCATTATAATCCTCAGTGCTAATACAAAGGTATTAATCTTGGCCATTTAATATTGACAAGTATTTTTTATCAAGAGCTATAATTCGACGTTTCTTATAGAAAGATACATATCTTAGAAGGTCATTGAGTTGCTCGCTCGGTGAAAATATTTGTAATATTTTGACAGCATTACTTATAAGTGGCTGGAACAAAACTAATATGCTAGGTAGTAACAAATAGTGTTTAAAATTTGGACTGTTGGATTGTATACAAAACATTTGCGTGTTTAAAGGAAGCTTACACACATCTAACTGATAAACAATTAATGAAGTTGAAAGTTGCAGTTCAAAAAGAAAGTACAAGTGTAGTCGCAAGTACAGTCGAATCTTGAACTGTTGATAGACATTGAAATAAACTGGTTTTACAAAATATACATAGGTTTTGACTTAGGTGTTTTTCTTAGACGTATTACTCAATTACAGAATTTTTTAGAGCTATGGGTATTTTTTATAAAATAAATGAAAGTCAGTTCTAGAACTGTAGAGAAATATTTTGCTTTATTTTTTACCACACACTGAATAATAATATGTTGAAATTGTCTAATTTCAACAATATTTGCGATTTTTTATAAGAATCCCCTAATGAAAAACATAGAAAAGGAGTCTGTACAGTTCAATAATAATTGTTTCTTTGTGACTACAAAAAAAATCAGATTAATATATCTATCAATAAAGGAGAAATTTGTCTATGAAGCAACGTCGTTTACTGCTTGCATTTGCCAGCCGAAATCTCGTCCTAATTTAATAAAAGTAGGTACTATATGCATCGGATGCTTTGCATTTATATTGTTTAAGCGCTGTACTACAAAAATATACATACATATTACATATATACATACATATTACATACATACATACCTAATCTTTGAACCCTACGAGATTATGTCAATTGATAAAATAATGTCCTGATATTTTGCATACTAAATTTGATTATTAGAATTAAATTCCTATTCACAAGAGGAAATGAAAGTACAAGTAATATTAGGTTGAAGCAGTAGAATAGAATAGAAGATTATGGAGAAAGCAAAGTATGAAATTACCGACAAGAAAGGATAGGTACTGATTGTGTGCCTCTGTATAAAAGACGGGTTTATATAGTTAGAAAAATAATGTAACCCGAAGTAACAAGTTTCTTCGGAGAATTGTAGGTATGTACATTCATTGTAAGTTTGGTAGTAAAGATCATAATGGTTCTGATGTTATATTCATAGAAGATACTTATATAAAAGAGCGCTCAATTTGAATAACATTGTATTTTTATGATGTGACATAAAATCGCCCCAAGCACGACTGCCAACTTTGCGCGCCTATCTTTCCTTACGTGTGTACTGTATACATACTGAAGGGTAACACGTGAAACGATTGGCCAACACTTTGTTGCTGGCGAGCTGTTTCGTGTTGGATTTACTGCATAAGTTTTGATGAGAATAGTAGGGTGTGAGACTGAGTCTGGAGGCTTTATTGAACCATTAACGGCGCGGCAGGGTGCCCGGTTTTAAGGTAGCTCGCGTTGTGAAATCTCATCAGATAGTGATTAGGCGATGCGGAATATGAGAACAGGGTAAGATTTGGCCGTGCCAAAATGAAACTCGGCGATGCCGGGAAAGAGAGATATCGCAAATAACTGTGCGCTACACTGAAAAGATAACATTATGCTTGCGTTTTTATCGCTCTTCCTCTAATGAATTCTTTATTTTACGGGTTACGTAAAGTACCTACTGGTAGTTGTAGCTATTGTTCGTGTTGTTTCTTTAAAAGTACTGGTGGATGTGTATAAGAAAACTTAAATGTTCGTGTTAAAACACTTTAATTTTCGCTAATTACGGAAAATGGAGAATGTAAGTCGATAAAGTTCTGAATGAAGTTTATAGTATTACAGAGAGAGAGAGAACTGTTTGATATTATCAAATTATGGCACATTTTTTCTCCCAAGGCTCGCAGGCGCAATGGGGATTTACCGAATCATTTTTTTATCATCATCATTTTATGATAATAAAGCTTTTGTATAGATTTATTTTATTAGTTTAAGTCAAGAATTAGTTGTGCATTTGTGAAAGTAGAAATATCCTCATATATACGTTTTTTCAAGAAAGAATTAGTGATGAAGTTATTAAAGACGAAAAATTTGGATTTAAGCAGGACTCTCCATCAAATATTAAATATTCTTAAATATATTAAGTATTGACGACAGAACATACGAGTATTCGAAAGAATTTTAGTTGAATTACTGAAACACTATGGTTTGTGAGAACTGACTAAAATCTACGAGATCAGTTAATTCTTACAGTCAAATATTGCAATATGTTGCGACAAATGGAAATTCTTTGATTAGTACTGAAGTTCGATTCGCGCAGAACTATCTTGTGGAGCGCAATAACAACTTTTACAGTTTTTGGGCTGCACAATTGAAACATTTGAAAAGCTTTTAGATTTAGGTCAATTAAAGAAAGTTACACTACAACAGATTAAACAGGAACTTAAAAAAGTTGTTGTTAAAAAGTTGTTGTTGTAATCATATTGTAAAGCTCCGCTTCGGGTGTTTTACTCGTTAGACTGTATGAAATTATTGCATGAATAGTTAAATAAGTTATGTACATATACAGCATAGTAATGTTAAAGCTGCAGCTAGATTTTGCATATCTAAAGTGGTTTCATGCTGCGCAAAACTGGGGAGGGTAGGAATAGGTCGATGCGAACAATATAGTCAGTCAACTGTGTAGCGAATAGATTGATATGAACAGGTTGAATAGGGGGAAGACTAAAAATCGACCTTGACAAGTTAATGTGTTGATCGCAGAAGGTATAGGCTTAAAGTATTAATTAATTAATTATCGTCACGTAAATACTGAATAATATATTGGAAATAAAATACTCAATTTATGTTCGATATAACAAACATATTTCTAGCGCATAACTTGTGATTGCATTTATTTAACAGCCCTTCTAGTGTTTCTGGAGTCCTAAATGATAGTTCTACGCACAGAGCTATTACAATTAAATTAAATCTAATCTACCCTATGAAATGCTATGGTTATGTGTGACTGATGGATATCTAAGTGTTACAACTAAGGCACAAAATCATCATATTATCGCAAAACTGATTAATGTTTTAAACTACATATTAAGATGCGTTGTGTTTTGTTTCGTAAAGTAGTTTCAATGATTATTTGAATTCTGTTAACATTATATCATTAAATGTTGAAAATCTGATTTCTAGGTGTATATAAATTGTCAGAAAAGCTACACGTAGCGACACAGTTTGTTCGAATTTGACACAAAATTAATTTAAATTAAAATGTCATATCATGCTTTATGCGTCCTCGGGGACCACATGAAACTAACATCCATTTGGCAACACTGTAGTTTTATACTACCGTAATAATAGATACAATACTTGTCAAAATTGACAAACGGGAATTACAAACGACAAATTGGATTACACAATTGATACATAGGGCAAAGCAATAAAAACCACTTTATTTAAAACAAAGTTAGTAGTTTTGATTTTTCGAATGCATCTCTTGTAACATATTAGCATCACTATTACTTAAGCATCTGTTCAAATTGATGTCAGTCCGTTTGTAAACACAGTTGCAATCTACAAGGTATTGTCTGTATTACTCGTTCTAGAGATTTAGATATAAGGGTGATATTGCACCGCGACCGTGGGTCTATTGTGCCCTCTTACATGAGGTGTAAGCTGCTGGGTTTTGCCCGCAGTCACTGCTCCCCATCCAGCCTGAGAGCTTTAATAAACTGTAACAGATGTGATGGTTTCAGAGAGGGTATTTCTTCCTCGTCTATAACGCCTTTCCCAAGATAGTTGACGCGAATTTCTTCAATTGCTGTGCAGTTGGATATCAGGTGTTCCGGACTTTCATCTTCCGACCCGCAGAACCTGCAGTCGCTATTCTGTTTCAGACCTATTCTCTTCATGTGCTCCCCGAGGTGACAATGCCCTGTAAGGAAACCTGTGAGAATGCGTAATCTGTTCCTGTTTAGTTCTAGCATGGTTTTTGCTTTCTGCTTGTTGAAATTTCCAAGGAATACCTCAGACCAGGAAGATTGTGCCAGAGGAAAGCTCTGACGTCCTCTTCCCTGTCTTTAAGTTCTTTCTTATAGGTGCTCATCCCTATTCCACAGAATGGTTCCGGTCCCACAAACGATGTTGTGGCGGCCTCCTTTGCTAATAGATTAGCTTTCTCATTGCCACTGATTCCAGTGTGTCCTGGTACCCAGCACAATGCAACTTTGTTTTCCTTGCCCAGGTTGTTTAGTTTATCCCGGCATTCCCAAACTAACTTGGAGCTGATGGTGTTAGAACTCAGCGCCAGTAAGGCAACCTGACTGTCGGAGAAGGATGCAATATTCTCCTTCCGATAGTTCCTGTCAAGATTCACCTGAGCACATCTTCCAATCGCATTAATCTCTGCCTGGAATACACTGGGGTATATTCCCATCAGCTCTGAGTATTTGGTTCCTGGCCCGAATACCCCTACACCTGTTCCTTTTTCAGTTTTGGACCCATCCGTATACCATTTGATGGTGTTTGCTTTTAGAGAGTAGGTGGAGGATTCTCCTTCCCACTCTCTCTTGTTACTCAACTTCATTTAAAAGTTCTTTTCGAAGCTGTATTTCCTAACCATTTCATCGCTTGGCAGATCCGAAAGTGGGGAGAGTCCCGCCATGGATGACAAAGCTCCTTGGCATAAAGTCTCGCTCCCTCCCGTCCGTGCCCTGGCTAGTCGGTACATTGCCGCACGGGCCACTCCCTCCACTACTAGATGTAGAGGTGTGAGGTCTAGGAATCTCTCTAGGTACCTCTAGGGCAGCGGTTGGGCAGGTTCCCATTGCTCCGGTAATGCATACACATGCTAACCTTTGCAGCTTGCCAAGGATATTCTTGGTTGTGACGTGTGTGACCTTTTGGAACCAGGTTATTGCCCCGTATGTTACCATAGGTCTTACTATACTAGTATACAGCCATCGCAGTATGTTTGGGTTACAACCCCACGTTTTGCCTGCTAAATTCCGGCATATCATTAAAGCTCTTGTTGCTTTATTTACAGTCAGTTCGATATGCTTGTTCCACAGAAGTTTTTTGTCCAGGGTTATTCCTATATATTTGACTTCTGTTTTGCATTCGATTACTGCTGTATCTAGACGTATATCTTTCATTTTCAGTAGTTTCCTCCTCCTAGTGAAAGGTACGATTGTGGTTTTTGCTGAGTTAATGCTCAGCTCCACTGATCGACACCATTCGCTAGTAATTCTAAGGCTTGTTTGTATCAGGTCACAAAGAATTCCTTCAAACTTGCCTTTTGCTATTATAACAATGTCATCGGCATATCCTATGCAGTGTACGCCGAACGCAGTCAACCTGTTAAGCAGCTCATCCGCCACCAGGCTCCACATCAAAGGCGAGCACACGCCGCCTTGAGGTGTTCCACGGGTAGTTCTGATCTTCGTAGTGTATTGACCTACCGTTGTCTCAGCTGTCCTTGTGGAGAGCACCTCACTTATCCATTTGGTTACTGTTTTACTCACCCCCCTTGTCTCCAGTGCTCGTCTGATCGCATCATGCGACGTGTTATCAAACGCACCTGAGATATCTAGGAAGGCACAGATAGCTGTTTCTTTTTCATTCAAGGTTTCCTGAATGGTCCTTGTTAGCTCTTCCAGGGCAGTCTCTGTCGATCTGCCTGCCCTGTATGCGTGCTGACTTGTATGAAGTGGAGCTTTCTCCATAACCTCCATTCTTATATAGTTATCTATTACTTTTTCCATTGCTTTGAATAGAAAAGATGTCAGGCAAATAGGTCTGAGGGATTTCGGGTCAGTCCCATCTTCCTTCCCTATTTTTGGTATGAAGGTGACTTTCGCCCTTCTCCAGTTTTTGGGGACATATCCCAACGCGAGACTGCTTCTCGTTATGTTTACGAGATGCTGTAGTACCTCTTCCTGTCCTTTCTGCAGGAGCACGGGAAAATCCCATCCGCTCCTGGTGATTCGTAGGGCTGGAAGGTGTTTATTGCCCACTCCATGCGTTGTCTCGTGCAGATTCGCCTAGCGATTTCCCATTCCTCCCGTTTGGGTCTCCTGGTGCTAGGGATTGTCTCTGCCGGATCTGCTTGCTTGCTGCCAGGGAAGTGTGTTTGAAGGAGCAGGTCAGCCCGCTCCATTTCCCCTTCCGTGTAGCTGCCATCTGGTTTTCTCAAGGCCATCACAGGTTTAGTCCCGCCTTTTGCCATGGCTCTGTGAAGCCTTGCTGCTACAGGAGTGGAGTGATGTTTTCGCAAAAATTTCTAAAATTTTTTGTTTCTGCCTTCCTTATCTCCTTGTTGTACGTAGTCAGCTTTTCTTTGTAACTTTGCCAGTTCCCGTCAACCTTTGCTTTATTAAACAGGTGACGGACTTCAGCTTTGAGATTTGCCAGAGTTCTGTTCCACCAAGGGGCATCCTTGGCTGGTCTTCTTGGGGATAACGACAACTGGCTTCAAAGGCCTTGGATATCGCCCCACAAAGCAGCTCTACATCCTGTTCCAGCTTGAGGTGGTGTCTTGTCCTGCCTGTGTTTAGCTGGCTAAGGTTGTCCTTTAAATATGTATTGTACAGGTCCCAGTTTGTTTTCCTGGGGTTTCTGCACTGGTGCATTATAGGATCTAGTCTCTCCAAGGTGAACTCTATTATCCTGTGGTCTGACAGGGAGGGTTCACTCGAGACTTTCCAGTTCTTAACTATGTTACTTATGCTAAGGCTACTGAATGTTACATCTAGTACTTCCCTCCTTACCCTTGTTACAAACGCAGGTTCTCTGCCTACATTTGCAATTTGGAGATTCCAAGCTAATAGAAATTCTAAAAGTGACTTACCTCTTTCGTTGACGTCAGTGCTTCCCCACATGTCGTGGTGTGCATTGGCATCACATCCGACTATCAACGGCAGGTTCTTCCTGCTGCAATACCTCTACTCGTTCTAGCCTTTCCGGTGTAATTTCTAATACTGCCGCGTTAATTCTTCCTCTAACTTCGTCAGCGTCCTGTGGAAGTGTAACGTAAACTTTGTCCTTAATGAAACCCCAAACAAAAAAAGTCTAAAAGATTAACGTCGGGAGATCTTGCAGGCCATAAGATAGGACCACCGCGACCAATCCACCTGTTAGGTAAGTGTTCATCCAACCACTCTCTCACATTACTAGCAAAATGTGCAGGAGCCCCATCATGCATGTAAAACATGTTATGGCGTATGTTCAATGGCATCTCGTCAATAACTTGTTCCAATACATTTAAGTACCCGTTGGCATCAAGACGATTTGGCAGATAGATTGGTCCAACGACTTGGTGATTTATTAAATACTAATATATTGAGTACATCATCTCTGGTAAACATAGACTCGTCGGTCCAAAGAACACTTCTTAAAAAATTACCATCTTCATGAATTCTATTTAAGGTACTATGACAAAAGCTTAAACGATGTAGGTACATACATTATCGTTTTCATGATGCGGCTGTTAATTATTTGGTAAGGATAAAGAATGGTTTTCAAGTCGATCCCGAATGAAACTCTTATTACTGGAGATATTATTAGATATTTAACGGGTCGATGGCCGCAGTGGTTAACCGGCTGACTATTGTCGTGAGAGGACGATAGTGCCGCCTTCAATTCTCTGGATCGACCCAATACATTTTTTGAGACATTTAATCCCTGGATCGACTTGACTCGTCTGTTGGGAGCAAAGTGATTAACAGCGCGGCATCTTCATAAATTCGATATGATGCTGTCACAAAAGTTTAAACACAAGGTACACACACTTATCTACACCGCAAGAGTTGCAGTGATAGCCAGACAAGTAAGGATTAAGAAGGTTTTGCACGTAGACCCGAATGAACGGTCTTATTACTGGAGATATTGAATGTGGACGCCAACTGTCGAGTACTGACGGAGGAATCTTCGTGTACTAGGTCTAGAATTTTCTCTTCCAGTTGTAATGTACGCCGTTGTCTAGGTCGATCTGCGTTGGGATTCCTTTTATAAAACGAACCAGTTTCACGTAGACGTTGGTCCAGTCGTCGAAATGCATTTCCAGTAGGATGTCTCCGGTTTGGAAACCGTACACGATATTCCTGTTCTGCCATGTTAGCATTTCCATTACAAAAACCATACATCATATACATATCGGCATATTCATTAGATTTAAAATCCATCGTAAAAGAACAAAACAATAAAACAACAACGATAAAACACAGAACCAGGAAAACTAATCAAGAGAATATGAGAAAACACAGCAGCAGCTTGCACAAAACTAAATACTTGAGAAAAATTAATTCAAAATGTCAAAATTTGACACTAATTATTTTGAGTGAAACCAAATAAGAAAACATACACATTGTCTTACAACGTTGCTAATTGTGTTTTTCAAGAGAGGATGCTAATGAAAAAATGTTGAAAATAGACTCTACCATCAAAAAGAAACTGTTTTCGATAAATTAGGAATAAGAAGTTGTCTAAATTCAAAATTGCAGCTGTCTGTACCGACAAATATCGAACACAAGCGCTTATTAAGAGACTAAAAAACCGAACTTCGTGAATTTCGTGAAGACGTATGCGGCATGGTACAATATTTTACCATTGAGATTTTCGATTTAGAAACGAACGAAGAATGTCGCTGCGTATAGCTTTTGCGACAATTTTTACACACGTTATATATATCTATATGTATGTACAGGCTACACTGGTTCGTCAGAACTTTTTGATGTTTCCAAAATCTAACAGTTCTGCAAACTTGTAGTTAGACATTGTGTGATCTCACTCCCAGTTTACCAGAAGTTCACAACAGTTATTATTTAAATTAGGACAGTTACTATCTTAATTTAAATAGCAAAGCATATTTTTTATGAGTTTTTTAAATGCCACACACAAAAACTTACTAAGGTGCGCATTATTAGGGAAGTATAATATTGTATACAGTACAAAAACCTGCAGCTAACTGACCAAACTATCTGCCGCAGATTATGCTGCAGCTTCCTTACACTTGACAGAAATACATGGGCAAATCTACTAAATAGATTGTCATCGGTGCATTCATTATAATGCTTTTGAATAATCTTAATGATTCTGAACATCAGTGTTTAAACTTTTTCGATTACCGAACACTATTGTTGCAATTTGGTCCAGGTTGATATGTAAATCATTGTCATACAGCTATTGAAACTACTTAGTAACGGAGCATTGAAAATAAGCTACGTAAAATAGCAACAGGACCAAGATGTATACAAGTGAAACGGCAACATTCAATACAATTTGACTACATGCAGAAGCATTGACGTACAAGTGAAACTAATTAAAAGAAGTACCACATATCCATATTTACGTATTATTATTTAATAAAAAGTGATTTAAACGAAAAAGAAATTTCAAATTATTACAGTATTTTAGTATTTACGAAATCATCACAGATATAACATAATTTTAAGAATCTAAACATGCATTGAAGAGAAATAATATTATTCAAACATTAAATTATAACCAATTGATTTTGAAAAGGAAAAAGTACTGACAAATACAGAATATCTACAAATCGACTTATTTGGATATCCAACCGTTAAATTATGTTTTCCTTTTGAATCAAAAGATGCGAAAAAGGTAGCGTACTACTTGGAATTTGCAATTGTGGAACCAAATCAAATTACAGTGTCGAGTTTCTCATAAAAGCATTTGAAAAAATACGATTAACGAAGGAAGTCACAAAAATGCACAGTATCCCGAAAAGTAAATTAAAAGGATACCATAAACAATCGATAAGTAGTAATTAGTCAATAGCGAATCCTCCTAATAATTTATGATTTATTATGATTTACGTTGTGTAATAAAGGTGAGTTAGGACGAAAAGTTCCAACAACAAGCCAGGATGGGAATAGGAAAATTATTTCTATACAGATATCAAATAATTGAACTCATTCTTGTGACCAATACTTAAAAAAAAGCGCCTTACGTTGTGTAATAAAGGTGAGTTAGGACGAAAAGTTCCAACAACAAGCCAGGATGGGAATAGGAAAATTATTTCTAAACAGATATCAAATAATTAAACTCATTCTTGCGACCAATACTTCCAAAAAAAGCGCCTCGGTAAGCAAAATTGCATAAACTATTTTTTTAACAACCTTGGACAAGAACTAATAATACATGTGTTTTCAGAAAATAGTTGTAAATACGATGAATTTGATTTTTATGGTCAATCATAAAGAACTCACGTTTTACTTCGGAGACCCCGCAGGTACCCCGAAGTAATAAAAAGCGCAATGAAGTGATGGATTGATTCATGATATTCTGTTGCAGTGCAGGAGTTTCCGGCACCATATTTAAGCAGAATTTACGTTGAATATCTCAAAAAGTGGTTGGATAACCCTGGAATCTTTAACGACATTCGATTTGAGAATCAGCTGCTATCTGTTCTGAAGAAAAAGAAAAGGAGAGAGAGAAAGTTGCAGCCTATTTTTCATTTAATATTATTTAAATTGTCGTCACATACACTAAATTTGCAAGAACTTTTATTTATTAAATATATTTTTATTTATTAAATATAAATTTCCATTTGTAAGCTTTTCATGAACTACTGTGGTATGTAAACCTAGTGCTTCTATTTTAGTTTCAATACTTTTATGAACATCCTTTTTTACATTTCTATATTATAAGTTGTGGAGTTATGTGTATGTTTTATAAATAAGTTCAATGAAACATATTTCTTTCTGTTAATAACAAATACAATTATTTGTACATTAACAAACATATCTTTTTCGCCTGAAAATATAAGTAGACTCCGTATACTTATATCTGAATTAATAAACAAAAATTGCTAAATAATAAACCCGATGTCGTAACAAAATGAAGACAAATTATAAACTTACTTGGAGAGATGGCAAGCCGAGATAACGGCAAATAAATAGCAGAAGAAACCAGAACAACAAAAATAACACTCGGTCGATGAAACGGTGTTTACTTGAGTCTTCTACTCTTTATATTTCCTCATTTGTCCGAGTAACTTACCAGAATTGCGAGCAAATTCAGCATTCATTCGCGAGAAATCGTTTAGGTTTTTACAAGAACCTTATCTGTTTCTATTCTTTTTTCCCATTCAAGCAGAAAGAGAAAATGAGCCGGCGATAGCTATTGTTCTTGCATAGTGCGATGAAAAACGATAATAGACCGCACTTAGACGTGGTTCATGAGGTATGAAGATAAGACGAACAGTACTTAGTAAAAATTTATTAGTTGCACTATTAGAGGTACAAAAGAGATGGCTTGCGTTTATACGTCGTAGACAATTTATCAGGTACTATGTTATTCTTCGTAAAGTTACGTTTGGGAGTTTAAATTTTATAAAAACATGCAAATACCTATACATACATTCGTATTATAAAATATGAGGATAATAACAATGATTATTATGACACTAGCACTGATGTGTCATACTTTACGATCTGAATGACATACAAAACATTAATTTTGCTAGATTGCTTGTTTTACATTGGTAATCTTAGCAACACTCGTGCAATTCAAGCAAGATGATCTGTCCAGTTGTAATCACCATGCAATTATAAGTATGAGCGTATAATTCTGTTTGTTGGGTGCCTGTTTACTGGTCAAAATCAGAAATACTATACTGTACTAATGCCTATACTTGGTTAGATTATATGGTAACGTTAAAGTGCCGAAGCCGTTAATGTGGGTATTACCTAGATAATCTATATACCTATTACGTCAGCACACCCATTAGACTGTGGAACTTTCTATAAACTCACAATCTTTCGGACATTGTCCATTTAATGCGCACATTAGCAAGTGTCCGTTCGTTAAAGTGTGAAACGCTTAAACTAGTTGCACAATCGTCGTGTTTTAAAGGTTATTTTTATACATTATAGTATATTTAATAGTCAATACTGTCGATGGATACATTTGCTATTATGAAATATAAATTGTCTTGTCGATGCACATATTTGTACTTAGAAACCTTATTGTAAGTATGTATAGTAAAAAATAATTCTAAAATTCTGTATTTAAAACATTTGAATTATCATCACTTTATTACAAATATAGAAAGACATAATATAAAGTCATTGGATATTCTAAAGCTGTGCTCAAATTATAAATACATTTCAGCCTAAACAGGTTGTATGAATATTATCTACTTGCAGAATATTTGAAGCATTTATGTTATTTGTGATCCCAGCCTATTGCAGGGGTTTGGTTTTTAACTTTCATAAAACCAAATTTGGTATGTAAGATTTAGTTCACTGTTGTCAGTACTACCTATAATCAGTGAAATTGCGTTATCGAGTTAGCTTTTACTCGTGACAATCCAGCCGACTAGTGTATTATAAGCTAATACGAAACTCATTTAACGCAAGTCTTCTACGTAAATATTTATAATTTATTATTATTTTGTTGTCAATAGTAAAATATTATTCTTTAGCGAGGGATGTGAAACGAACAAAAACTTAAAAAAATAAAAGAATAATTTTAAACGTACCAGGTACTTCAACGTTATGATGTGCTGACTTTGCAAGGTTATGAAAAATTCTTTGAACCATGATCGGACTCAAAGCTGTTTATTCATGGGGAGGACTTATCCGAGATACAATATTCAAATTCATCAATTGGTCATGGTAGTAGAGACAGAATGATAAAAGAATAAACATTTAACAAACATAAAAACGTTTTTAAATTTGTACAAACCTTGTCAACAAAAACAGAATCAATGGTCGTGTTCAGTTAGCACATTTGTAAGTCACCGCTTAGTAATGAGTGAAGTATCGCACTGAATATCTACATGCTAATAGTATAATACCTACAGTGTAGGTATTCAGTTCACCACTTCACTATTCTGTATCTATCGGTGACTTATCGATATGCTAACTAAACACGACCAATGTTATCTTTCCATTTTAATAGTCAATTTCAAGTTGATTTCATTGATTATCAATCTAAACCTGATAGACAGTTGACATTTCCCCTCGTGTATTAAGACCTCTTACATCCTCCTCATCCACTCATATTGGTGGATGAGGTAGCTCATAATGTACCTGACATTTTTCTTGAAATTAGAGGGTCCTCTATATTACAATCAGATGCAAATTTTGTAATCGACCACAAATCCTTCGAAACTTTCTCGTTTTTCTCGAAAACCAAGTATAATACATAGTTTCTACAAGAGGACCTTATTTTTGGCATTTTAACTGGTCTATTATGTGATGCTAATTTCGTGCTTGTAAATCAAAAAATCAAAAATCAAAAAAGGTTCTATTGATGTTAACACAAGGGAATATTTTTTTCTCTTTACTGTAATTTTGCTGATTTCGGAAAATTCCACCACAAAAAGCATCTAATAATACCAAACCGCCATGCCAAATTTTATTTTCATCGTACAAGTAGATTAGCTTAAAGATGGAAAAACGATTTTTTTTCTGGAACTTTGAAGACTTTCTTCTCGAAAACGGTGCGATTTTGTATTGGGCTATTTTTGGTCAATGGTCATTATTTGACACGTACTAAGTCCAGTTAAAATATTTCCCATAATTAATAAAGCACCCTGTATATACAGTATTTAAAGTAAATTAAGTTATTTATGAGTATTTTTATTTTTGATGCACTGCTATATACATATGTATGTAGTACATACATATAGTTGATTCAAAAAATTACCTTAGGAAACGGTTCACCAGCAACATGGCAGTACATGACCGCGTCTTCTCCTGGCCTCTTCGATTGTATTCTGGGCGTCACGTGGACTTCGGGCACGGCTGAAAACGAAAAAATTAAATACGTGATTTCACTGCAGGCCTATTCGTTGCGGAGGCAGAAACCGTCCGTTGTTTTCGTTCCACTTTCTCCCGCCTAGTGCGTTCCATTTACAGTTTTCGCGTCAGCCGCGCTCTCCGTACTTAGAGGACTCCGCACCCGGTTATGCAATAAAAAAGGTCGTTATTTCTAAAGTCCGATCCGGGTCGGAATTTATGTCCTGGAATGATCCGGTTAATTTGTAAAATAGGATCGCGCGACCGGTAAATGCCTACGTGCGCCCTCCACTTTATTGGATTGTCCGAATGTCCGGCAGGGTACAGTATTGAAAAAAGGTGGTGCGTTCGCAATATTTCTTAATATTAATGGCCGTCATCTATCTTCATTTCGATCAGATCTCGAATATCGGCTATGTCCACAAAATTACAAGAGGACAATGGTTATTTTCGATTTCAACAAGAAAATGTGCGAAAAACCGTAGTTCTGATAAATTCGAGGTATTTTGATTTATACTAATGCGGACTTATTCGTACAATATTACTGTAGAGTGTTTATTAGTGTGAAGCATTTTTGGAAGAAAATTATTATATTGTACTTATACCGGCGATTGCAATTCACATGTAAATATTAGAGATAATTAAACTAAAATACAGTAAACAGTTATTTTTCAGTACACAGAATATTACTTCACAAAATTAGAGTTACTACAATCAGACTTACTGTCCAATTTTTGGTGTTTGTGAGATATTTCGGTAGCCACAAATAATAGAAGCTGGCTGATATGTTGGAATGCTTTATTCACAATAATAATAATGCTGAAGCTGCATGTGAAACACGTTTTAATCGTTACTCGGAAAGAAGGCAACCTAATAAATCTATTTTTGAATGAATGAAAGAAAATCTCATTAATTTTGGAACTTTTAACAAATGAAGATCGACGAATCACACATATTTTAAATTTCATGTTGAGAATAAATTAAAACATGATTAAAAATTATTTACAATAGATGTTCGAACTGGCGCCCATTATTTACAATACATAATTCACACCGTCTCGAAACGTTTCGAAGTGCATTGTGAATATGAATACAAGAAACAGAATTAAGACACTGTATAAAGTTCTCTCTCAGTTCGTTAATGTTATTATGAGTTTGTTTGTATAACCGGTCTTTAAGATGTCCCCAGAAAAAGAAATCTAGGGGTGACAAATCCGGCGAACGTGGTGGCCACCTTACTGGTTCGCCTGAGCCTATCCAATTGTCTCCAAAATTTTCAGTCATCAATCCTGTGACTATTCCAGTGTTATGGGGCGGTGCGCCGTCTTGCTGGAAAAATACATTTCTTATCTCATTCAAAGGCAGTTCTTCCAAAAATTCTACGACTACATGTTGGTTTACGATGTTATAATACCGTTGACCATTTAACTTTTCTTGATAAATTTCGTATACCAGAATACGATTGTCAAATAGGGCACACCAAACACTAAAGCCGAACCGTCCCTGATTTTGAACATCGAGGCCACGGTAGGGGTTAACATCAGACCACCAATGTTCATCGTATCGGTTAAAAATTCCGGCACTGCTAATATAGACTTCATCCGTCCAAATAATTTTTCTAAAAAATGATGGATCCTCCTGAATTTGTTGAAGATACCAATTGCAAAATTCTAAGCGTCGTTCAGGATCAGTCCATAGGAGCTGCTGTTGTTTCCTTACTTTGTATGGACTAAACTTGTGTTTCTTCAAAACTGATAACGCACGTCGTCGTGATATATTCAATTCCACTTCGATTTGACGGCTTGAGATTGAAGGATTTGCCACTGCCATTCCAATAACATTGACCGTAACTTCCTCACTATCTCCCTTGTTATAATTCTTCGATCTTGATTTGTTGAAAGTTCCAAAATTAATGAGATTATCTTCCAGTCTTCCAAAAATAGATTTATTAGGTTGCCTTCTTTCCGAGTAACGATTAAAATATGTTTCACATGCAGCTTCAGCATTATTATTATTGAGAATAAAGCATTCCAACATATCATACTTTTTCGTAATTTGCATAAGCCATCGCAAATTTATAATTTTTAAGCAACAATAAAATAATCAACTTAAACTATAGATACTATTTATAAACCTACTGACAGATTAATATATGTTGAATGACACACGCCTACTAACAAAAAGCAATGAAATGATGAAAATCAATGGAAAATGTTAATTTTTTGCTATAATACAGTGAAAATGAACAAATAGACTCCACATGATATATATCATTGAAATGGCCAAAAAATCCTCTTTTTAATGATATCATATATAACTATATGTTCCATATAAAAAAAATACAACTCTATGTCCTACCTCGAATTTCGAAAATTTTTTCCAAAATTCTCTAACGCCATTGCATTCTAATCAAAAAAGTGCATGAAGAACGTAAAAGTCATTTTTGTTAATTTTCGTAAATAGCCAAGATATCGTGATAAAACGAAAATGAGAAAAATCGAATTTTCACGGATAACTCGAAACCGAAAGCCGATAGCCAAATTTAGTTTTCCCCATCTTCCTTTTCTCGAAAAAACAGATCGAGAATGCGTGGTCCGTTTTTTGATACCTCTCATAGTTACCGAGATCCCCTATTAAAACATTGAAATTTGCCCACCCTGTACATATAAGATATTGTTAAAAATCTTAGCATCACGATTCAGTCTGCCATTATGGCTAGTATTGATTTCCGACATCTAGTAATAAATTATCCAGCATGATACAATAACAGTACGGTCACTAACAGCTCGTAGTTAGTTGCTCGCCATAAATCGATTGTAGCTAAATTAAGAAGGACAACGTCAAAGCGTTTGATCCTAATACGAATACATCAATAGTTAGCTGTTTCATTCAATTAATGTTGCATTTCATTACAAACTATACATCGATATTGGATATAATTAATTCGTATAGTACACTGTGTAATGATACGATATGATACATTGTATTTATTCGGAAACTATACATTTGGCTTTTCGTTCTAATAGTATAACAGTGACTAATAAGCATTAACTGTACATAGAGTCACAACGTTCCATTTATGTCCATATAAATGGATTGCAGTTCTTGTATTTAATTCTTTTGGATTTACATTATCAGGCGGTAAACGTATGGAATACGTCAGATGTATTATTACATTGTTTTTGTACCTTTCTGCTGGTTTATTGGCAAACTAATCGTGAAAACAATTTGCTGTGTAATCCAATGAAATGAAGACAATATTTTGTTCAAAATTCTGTTATTAGAAGATTCCTCGCGTGAATATGCTCTTACTTCTATGCCTCCATTTCATTTTTTCAAATTGGATCACCTCTTTTATTCGTGAGCTATAGAGAATCGGGTCATAACTTTTCTATTTCATCATCCATTGTTGTAACAAGCTATACAAACAGTGTACACCATAAAAATATGATTTCCCATACAAACTTTGCTACTATTCCAGGAGTGTGTCAACTAGACAATGATCACTATAGAACCAAGTAGGTACTAAGTAACATATGTCGTCACAGGCTTTACTCAGTACTAGACTTTTAATCATTGTTAGTCCATTTCTCTGGTGTAAAACTTACGAGGGGACATCCCTGCAGTTTTTGAGTTGCAATTTGAAAAGAATTAGAAAAAGAATATAATCATTGTAGAAGTATCATTATATAGGGTGTCTCAGAATAAAATACGATTTTAGAAATAAAATAGCTCATGGATTTTTGAACGTTTTAATAAATTGAACTTACAAATATAATTGCTAACATTTGGAAATTAAACCTTAAAAATAATGTCATCTAAATGTTGACCTTGATATCTTATGCACTCATATCTAAACGATGTCGTGCATTTAGAATAATACGTTGACACAGTGCTATAGGGATGGCGATAATTTGTTCCCGTATTCTGTTTTTAAGTTCATTTACCTTCGCCGGAGGATTTATATACACCTTATTTTTAAGGTAGCCCCACAAAAAGAAATCTAGTGGTGTCAAATCACAGCTCCTTGAATGCCAGTCAACGTCACCTTTACGCGAACTTATTTTTTCAGGAAAAACATTCTTACCGCTAACTACTACTAAAGCTTTATTCGCAGTATAGCTTGTAGCACCGTCCTGCTGGAACCATGTGCGATTATCAAACCCCTCAAATGCTTGTAATGCTGGTCCTAAATAATTGCGAATCATCGAAGAATATCGTTGTGCATTTACTGTGAATGATTGTCCTTGATTATTCTCAAAAAAATACGGACCAATAATGCCTCTCGAAGATATTGCTGCCCATACAGTTACTTTTGGAGTGTGCAAAGCGACTGCATGTTTTTCTCTTGGGTTTGCCTCAGACCAGTACCGACAAGTCTGTTTGTTCACGTACCCGTCTAAATGAAAATGTGCTTCGTCACTAAAAAGAATATTATCAAAATCATTGAAATCCTGCAACAGAGTTGCAAAATTAATACGGCTACGGCGATCATCATTCTTCAAAGCTTGATACAACTGGATTTTATACGGATGGTAATGTAAATTCTTTTGCAAAGTTCTATGAACACTGGACCGGTTTAAATGTAAAGCAAACGCATGTTTTCTTATCGAACATGTGGATTTTGGCGCACAGCAGCACTTACAGCTTCGATATTGGTTTCATTTCTGACAGATCTTCTGCGGCCACAGGGCTTAGAACAAACTGTAGAGCCGCTCACTTGAAATTTGCGTATACATTGCTTAATTACATTAGTGATTTCGAAACGCTCTCTGGATTTGGACGTAAGAATGAACATTTTCGTAGAATGCTTTTACGCAAAAAACACGTTGTTCACCACTAAAGTGTTCCATTGGCAAAAAAATCCAGAACACGATAATTCGAATGGTGGCAGTAAAAATAATCTGACACTGACAGTTTGCCCAAGATACATAAAACAAAATCGAATTTCATTCTGAGTCACCCTTTACAAAAAAATTAATAGTTTTACCAGAATATTGTCTATTAAATCTGTAAATTTATGGGAAATAATAATGGGAAAGAATAATAATAATATTACATCGGCGAGATTATGTTTGTTAGGAAGTATTAATTCTCTCATAGTAGGTCATTTAGGTAATGTAACACATTATACCTATATCACATTTAATTTCTCATTATCCTTATTAGATGGCGATTTAATTTCAGATTTGTTCCGCGTTTCAGAAAATTAATCATTGGTGCAGCTAGTGACGTGTTGACTAATTTGATTTTTGTTTTCTTGCGGTAAAGATCATTTACGGATGCTTAATCGCTATAAGAGAGACACCATAACAGCCGTAGGATGCACAAGAAATACTTTGGAAATTTGGTGTAATCAATCAAGGAGCTAATATTATTTTTGGTAGGTATGTGTTTGAGATAGTAATCTAGCGAATTTTGATTTTGGCACAGTATTAATGAATTGATTAATTGCTTCCACATCCAACAGCGCGATGGTAAATACATCTTCTTTGCTGATATTAAAAGATTTTAGCTGATGTGCCAACGTAGCATAGTGAAGAATTTTGTTTGTACAAAAACATCCAACACACAACGTGTACTGAAAACTATCTTCCTATAAAGGCACAAACACGCAAATGAACCAAACTATACTAAGAAAAGCGCAACACGTATCGTTATCGTAAAATAATAGAGATAGGACTAAGATTCAAAGTCTATACAATGACAAAACAATCAAAATACACATATCCCTAAATTCTAGAAATTAATTGGAGTTTAAGTTTAAATTTTTGTGATGCCCCGAAGAAGTCGATAACAGAAAATTTAATTATTTCGGGCGTTTATCTTTATCACAAACTTGCATTTACTTTGGAGCTATAAGGTTTAATTTTGTTTGTTAATCTATTAAAGTTATTCTTAAATGATCTTTGAACGGAATCATAAGAAGTCAAGAAGTCATTAAATACATATCGACACTAAACTTCACACATTAAATTGTACCTTCTACTTTTAGATTTTCCCTGTATATTCTCACGATTTCTTCTAATTAGGTTTTGCCAATTTACCTCTCTACCTTACATCTAACAATGTACTTCGTGGTGCGTTAATTTCGACGCAGAGAATTTATTCTTGGCAAGTAGAATTGATCTTTTCCGACAAATTAACTTCTTAAGCGTAGAAGAGAATGTCGAATTTAGGGCAGGGAGAAAGAAGGACAGATGGCAACCGTACGAAATTCATTTATGAAGATGCGGCGGCATTATTTGATCGTCACTATACTTTTCCACCGTCACACTTTCGCTCAATTTCAATTGCTGTAATATTCAGAGTTTCCTTCGCAGTCCGACTCGCAAAGTTCAATATTGACGATTGTTCTTCCCAACCGAACAGTTCTCTCTCCGCTGTGCTGTGCTTTGCCTGGCTAATTCCTTTCAAGTGTTCCAAAACTGCGGCGTAGCCAAGAGGATTTCCCTGGAGTGTATTGATATGCAGCACGTTCTCTGAACCGCCGTGAATTAATTGTTACAAGTAATTAATAGCGAGGGACGTACACAAATGCATACAGGAGAACCACGCCTTTTTGCTGTTACTTGAAATTGTTTCCGTTTAGGAATGCTGCTTGTTCTATGACACGATACAAGAAATGTGACTGAATGAAAAACAGGCGACGTATATGCAAGTACAATTGCAGTTGTACTTAATCTTCGTGTAATGGGTAGAAACAAAACAATTGATGTGCGACGTATGAAATGACTATGAGAAAATGAAAAATGGCACTTGGATGTTTCTGTAAACGTTTAGAATAATAAAGTTTCTTTCATCGAGATTAATTACTCTTAATTTATTCTATGCATATTCACGACATGTTGTTGTATTTGCTGTCGATGACTGAAAGAATTTAATTTACAAAGTGTGCTTGTGATGCTGACACATTTGTCAATGTTTTCTATCTTTTCTTGTCATCGCTTACAATAAAATATCGTATACCTAGTTTGTTTCTTATTGATTTCAGCTTTTTATGACATTTCTAATTTGATGTTTCATTTTCAAAAGTACACTACTTTTATTATTTACCATAATCTCTTGCATGTATCAAATCAGCTTACATCGAAAAAATCATCTTAAAAAATTAGCTTGCTTGACATCAAGGTGTACACGATTTTATTGCAAATCAGTGTACATACGTCAATAACTGGCTTTTACGGTGCACGACCCAAAACTGCGACAGTCGAAGAACAAGAAGAGATTTTGATTAGAATCGCAAAAAAACCCTGAATTAAGCATTAGACGTTTGGAAACTTGAATTAGTAAATCATCTGTTTTAATAATAAGCCATGCACAAAAGATGCTTTCCTACCGTTTTACTCCCGTCTAAAATTTATTACCAAGACATTTGCAAACCAGATTAGAATTTTGTTAAAATCTACTAAATAAAAAGGCCCATGATTATAAAAAAGATATTATTTGCTGTTGAGGCAACTTTTACAAGATATAAAATTTGTAACTGGAATAATCACCACTATGCTTTGGAAAATCCACGTCGGCCTACAGATAGATAGACACTTCAACGATTTACATAAGCTTTGGATGTAATCTCGACCTCTAAACGTAAGACAAAATATACGGTTACAGTATTCCACTACACTTTTCACTAATTGTTCAAAATCAGTCGAATCAGCGTTTTCCACATCGATGTATTGGTCGCGGAGTGAATTTTCTCGTTCGCATATATTTGTGAAGTTTACTTGTGTAGTCGAAGCCCCCGGTGGTCGCAACGGTTTGCGGTAGAGCCGCGATAGCCCTACATGGTGGTTCGACTCCACTTCGGGACGGCATATTTTTATATAAAAATATGTTTAATTAATTGGCGTTTGGGAAAAATTGCATTATTGAATTTTCTTGTTCATCACGGAGACGAGATATTAACCTGTTTGATTTTTACCTGTGAGGTCACATGAAGGTTTTAGTATACGTTGATCAAATCAATACACAGGAAAAACATGAACAAAAAATTCAAATTCGTCGCCATTACTATTAGAGGTTATCAAAATATCTTGCGAGATATGAGACGTCATGTAGTAAAAATTCTGAAAAAATGTATTGAAGTAAATGTGTATGTAAATAATTTTCCTTATTATTGTGAATATTGTATTTTCATAATTTTTATTTTCAACACCTTGTATCTTTTTAACCTGTAACATTTTACTTAGATAACAATTTTTATTTGTATTATCACCAATTGCTATACAGCCCAGAACTTACAGAACACCCTGTAGCACCCAGTATCCACTTATAAACGTCTGTTAATATTCGAAAGTTGAATTTATTACAGTAGTTTGTCAGTAGAGTTCTGAGCGATTCTGTATAATGAAAGGTATGGTAACCAGATTCGATGCTTTTGTATAATACTAAGCAGATACGTCTTATGTTTCAAATAAAAATATTCTATGTCTGTATATTTATATGCACCATTATTTCTATAAAATTTATACCCCGATGGTGAAATATGGTTAGTTACTGATCCTTGAAACGAGTAAGTGATACATTGTTTTGTTGACTGTCGACCATTATTTGTAGAGGTTTTACCTGTCAGCGCTATATTTATGAGTGAGGTTGATTTAACGACAAGTGGAAATTTATTTACCGTATTTGTTCGTCGATAAAAACACATACTTCTTCATTTATGGACAAGTTGTTGCTGAATCTGTTGATATACGATGTGTTTACGTGTTCAGATAGTCTGTATTCAAACTAAGCTTCTTTCAATTTAATAGGTACTGCTGAAAAATAATATACGTATTGTCACATATTACCTATGTATATTATATTAATTAAATAACTTTTGTAATTAATACTAGTTACAATATTTAAATGCGATTATGTTCCATAAATAGGGCTTTAAATATTTATTACGTCCTTCTTTTGATTTAAATTCAGTACGTTCATATGTAGAAACATATTTTATTTTATAGCGATTTCCACTCGGACATTTAGAGCGCACTAAAAGTGCACTAACTCGGTGTAGGCTGTTCCACTGGTCTTAGCACTCGCTGCAAGCAAAAATTATACGTGTTCCACTGGTAAATTTCGTGCTGCTTACGTAGAAGTGACGACATGTGAGCGTCACTACATTTGACCTTGAGTGCGAAAAACTGGACCTCTCAAAATTGACGGGGCCACTTATAATGCAATTTGATGTTATTACAAGTTATTCAGTTTATTGTACTTTCGATAAGCAAACAATGGGCAAATGTGTAGTATACAATCAACATTTCGTCGGGTAATTGTTACGGCCAAACATATTCTGTAAATTACGATTAAATTTTGAAACATACTACTTTATGATATTCTCAGATACAGATAATGATAACGAATTTTTCATAATAATCATCCATGAAATACGTTTTTGCATATTTTATACAAAATATCTTGTCCACTTGTCCAAAAAGACCATTTTCAGAAATGAATAATAATTAAACAATCATTGTATGTAATAGTTTCTGGTGTAATTCTTCATCTACTTTTACTTCATACGTATTACTATTTACTTTTATAGATTTTAATTTTTTTGCGATGAGCAGTTCATCCCGACAAAGCATTAAAGCACTAACACCAGTTTTATCGACATATCTACTATTACACGTATTGCACTAGCTCTGAGCGAGGGCAGAATCAGTGATTACGTCATATGACGCTACTCTAGAGCAGTGCCGGTGCAACACGAGTTCCCCCAGTGGAAAACGCTATTAGAGAGTAT
This sequence comes from Holotrichia oblita, assembly GCA_023690525.1. NCBI lineage: Eukaryota > Metazoa > Arthropoda > Insecta > Coleoptera > Scarabaeidae > Holotrichia > Holotrichia oblita. The sequence goes on along the minus strand of CM043015.1, from coordinate 86,424,079 downwards.
TAAATTGTAAATGCATCATTAATATGATTGAATATTCAATCTACGAAAAATATTTTTGTAAAAGATGAAAATGATTTGTATGGATTAATTACCATTTGTTTGACTGAAAAATTTTAAAAATATTTTCAGTGAGAACAGAATTAAACTTATAAATATTAATAATTGACCTATTTGTAAGAACAGAAATAGTATTAATTTTTTTTGGTAGCTTTGCATATAAAAATTAAGGTAAGAGAGATGCTTATAGGATGACATTTTAGAAATCTTTGTTTGTAAATAAACTAAAGACAGAATTTGATTACTTCAAAGTTTACATTTGAATTCTAGACATTCAATTATTTATACAATATCATATGATATAATTCTTTTTGTGGTGGGTGCAGCAGTATGGGCTTTGTAATTGTATCGCTTATCGAAACTATCGCAGCTTTTGCTGTGTATTTTTAGTGTGTGTAATATCTTTTGATAGTTGTTACAGAATTATCTCATGGTAAGTAATATTCCGCTATTAGTTGTGCCCCAGTAGGGGATGGTATGTCGACGACTGAAGAGAACATTCGAGCTCTGGCTCTAATAGTCTGTCACGCTGCTGATCAGTTGCTCTTACCATTCAACTATCAAGCTGTTTATTGATGGATATATTTGTACTCAACTTAACAACAAACTTTCGTATCTTCTAATGTAAATAATTATATTGTTCAAGAATGTCAAATAATTCAGTTTAACTTTATGCCAAATAAATTGCAACATTTATAAATACGTAAGTGTAAGTGTGTTTTACAATCCGTAGCTGCTTGTTAAAAATTTTAATTTCAACCAATCATGTGGCAGCTCTCTTTTTGTTAACTGGAGCCATTATATGTATTCACCAGAAGCCAACAGTTTAGAGCGGCTACAGGCACTTTGCTATAATTGGTAAAAATTAAAATTTAGACCAATCATACCATAGCTACGTAACAGTTCGCAAATCTTGGATTCTGCTGAATGCAGCGATTGTAACCGAAATAACGCCATTAAGCATGTGCACGGTAGTAGTAACAGCGCGGGAGATTCAAAAAGTGAGTGTATTACCAAACTTATTTTCACGATTATTTTTAAATCTAAAAAGCAATTCATCTTTGTCATCTGAAAGTATTGAAACTACACTTAAGCGGCCTACAGACGAAAGTATTGGTTGTACAATCCGTTCTACAACTGTAGTTGGTTCGACGGTTAAAAGCGACCTACAGACAAAACGATCGGTTGCTCAATCTGTTGTACGGCAGTAGTTGGTTCGATGGTCTACGTGTGGAGGAAAAACAGTGACTGACTTGTCCCTACAACATTATTTACAACTTTTAGTACGACAAGTAGTTATGTTATGCAGAGAGACAAATTGCCAAAACCATGGAGAAATGGTCGGCAAATGAATCCCACGAATGGTAGAAAAGCTCCCCGGGAGAGCGGCAGACTAAAGAATTCATCAAAGAATGCATGTCTAAATATACTGATGACCTTCTGAACAAAGGTCTGAACAGGTCAGGCTGGTAGTAGGGCTTTTAACAGGACATAACAGACTCATTAAGCATATGAGCAACCTTGGTCTGGCGAAAGACGCTATGTGCAGAATCTGTCAGACAGAAGAAGAGACCTCGCAGCATATCTTGTGTGCCAATGCGAGGGACTAGCCAGATTGAGGCTAGAGTGTATTGGCAAACCATATCCAGACACGGCGAGCTACATAAAGACTAACCCGGCAAGGCTAGAAAGCCTCATAAAAAAGGCTAAGCTAGACCAGGTGGTCTAGATAATAGGTAACTACAATAGACCTACAGGTCGCAATAGCAAGAGGCCACATAGCCATCCCGTTTAATTATCTGTCTATCTATCTATACAGAGAATATTTACAATAGCGGTAACTCAAATTAACGACATTTGTATAGGTTCACTAACATAATATTTATAAATGAAATAAATACATAAAAAAATGCTAAACTTAGTAGTGAATATTCGACCTTTTATTCAAAATAATTTGAACTTCAAGTTTTCATACTGTCTATCAATTTGGTCATGTTGAAGCAGGAATACCGTTTTAACTATCTTATTGTTGATTATTGGCATACACCACCTTTACCGATATTTCCCAAATATGTTTCGATAAAAAACACTATTGAGGAAGCAGCCAAACTAGAAATTCCTCGTTACTGTCTAAGCTATGTAAAATGTATTTACACCATCAAAGACAACGATCGAAAAGAATTAGACAAGCCATCAAATGTAAATCGATGGCTATCCTCACAACGGCGAGATTAACCCTCAAATCGAATGAATAAATAATTATAAATGGATGACTTAGAAGTAATTTACAAAAAAACTTTACGATTACAATAACGATTTAAAATCTGTTAAAATAAACGGGTAAATTTTATCGGCCTTAACCTCTTACAACACACAGGTTGGTCTTGTAATGAAATTATTTTAATAAATTGTTTTTATGCGATTTACAATTGATGACTTATCTAATTCTTTCCGATTATTGTTTCTGACGATGTAAATAAATTTTACGAAAGCTTAGACAGTAACGGGAAATTACTAGTTTCATTTGGCTGCTTCGCCAATAGTGTTTTTTATCGAAACCTAACGCTATACAGCCAGTATTTCTACCTATTCTTTTTTCGATGGGGTTCAGATCGGGAGACTGAGCAGGCCATTGTAATAAATTGATTTCTTTTTGATAAAACTACTCCTTTATTGATCTGGAATCATGGACTGCTTGATTGTTTTGCCAAAATGTCCAGTCCTGCGTAGTCAATTGTTCACCAAAGTTTATCAGAAGTTCTATATAAGAATTAGAATTTATTCGCGTAGAAATAAAACCTATAAGGATTGAGTAAAAGCCGCCCAAACCATTATACTACCGCCACTAAAATTTCGGTTTATCACAACTTCAGTGTTCATGCTTAAATCGTGCCAATAATATTTGAAACCATCAGGCTCGTCCAAGTTAAATTTCTTCTCGTCACAAAATATGACGTTCCACTCATGATCCCATCTCATATGGTCTTGCCTAATTTTAGTATATTCTCTATCTCTTTTAAAGATTGCTTTGAAAACATTTTTAGCTACCAAAAACGTTTACTGCCAGGTAAAATATGTCTTTTAGTTAAATTTAAATTACATTTTATTTGTTGCGCGATTACCAGCAAAGGCTAACCGAAATATCGATGAGCGCTGCCTTCGAGTTAGTTTTTGATTATTCCCTTTAGCGGGATTTTCCTCGTAGGAATTACCCAACTTTATAAACTTGTTGATGAGATGATGGAATCGTCCTAATTTCTTAACTATGATTCGCTTTGAAAACTCTACTGTAGGATGTCTGTGTAATTCTGTTGGATTTATGGAAATTTCCCTGGTATTTATACGTTTACACAGCACATACTTCCTCTATATATCTAACAGTTGTGATATTGACAAAATAACGTCTCTGCTGTTTCTTTACGTTCAGAAATATAATTCGAGGTAATTCTCTACTCATATCGTTGCTAAATGTTTATAGGGGAACTACAAAATTAGATGGAACTATAGAGATTTCGCTGAGATATTGAAGTAGAAATTGGATGGTGTTCTAAGATATTGAATTCTTAAAAATTCTGCTAATATAATTTGTTTGTTTTTCTTAGTTTTCTGATAACTACTCGTTTAGGTCTTCCTTTATATGATTTGAGGATAATATTTCTTTTAGTTTTCTTTTGGATTATATGCCTTAACTTTGAAAATATGAATTTTTCCTACTTCATTTTTCGAACGTCAAAGGTACCTAAATTGAGCAATTCAATTTAGGTCACTAAGGTAAGTAACAATTTACTGTAACTTCGAGCAAATGACTAATAGACTTGTTATAGCATCGTATCTAGATTTATTGTCCTTGATCTTATATTTCCAAATAAATATAATTGTAATTCAAATTGAACCAGTCAACTATCGTTAGAGTAAATGCCTAAAGTATCTGTCGTCGGTCGATGTAAATGTTGTGTTACGTTATCATTAATAATATTCAGTGTCTAGGCAGTTCTCTATTTGGAAATCGTTATGCAAGTTGTCAAAAAGTTAGACCAATATTTTCATTTACACAAATACAAATATTTTTTTTGAACTGTATATTTCTAGAATGCAATTTATTCTAACCATACTGCACACAAGTACAAAGTTACAAGTCTAGTATTTGTTTTTGTTTCGAATACTACACTCAGACACTATCGAATCTCTATTATAACAGAAATATAAAAACGGGAAATGACGATTTTCTCACGTCGCACATTATGATAAATGAGATACATAAAGAAGGGCGACTTTCGCTTACACTGCGGAAGTATAGAAAATACTACTGAACCGTTGCGCACTTTATAAATTTACTACACACGAATATTGACTCCCATAAATGATCGCTTATTTCCTTTTCGCAACGAATATTCGCGTCAACAACGCCGAAAATGTAATATCGTGCGCACGAAGAGCGCTACACTTTGTCATGCCAATATTTATAGCGGGTACTTGGGCGCTACTCACTGTGCACGGTGAGTATGTGTGTTTGGACGACGTCCTTGTTGCGTTGAGCGTGACAGGTGTAGTTGCCGGCGTGCTGCAGTTGGATCCTGGTCAAGTACAAGCTGCCATCGCTGAAAACCCGCACGTCTTCCTCGTTTAAGGTGGATAAGTCCAGTTGGTTTCGTCGCCATACGATAGGAGGCACCGGTGATCCAGTAACGTCGCATTTGATCTCGACGTTGTCTCCAACTCTAGCAGTCAAGTGGTTAGTTTCTAGCGCTTTATCCAGTGATACCACCGAGACGCCTGAAAGCAATAAACTCGTAACCAATATGTCTTCGCTTTGAGAGATATGTAAATTTTTTATAAAACTTTATATCAAGCAGTAGAGTCGCAAGATTTTGTAAAATTAAATACGAGATGTGTGTACTAAAACGTAGAAACAAGCGTAGAATATAAATACGATTTTGTTATATAAGAAAACATGTTGATCAATTTTGTTTTCATTTTGAAGTCTTAAGAGTGTATTTCTCGCTTAATTAAAAAGTTTGAAACATATACATTATTTATTATTATTTCAAAGTTAATCTATATGAAATCGTTAACTATGTGTATTTGGTTCAAAATATTTACATTTGCTTGAAAATTTTGACTACTTATGTACAGCATGTTCGACTAACTTTCTTATTATCGGATATATAACAATTATTTAAATTTGAAAATTGATGATATTTTTATTGTAAAACAGTTGAATATTCTATGTCCAAGATATTCACAAAAACCTGTATGTACTTATTTATTTCACAATATTATTTGATCATTAGATGCACATTATTTTGATAATTATCAGAAAGTACAAGTGTTCTTTATTTGTTTATTTTTAAGTTTATACCAGTAATGTAAATGTTTTGCTCAAAATATTGTTTTTTTATAAACATCTAAAAATATACAGGCTGTTCTATAAAAAAAGTGTTTTCGTGAATACATTGAAAACAGAAAAATAAATAAAAAATATCACTAACCTGTTAATTTAACCAAGTTCATAGCTCCAACAATAAGAAAGTTAGCAATGATGAACTCTTAACTTCGAACTCGGTGTATACAGGGTGACTGGTAATGAAACTGTCGTACTTTACAGCGTGTTAGTAAAGATCATTTACAATAGATATAGCCCAATTTTCCGTATGCAAAAGTCACCCGTTTTCGAGATATTGTTTTTTTTTGTTTTTTCGAAATTCACTACTTACTCTCACTCAAACTTAAAATTTACGAAAACAATAATTCTCAATTTTTCAGTTTGTCTGGCTAGAGCACATCTCAACACACATTATTTATCGATGACAATTACGTTAAATACTTGGAAAATTTAAAAGAAAGAAAATTAAAACTTCTGCTTTTGATGAAACTGTAAGACACAATCGCTAAATAAATAGTCACAAAGGTAGCGACTAAATCCGTCTCTGTACATATACATACTTAAGAAACATTTACGTTGATTTTTTTTTCGTTTGTATTGGTTTGTTTACACATGCTGTTTTTTTCTGCACATTTAATATAACTTGGTTTTGTGAAATTTAAATATAGAGATTTATTTGTTCGTTCTTTGATAAATGTGCTTGTTTTGTATTTGTTGCATCCAACTTAATTGATGTGTCCTAATTTAATACTTATTTTTGACAGATGTCACTTGATTATTATTGTTTTGCCTCAAATTATGTGTTTGCTTCATTTAATTCATTAATGTTAAGCCTTATCTAGTGCTTACTATTAATTTACTACATATCGTTGATATTGTCTTTATTACTTAGATTTAGTTGCTGGGTAGACTTTGTTTAAAGATGAAAATAGCACATATTAACATTAGATCCATATTACCGAAGTTTGGTGGTGTGTGGGACGTGATAGTTTTTAGGGCTTGGACTTTTGATATTGTAGCTTTGACCGAGACCTGGTTCCATGAAGATATTCCTACAGAGGCCGCTTCTTTGGCCAATTATTCCTTCGTCAGAGGAAATAGAGGGGCTAGGGGTGTTGGTGTTGGTGTGTATATGTATAAAGAACCATGTGATGTTATTACCACTAGCGAATCAATTGAACAACTATGGATAAAATTTAACTTGATAAAAGTTAAATTTGTATTAGAAGTTGTTTATCGACCACCTAATCAGGACTATAAAACTTTCTGTAATAACCTGGAGGATTCTTTTATCATTTGTTCGTCTGTAGCCGACACGATATATCTTGTTGGTGACATTAATATTGATTTCCTTAAAACTGACTGACAAATTCACTACCTTTGTACTATTTATTTAGCGATTGTGTCTTACAGTTTCATTAAAAGCGGAAGTTTTAACTTTCTTTCTTTTAATTTTTCCAAGTATTTAACGTAATTGTCATCTATAAATAATGTGTGTTGAGATGTCCTCTAGCCAAACAAACTGAAAAATTGAGAATTATTATTTCCGTAAATTTTAAGTTTGAGTGAGAACAAAAAAAAACACCATATCTCGAAAACGGGTGACTTTTGAATAAGGCAAATTGGCCTATATCTATTGCAAATGATCTTTACTAACACTCTAATAAAGTATGACCGTTTCATTACCAGTCACCCTGTATATATCGTGAAATGTGCGTCAAATTTTATAGCGTGTAGTCTGAACCTGAAGATGCAGGTTTGCAGATTTTAATTTTATTTGCAGACGAAGAGACTTTTCATAAAAATAGGTAAGATACACACTTTATATAACACACAACTCTTTATATGATACAGAGAATCTTAATTTTCCAAAATTGTGGACTATTAACATTGTTAGTCTCTAAATACGTGATGAGAAACAATCGGTAAGTTATAAGTTTTCCTAAGAAATGAATTAGAGAGATGATAAGAAACTGATAGGTGTAGCAAGATGAAGTAAAATAGACTTTGTTTGATATACTAGTACCTAGATAACATCCATCCATATTTCAAATTTAACTATCAATCATGTGAATACCATTGTACTTTAATTTGGAAAAGTAAAGGTTTTTCTATTTTAATTGTTTCAAAAACATGGAAATCTTACACACAATGATGTTATATTCGGCATGTGCTTATTATCAATATGAAGATGTTTGTAGCTATCGAAATAATGGTATTTTGCTAAATTAGATGTTCCGACCGATAACTTCAAATTGATTACTTTTAGATAATTAAACAAAAAACCATATTTTTTTTGTGGAAAGAATATTTAATTGGTAGGGAGATGGTGTAACGGATATCAGTATTTTGTAGATATTTTCTATTTTGTCGTCTTTCAACAACTTTCAATTGCAATTTTAACTAGTAATTTTTTACTTAGGTTATACAAAATAGTAATTATATACCAAGGGAGAGAAGACATTTTTCTCAGCCGAGTAGCATTATTTCCCGAGACGCGAAGCTAAGAGGCTGAGAAAAATCTTCTCTGCCGTGGTTTATATACTATTTTTTCCACTACTAGCATATTTAACCGTTTTCTCAATGATAATGAATAAATAAGCCGTTCCGATAAATGTTTAATTTAAGATATCCATAGAAAACATGTTAGTCTGTAAAAACAAATGAATAAACATTTAATGTCAAATTGATATTTTATTCATGTCTTGTCACAATACCAAAAAAAATGTCAGACAGTAGTTGTACTCCTGCAGAAATCCGCAAGGAAGCAAATCAAATAGAGTATGAAAAATATTGGTACACTGGCTTGCAATAAAATCTCGTACACCTTAATGTCAAGCAAGCTAATTTTTGAAGATTATTTTTCAATGTCAGCTGACTTTAGATTTGACGGATGTGACACTATGCATAGAGGTTGTGGTGACTTATAAAAATAGTGTACTTTTGGAAATGAAACGTCAAATTAGAAATGTCACAAAAGGTGAAATCAATATAGGTAAAACTAGGTGTACGAGATTTTATTGCAAGCCAGTACGTCAGGAATTAACATAACCTGCCATAATTGCGCTATTAATTATTATTTTAATAAGTAGTGTTTACCAAATTACGTATTTCCTACTTTGTTTATTTATGTTAAATGTTAACCTAACCTTTTTTCTTGAATTGCGGATTTCATTCGTGCATCTATACGACATCTATGGTTTTATATTCAAATTATTTCTATTCTTTACATTTTTATTGAATAAATCATAATTTTATTACTGTCAATTGTTTTTATTATTTACTAGTAGGAGATAATTTTTATTATTGACTACTAGGAGAGAAATTCATCTTCTCGGCCCGAAAACATACCAAATAATGACGTCTTCTAACGCTAGTAGTGGAAAAAATACATTTTCCCACACCCCTTATAGTAAGCATACCATTAAAACATTGTTTCTATGGACGTAAGTTGGTTTTACTGAAATGACTGTGATTGTTATGACAACGGGGCGTAAGTAATTTACTTACGTCCTCTAGGGAAAAAAAGTGCGTCAAAACACGTGTGTTTATAAACAATTGTACCTATGCAGGAACTGCGTAGTAACGTTTCAGATGTGTCTAATTTATTAAATTCCGAGGTTGTTCACCTGTTACTGTTTATCATGATTACATTTAATTTTTGAGGATTTTATTGTCTGGGGAGTGGGAAAAATGTTATAAGCAATTCGGGAGGTAACATTTACCAGTCTCGAACTCTATTGCAAGTGCTCGGGCAAGCCCTCGGACGCAAACTAGTCCTCGACTAGTAAATGTTACTTACCTCCTTTATTACTTAAATAATTATTTTCAAACACTTTTTTAAAAGGTGTTTGTTCTACCATCTGCATGGGAAAAGCAGTGGTAAAGTAATTAAATTCTATGTTTAGCCAGTCAAAAACATTAGATGTCAATAAAGTACATCGTATTTAAACATTTGATATATTTCATTATTTTATGTAACTGAGATATCGATATTGATATTTTGGATTCATATACAGTCCGTTTAATTTTTGTGAAGAAGATTATACAATTTGTAATCTCAGAACAATTAAATGCACTTTACGGAAAGCCACAATATAATATATGTATGTACATATATTGAAGTACGCATTTTAAGTGTAACTACAGTACTTATACAAAAAAACATAATCTTTAATTTTGACAGGGTAGAAACACTATTGTAATGGATACGTTGCATATACATAGTAAAGAAGAACGTACTCTATGTTCAGTAGACCGTATGATTTTGTATGGGGTGTTGTGTGTTACAATACTAAAATTAAGTTCAACGAGGGACAAAGACCTTAAATTTTAAGATATTGTGATCTTGATTTGATATAATTGATTCTATGCATCGTATAGTATAGTATTATCGTATAGTCGCATTTCTCCATTTTACTGTCTTTAAATTTATATGTGTCTTCTCTATACATCTCAAAATTCTTAATAGAGGTTTCTGAAACAAAAGTTGATACTTTTAGTCTGACGTAATTATATAAGCAGATATTTTGCTCTATATATTTATATATTATGCAGTAGAGGAGAAATGGCAGGTGCTATTTTATATTATTAAGTCTAGCCAACGATAAGGACAGAGAAATATAGAACACACTAATAAATTTTAATCCAATATCATCTGAAAATCAACTATGAGATAATATATTTCCTACAAATTTTGTATTTGTATTTCTAATACCTAGCTTAAATACCCCGGCATAAATATAGCTATCATAAAGCTAGGAATTTGATAAACACCAAAAGTTATTTTTGAAAGAAGAAACTTTATAGGGTTGATAACTATCGAATCCATAAAACTACTTCCTATATACTTTCTCGATTGCTGTAGGCGATGTACATATATGGAAATACGGCCTTTGAGACCAAGCGACCCTTTCTGATTTGTATTGCTCAGGTAGCTAACTTCAAAATTCGCTTTGGTATTTTATCTTCTTATTTTATTTAGTCTAAAAAGTATTAGAAAAAAATTATGTGAGGAATATTTAGGCAACCTGAGAGTGACAGACTTTGTTCCTCTAAGAATTTCGTATTAAAACCAGGCGCATAAAAATTGTATTAATTGGATAAATACACTTAGACATAAAAAGCACTGTTCGACCTACAAAACACTAAACATGATCTAGGTGATAATAATAATATTAATGATAGTATTGATAGCGTTTTCAATTGCACTTTTATATTCCTATCTACATAATTTTAATATACATTCACATTAAAGGGCACAGATACATTCAAAGTATAAGCGGCAATAAGTCGACAACTGTGAGTATTATTATCGCCTGGATAATGACAGCTTTGCTGTTAAAAAGCGTCCCTTTGTGTTGAATTTTTAGTATTTTGTGGGTAGAATCGTGCTCTTAGTATTCAACTGCAGCAAGAGATCCTTTATGTTTCACATAAGAGAAGGTATTGATATTAAAATCCTGGCAGCTACACAAAATTACAGCGAAACGAAAGAAGCATAGCACAATTTTCAAGAACCAAACTATAACACTTTTTCCCTTCATAAGGTTCTTATCAATAACTTGTAATGTCTTCTAAATATTAAAATAAAGGTATTATTCTTATGGGATGACTTGCGTACATGTTAAAAATTCTAAAATATTGAATTCGAACTATAAACTCTTGTCGGTTGATGCATATTTATCGTAAATAAAAAAGTACAAGAATTTCTATTAAATAAACATCCAAACAGCAACAAAATTAAATAGAATATATGTATAACATGCAAAGAACTCGACAATAAATAGCGAAATAAAATGAGTTGAGATAGAAATAAACGTAGGATCGAATTCATAATAAACAAACGGTTTAATAGAACACTATGCCTTCATTGTTATATTGATATTTCTACGGGAAGTTGCTACGATTAAAAAGCTATTTTGTTTATTTTAGCGTTTTTTTAAATTCAATTAAATTGTCAAAATGATAGCTTGGATTTGGAGTAAACGCTTAAAAGAAAGCTTGCAATTTGGTGTACCCCTGCATTGTAAATTTAAACTACAAGAAAAGATTCCCCAAAATCTCAATCTTGAAGCGGTAGGCGTAAACTTTCCTTAAACGAAACGGAACGAAGGAACAAAAAAACGCAAGCTAGGCAACCGGCAACTGTCGCAGGCTCTCGTAAAACTCGACTGCTTTAATAATTCACGACATTAGAAACCAAAGGTAAATCTTCTAGAATCTCCTTATACGGGCTCCGGGACGATAATTTCCACTTCATCGGCAGATCACACAGGTTGATGCGATCCTGTAACCCTCTGGATACTGTTTACGGTAATGGATTTTTAAGGACTTCCGGGCATAAACGATATTATATTTCGCTATATGGGGAATCCGGATAGTTTGTGATATGTTTATGGAAACTTGTTTCAAGTTGTTGCTGCGGGCGGGATCCGGATCGAATGAATCGTTCAATATTGCCCATACAGATGGGATAGATTGTGAACTGAATAGCAAATCAATTTTGGTTTTATTCTTGTAAGAGATTTTGTTCTTTTTTAAATTCCGGTTTAAAATACTGATATAGAGTGTCACAATAAATATAAAGAACGCTGTAATCCAGTTCATCGGCAAATAAAGTTAGTCAGGCATTGTTGTAAAACATTACCGTCAACCAAACAAGTTTGTCATCACATGCTCATCGCTATTGAATACTACAAGGATACCATCCTACTTATATAGAAAACTTAAATTTAGAACAAATGCCCATAATTAAAATGTGCTAAATAAGGGTGTTATTACACATCGTATTGCATGCATAGGCAAATAAATAACTAAATAGCATTCACCATAACCTAAAAATCCTGTTATGTATGTATTATTTATAATTCTCCTGATTTAACCATATTAATAAAATAGTATTAAACGTAATCGATAATTAATGAATAACTTGTTGTATTATGTAAACAAATACAGATCTGATTGGTTTCATACATTAGGATTAATATTATATTTAGATTAATAAATAATTATATTTGCATTCTTTACAAGTAAAATCCTTCAGTACTTATATAATTCCTTTAATTTATACACTATTAGAAATTACAATAGCTGTAGTCACTAATACCTTGACATACACACAAGCGCAAATAAATAATGAAAATAAATGAGGTATATAGTTCTAAGGAGGTCCTGAATTGTGTGGTGGTCAGATAAAAATGCAAAGTGCTGTATCACTGAAGTTATTCGTCGTAGAGACTTGCAGTAAAAAATTTTAATGCTAAAGTGGTCAAAAAAAGACAGCGGAAAATATTTTCAGATTTCCAAGATGGTCGCCAGGGGGAGTAACCGGCATCTTAAACCTTTAAAGTGATTTTTCACTGAAATCCACCCGGTAAATGTTACCAAAAAATATATGCTTTTTAAAGCTAAGCTTTACTCGAGTAATTTTTGTTTAACACTTTTACGTCTAAAAGTGTTGTTGTGTTGTGTGTGGAAACAACACACTACCTCTATAAGTATAATTTATTGATTTTAGGCATTTGTTTTTCCTCCATGGCCTATTCTTCATATTCTGCGTACCTTGCACTTGCATATTATATGCACTGATAGCTATGCCCCTGCACGTTTTTCTTACAATTTGTTGAACTAGGAATACTTTTATTATTTAAAAATTATCAATTATGCAATTGAATCTTGAAAAAACACAAACAAATACCGGTGTAATAGGGTCTTTCTAAAATTATATGATAACTAAATCTTCTTTCTGCGATATTTCAGGCTACGAATAAGATATCGAAATACAGTTTTCACTAGCTTATTTAGATATCACTTCGCTACATTTTTATGAAAAAAAGTCATATTATTGCATTTAATTTTTTAGAGAAATTTGCAATTTTCTGTTATTGTATCAAAAAGTGCGCTCTAGCGGCATCACTAAGAAATAGACATATCACAGGTAAGATAGGTTTGATGGATCAATAAATGCTTTTTTCAATGAGACCAGGTTTGTTAAAATCAGTTCAGTCGTTTAGGAGTTACAGCTGTTTATTTAAAGAAACATTTAATTACCCGCCACCACTTTATTTTGATAGATACGTCAAAAAGTGTTAAACAAAAATTACTCGAGTAAAGCTTAGCTTTAAAAGGCATATATTTTTTGGTAACATTTACCGGGTGGATTTCAGTGAAAAATAACTTTAAAGGTATAAGATGCCGGTTACGCCCCCTGGCGACCATCATGGAAATCTGAAAATATTTTCCGTTGTCTTCTTTTGACCACTTTAGCCTTAAAATTTTTTACCGCAAGTCTCTACGACGAATAGTTTCAGAGATACAGCACTTTGCATTCTTATGTGACCACCCTGTACTGGAAAACGGTTTACTAGCTAATTTGATAAAAAATGTAAATCTATGTCTTGAATTATGATGATGATGAAATTTATGATTGGTGTTACTACAGCAATCTATATTTGTATGAATTACATGGAACTAATTTGGTATATATTTGTATGTATGTATAAAATTAAATTAAAAATTGGTAGCGAAACAAAATTGGTATTTTATAAGGTGTAATTATTTTCTGCGACGGTTTGGAAATTGGACAGTTCAAGCCTTGATTATGGACGAAATAAAGAATATTTCCTATTCCCTCCCTATTCCTATTCCCACAACCAAGTTGTTACTAGCGGTAGATCGCGTTGCAAATTCTGTTCTCTTTAACGCCATCTAGCGGTAACAGAAATAAAGACAATATTAAGCAATTTGAATCACTAGCAGTAGGTCTAGGAAAATCCATGATAGTCTGCTTGTTTGGCCGCCAAGCATTCCACGCACTGTTCTTTTCAAACATCTTAAAATTTATGTATTTAAATTTCTTTATCGCCGTAGATCGCGTTGCAAAAATACGATATTTTGTTCGCCCCGATAAATAAAAATCTAAACATGTCAAATTTAGGGTCCTGGGTGGCCACGGAAATAGACTGGCGTGTTACATCCACCTATCAGGGGCCAGAAAATTGCGAACATTTACGGAGAAATGCACAGCACACTCATCATATTGTAAAGCATATTGTTGCGAATTGCTAGCGACATGTCTTCTATTCTGTTCTCTTTAACGCCCTCTAGCGGTGATAGAAATAAAGATAATATTCAACAATTTGAATCACTACCAGTAAGTTTAGAAAAATTCATGATAGTCTATTTTTTTGTCCCGCCAAGCATTCTACATACTGTTCTTTTCAAAAATCATAAAATCTACGTATTTAAATTTCTTTATCGCCCTCTAGCGGTGACGGACAAGATAAAATTAAACAGCTTCAATCACTAACATAGGCCAATGAAAATCCTTTCTAATAAGACCAAATTTGCTAAATTTCGTTCACGGGAAGCAGAATAATTTAAATTTATAGAAGACATTTTACCGTTCGCACGTTTCTGAAGATATCTTCGGATTGGTGAAAGATAACGATACCCGGTTTTCGCTGATTTGTTGGTAATTTAGCTTACTTTTTAACTTGTTGTCAAAAATGTATGTTTCCATTTAATATTTTCGAGAAAAAACAAAATTCCCGAAAAAAATTAAACAGCGCCGTCTAGCATGCACGTAACTTATTAGATTGGTTCAAATTTGTAAGCACTAGATTGGAGGACTAATGCTGTTTCCAACGAGACTAAGTTTGCAAAATTCGGTTCAACAGAACCGAAGCGTTCCTTCAATACCAAATTTCCCCTCCTCCTCTCCCCTTATTTGACAAAATACGAAAAAGTTTTCCGATGGGGAATATGTGAAATTTTCAGTAGATTCCGATTTTCGTATTTATGATAGAGCCTAAGTTGGTAAATTTGCGTAAAATAAGAATTAAAATTTTTGGTGAGCGGTTACGCATCCTACGATTTTATAAATAATTTCCAATTTCTTGAGATCCCTTTTTAAAGTTTTTTTCCCTACTACTTTCTACTGTAAACCGTTCCTGAGATATGGCTGAGCGACATTCTTATTTGGCCACCCGGTACATTAAAAGCTCCTCCTAAAAATATTTACCAAAAAGACATCGTACGTCATACTAGTACAAAGAGAAGGAATACAAAGGAAATTGCATTTCAGAATAGGCATCACTTTCATTTCAGTGATGCATTCTCGCTTGACACTAATATATACGTAGGTCAATTGACTTTTTCGTTAGGTTTTGCAACGATGTGTTGCAGGAGTCTCTTTATGGATACGAGACGCGCAAAAAAGGGGTCACCTACACAATGGCCCTCCTCAGAAGAGATATTCACCAAGTAATAGAACGCCGGAGGTTCAAAAGAAATTGCCTCAAATTTGCACCACGTAGAACACAGAAACGGTTTCTGGGCAATATATATACAAGTGGATGATGGCCGGATGGATGTATTATAAAAAGTTCTAAAAATAATCTAAAAATGCCGATAAATTTCAAGAAAGAAAAAACGTTCACTACAATTAAAACAATGTTTTTACTTACTGTAAAGTTTACTGAATGCTACGTAGAACTCATTTATATTTAATTTTCCATCACGATCGGAATCTTCATATTGTATCATATCAGGTAATGTACATCCTTTGCTTAAAGTATCTAGATGTTCTTGAGCAGTAATCTGGAAAAAGGACATTATCATATTAGAAAACTTACTTTTATAACTATCAAAAGTTTCAATGTTTAAAGTAAAATGTTACGTATATAAGTGTCAACATACTTCATTTAATTCTGTTGCTTCGAGATTTCCGTTGTTGTTTCGGTCGTAGTGCGAGAACATGATGGATACTAGGTAATCCTTGCTGTGATTGTCCTGAGACATTAGTCTAGCGTGGTTGTAGAGCAACAAGTTGTCCTGTAATCAATAGTATAGTTACAGTTATAGGCGTTGTAGCGAACGATTTATGTTTATGGATTATTATTAGTACGTTATCTTAGATATGTTAGAATATAGTATACAAAGTGTAATGACTAGGACATTTATCAAACATCCTTGCGGAATTATGACCGATTAAGTAAAGGTGCGGGTCAAACTAATTTTAGTATTTCATAATTCCGCAAGTTTGAGCAGGATCATTTGATATGTATAAAGCTGATTGTGGTTTGGTTTTCCCTAGCATTAGTAGTTTATGAATTTATTTATAAGTCGTTGATAGTGTTATCCAGACTGACTGGCGCTCATGCTACAGTCGAAATGGTTAATTTTTTAATTTCCAGATTTGGCGTCATTTTGCTTTAGAAATATTGTTTAAGAAACGATTTTTCTCAAATCCTTCTAATTTTTATTTATTCGCGATTTTGTAGGCTTGTTGGGCCTTTCTCCTGGTGCAAAATTTTAATAATGAAACAATACTTCGATTAGCTTAGATTTAGTTTAGATATACAGAATAGCATGACCCGTTTCTGGATTATCTCCCAACCTTCTCATAGGCTATCTTTGTACGAACGATCCTGCGTGTTCTGCGTACATACATACATATACAGCAAGTATATTAACCTTTCAAAACACGTTTAACACTGAAATATTAAATGGCTCGAATCACATCTGCACTTTGTGTTGTTTCAGTCGCAATAGAATTGATCAAATTCGTGTCTCTACTTATCACCCCTACTACGGTATCACTGCAGTGCGTTATAAGCCCAAACCGCACTTACAATTATTAAGCCTAGATTATAAAAGGTTATATCTTCCATAGTTTGCTGCATAACAGTGCGTATTGAAAGAGAGTAAGAGATGAAAGTTAGTGTCAAATATAGTAAAATCAATACAGCTATAACTACCACCAACACTACAACAAAATTATGTTTTAGCACCTAATCAAGATTGTAAACGGCCACTGTAAAGACTACAATTAGAGGAAGAATTTTTTGAGACTTATGTTAAAGATAAGTCACGTACTAGTAAATCAATATATAAAGTTCTGGAAACTATTTTCATTGGTTGCGAAAGTTAAAGCTTTGTTAAATAGAATAGGTAATGAACTGCTTTGCTGATTTTCTTTATTAAAATATTTTAGAATTTCATGCCATGTCACATATTTTCAGGGTAGCTAATAACTAACAAAATATATACATTGAAGTTATAATCAAACACAAAAGAATATAATTTGAAAAATGTTCTTGTTTCCCATTGAAAGATTGTAAAATATTTTCGCTCGTAAACAATTGCTGCAAACCTAAAGAAAGTGAATCTAAGAAACATGAAATTAGTTTTTCTACTATCCCACACCACAAGGGTGGTCCAAAAATATCTGTCACTGATGGACAGTGCAAATTCGACTTCGCCAAAAATCATTAAGAAGGAAACAATTACCACCTGTTTCAAGAGAGCAGGAATTTTACAAGAGAGCAAGAAACCGAAAAGGTAAGTTTTTATTTCTCCTTTGTGACATTCTCAATTAGTTTTAACATTTGCAGATAAATGATGAAAATTGGTGCGACCTTGTATCAGAAGAAAGATTGAACCAATGAAGTTTTAGATCTTGCGGCTCTAATCAACGATCACTGTAAGAGGGAGAATGCAGAAGAGGATGAAATAGAATCATCTGTAACATTCATGCTGCAAATAACCGACCTCTTGGATGCTTTAAAGACAATTCGGACATTTCTTCTTGCAATAGAGATGTAGAAGATGAAATTGTCAGAGAAAACAATAGATTAGAAAACTCCTCTCACTCTCCGTTCTACCATATCTAGAGAATAGTGGATCATACCAAAAAGTGCATAAGATAACATTTTTAGGGAATCTTATGATCTGCCGCTTTTATACTAGTTTCTAATGACATATGATACATAAAGACGGGATATTTATAATGTCAAAACAAAATCAGAAACCTGAATTGTAGTATAAATAAAATTTAGGTTTCTAACTTTCATTTCGAGGTTTACCTTTTATTTTGTCTTATATGACAGACCTACATTATATCTATTGAAGTCGTTGTCAAGAGTTGATACCTAAAAATAGGACCGGGAGCACTGAGTCTTAGGTATCTGGTCGATATAAGAACACCAAAGTATCGATATCAACTACAAGATATTGACTTCTACTTATACTTAACCAATTTCAATATTCTGAATCGACACCATGCACAAAATCGATACATCAGTAACTATACGCATTGATATCTGAAAATGCAACATTTTCTAAATATGTATGTATTGTTAAGCACTCACAATAACCAGTGGAATAATACTAAACAAGTGTGCTTTAATGCGAACGCTCGAGTTTCGGTGTCACCCCTCTACGTTACTCACCGCACTGCATTGAAAATTGCCCCGTTTTGCCAAGTCTAGTAATGAATATGCGCTGTAGATGGTAGGCGGTAATGTTTTAAGAACGTACGGGGACGCAGTAGTTGCATACCACTACAGGAGGTGGTATGAAAGCTGTAACGTTTGTCAACTCGAATTATTTACTCTCTGGTGGTTGGTGGGATTGCATTGTTGCTCCCAACTGCCCAATAGCCGTTTTTAATTTAATAATAATAATAATAATTTTTATTGACATGGTTCGCAATGAACATAGACATTGTCAAAATTTGAAATAATACAAATAGTAAATTAAATATTAAAATACACACATCTTAATTATTCATATATTCATCAATACTGTAAAAAAAAACGTGTTCATGCAGATACTTCTTCAATGCTATTTTAAATTGCGTAAGTGTTTGCGACTCACTTCATAAAATTTTGTATTATGAGGTAGTACACAAAGATTTTGTCTATGTCTGGTCTGCATATTATTGTAAATGTCACAATTTTTTATAAAGGTACCTTCATTACTTTTGTAGAATTTAAGTATTTCAAAAATGTAGAGCGAGGGCAAGGGAAGAACATTCAATTCCCTAAATAGAGCGCGACATGATGCTATAGTGGTAATACACATAACATGCATCTAATAATTTTCTTTTGTAATATAAATAGCTTCTTAGCGACAGCAAGCGATCCCCAAAATATAACACCATAACGGAGACGTGACTCGACATATGCAAAGTAAAACAATCTTAATGATTGAGTATTAACAACATTGCGTAAATTTCGCATACCGTATAAAGCCGTAGATAATTTAGCCTCCAACGCAGTGGTCTTCAAACTTCAGATTTTTGTCCATAATTAATCCGAGAAATCTTACAGAATCATTCTTCCGGAGTGATTGGACCACTAAGATGGACTTGAAGATGCTCTGCTTCAAACGTTTACAATCTAAACCGGATGAGGCCAGTTTACCTGCATTAAGTATAAGACCATTTGCATTGCACATTTGTTAACAATTATGGGCATTGATATAGAAAGACCCGCAATGTTTGTACTTAACACAATACATGAGGTATCATCTGCATACTGAGAAAGTGTGCAAGGTGGTAAAGACAAGTGGAGATCGTTAACATATATCAAAAAAAGTGTAGGTCCCAAGATTGAGCCTTGGGGAACACCACAATTAATCTCGATAATAGAGGAATATATATCTTGTCTAAAGTTATTTACTTCCGTCGATAGAACAATTTTCGTTTTTCTACAATTCAAGTACGAACGAAATAAGTCACTAGCTATCCCATAAACCCCTATTGCTTGCATTTTATTTATTAACACTGAATGATCAATGACGTTGAAAGCTTTAGTGAGACCAAAAAATACACTCGCAACAGAACACTCCTTGTCTAAATTATTATATATTTCAGTAAGTGCGTGACAAATAGCATTGAAAAACTATTTATTTTTGAAAACTTTACCACCCTGTATCTCAAAAGTTAAGACGTTTAGGTCATACGTTCATATGAAGTTTTCTTTTTAAAATGGACCAAAAAATCGTCCCCTAAAATTTTGACATTCAATTAGCAAACACCCTGTATACATAGAAACATGCTTCAAGAGAGAACATGGTACATCATCAATTCCGCCCGAGTACTTTTGTAATGAATTTGTAAGTTAACCTTTATTTAAGCCTAACAGAAAACATAAATAGTATCCGGTCCACTGATTGTATAAACGCAGTACAGTTAAAGGACCAATACATCATGGAAAAGTGCTCATCGCTCGTTTTTATAAACAAATCTTAGGCAAATGCATTATTTTCTGAACATATTTTTGTTAGCATTTGCACTTAATTTGAGATTGAGATTTTTAATTGCACTATGTTGTTTATTGTTCTTTATTTGGGGCTCCACAGCTTTTGAACGGGTCGTCAAACAAATTACCGTATTTTTATTCGTTCTATTTAGAATATAATATGTTTTACTTGTAGCGATTTTCCAAAAACGTACTTATGAAGGTGACCTGCTTTCATCCTGAACAACGGTTATATATTTCCTGTAAACACACTCAATTCTCTCCGATATTTAAGGTGAAAGTTTTTTAATCCGTTACAACGAGCATGTATACTCACCCTTGCAGAGCTCAAATTACGTTGAGCGCTACTACATATATAATGTCGGTAGTTGGTAATAAATGTTCCTATTATGTATACAAATCTGCTAATTCGACCGAGCTTGTGGAAGTAGGGACGGGACGGCACTGAAAATATGGTCGCTCGCCGTACAAACAGAACGTGTTAAATTTACCTGATGCTTTATAACAACAACAATAAGAGCAGGAGGCTACGTTCAATGCGAAAGCAAACAGTAAACAGAATCCGTGCACACCACACTAATCCAATCAACGAGCCGTGGTAGGACCACCAAGTCGCGGGCGAACCCTAAATTAATAAAATTAATCCCTGGGAATCAGTCTGCTACGGGGTGCAGTTAAGATGGTTTGTTTGCGGAATTAAAGCAGTTTAGGATGCAGCAACGGAGTTAGAAAGCTGGATTAACCGAGATAGGATGAAATTCTAACGTATAAATGATGGCTTTTTGTATGGAAATGGAAATGCCAGTTTATTCTGGGCAAGTGTACAGAATATCAGACTGGTTTTGTTAGGAGTACATGTACATATTACCGAAAGAATTAATTAGTTAATTTAATGTTATAATATAAAGCCATTTAAAAATATTTTATAATAGTAGACAGTACTTCAAAAATATAAATATTCTAGTGTGAAATATCCTGTGCACGATATGCCGATTTGACAAAGTTTGTATTTCAGGATATAAACTGTATTGCAAAGTCTTATTTCTAAAGAAGCATTACTATTGTCAAAAAGTTAAATTATAGCAATTGTGAGGGCAAACTTCCTAGATATAACGGATTCTCGTTAAAAAATCTTATTCGTCACCTCTTACTGGTGGTTAATTGATCAATTGCGTATACAGCAAATAGGAAGCAATTTTTGAATAGATATAACAAACATATCTCATGACTTATAGGTAGACTAGCGCTCGTGTCCAAGGTCTCTAAAGAAAAGGTTGCCTGGAACCTCTCAACTAATTTTGATGGTTTACATTACAACTACGTTTAATGGTTTTACACTACAATAATTTGTAATTTGTGTTTAGGTTTGTCAACAGTTTGTTCACTTATTACATACACAACTTGTGTCATTGTAATCAATAAAGTATTATTATTAATATTATTATTATTACTATTAATACCAATTGAAAGAAGTACTCGACCGTTTAATGTAAACATAATTGATGGTGAATTAATTTCTCAGGTGCGATCAAAAGTAAGAGAGGTCAAACTAGTGACTTATTTATTAACTTCTTAATATTATTTGTTTGTGAATTATCAAAAATAGAATAGTAAACAATTGTACTTACTTAATACAAAGTGTAAGTTTAAAAGGCAAAGGTATGTAATAACTAGCAATACATAATTAACTGCAGGAAAATCAAACGGAAAAATTTAAAATTTCAAAATTGATTGGTAGCACCCAAAAACATTTACACAAATATGTCAACAAAATTAAAAATTTTTTCCATAGTGATAAAATAAAATATATACGTTTACAGTAAATGTTTGAACAAATAGTGAATTAGGCAGAAATAAATAACAGTCAATTAAAAAGGTAAGAACTAAATCACAAATATAATCGTGAGGCAATAAGATGAAAGAATAAGAAAATATAAAACTCAGTCAAAAAGTTTGTTCTATAAAGGAAAATTAAAAATAGGTTATTAGCTTTTATTTGATAAAATGTTGCAGTAAATGGTACTTAGTTGTCCGGTGTCAGTTTTGTAATTAACACAGTATTTATGTTTACTAATATTTACCATTTCTAAGAAAAGTCTATTTTTATAATATTATCAATATTTAAGATCGTATTGTCAAAATCAAACTCATGCTTTCGCTCTTTGGAATGATTCGCTAAAGCACATGCTCCTTTACCTAAACGGCAATCACTTTTATGTTGGCTAACACGATGCTTCAAACATTGAGAAGTTTGGCCAATGTAGCATCCGTCGCAATCCAAACAAGAAACTTTGTATACCGAATTAATTTTAAACGGGAGGGGAGTCTCATCTTTGATGTTAGTAAAAATTCTTTTTATTATAATTTGGTTGTACTTAGCTATTTTTAAATTAGGTAAATGACTAAAGATCTTAATAATATTATCACTAAGATTGGTGATGTAAGGTAACCTCCGGTAAACCAATTCTGAAGGAACATCATCATCTAATTGACCATCGTAAAAACCAGTGTTGAACACCAATCTCTGAACCAAACTCCTAGGATAACCATTATTGGAGAATATGTCAACGAGTTTATTTAAATTGGACTGTAGAAAAATCTCGTTAAAGATATGAGTGATCCGATTCTTCATAGCTATAATTGTGTTGTGTTTTTGGTTCTTGGGATGGTTAGAAAGGTAATTAAGAAGTCTACCAGATGCAGTAGGTTTTTGATACCAATCCAAAATGACGCTATTATCGACACCGCGGATAACTTTGGTATCAAGGAAGGGAACAGAATTATCATTCTTATCCTCATTTTCTAAGGTAGATTGTATGTGATTATTAAAACAATTAAAGGTGTCTAAGACCAAATTTGTCGAATGGAAAGGAACGGAGCAAATAATGTCATCTACGTATTTGTGTATGAAGGGCATAGTAAACGGTAACTGTGGCAGGACCATATCAAGTAAATGGTGCATAACCACCAAGGCTACAATAGGACTAATAGGAGATCCCATCGGTGTACCAAATAATTGTTGATAGAAATTATTATTAAAAGAGAAATAAGTATTATTAAAAGTAAATTCTAGTAACTTCAGAAAAGATGTTATCGAAAGCTCCGTGTTTGGAGAGATCAAGTCCCATTTTTCCCTAATAATATTCGACGCTAAATTTAGTGGTATATTAGTAAAAAGGGATACAACATCTAAAGAAATTAAAACGTAACCTGGCGGCAGAACAACACCATTTATATCATTAACAAAAGTAAACGTGTCTTTTACTTTATAGTCCGTTCTATCTGCTAATGATACTGTTAAAATATTAGATAAGAATTTTGATAAGTTATATGCAGTGGAATTAATGGAACTAATTATGGGTCTTATACAGACACCTGGTTTATGTATTTTAGGTAAACCGCAAAATTTAGAAAACGTAGAGTTGTATATCATAAGTTGTTTTGCCCATTCATCTGATAGGTCATCTGTATTTTTGATTTTTTGAACAATTCATTGTATCTCCGTTGTATGATCTCAGTCGGGTTGCCGAGTATTTTTTTATAAGTATTTTGATAATCTAGTAAAACATTACATTTGTTGATATAGTCTATCTTATTTAAAACAATTGTACATCCCCCCTTGTCAGCTTGAACTATATAAATTTTCGGCCGATCAGCTAGAAGACGCTTAGTTCGAAAAACACAAATTATGATAAACAGAAGGTTTATCTACAATAGAATGTTGTTGGTAGTTAGTAACAACATTAGTGGCCCTCGCTCGTAAAATGTCCTTATCTTCAACCGGACAGATATTTATGATGTTCTCAACGTCAGCCAAAAATTTAACCAAATCAAAAGTATTCGACACGAGAGAGACTCCAAACTTAGGACCTAACGAGAAGAAATCAGCTATGTCCGTCGGTATTTCAGTATTCGATAAATTTTTGAATCATTTACTATTATTTATAAAAGGTTTCTGCATTGAATTTGGAAATATTAATTTATTAAATTTAATATTTAAATTTGTACCGACTTTGTGAGTGATTTTTTTTAAAGTAGACTGTAATCTTCTATTAAACTCTTCTATGATATGACCAGAAAGTAATCTACTAATATTAAATTTAATTTATTTTAAATTAGATTATTTGAAAAATTGAATTGCAAGTAATTTTTATCTCAAAATTTAAAGTCTTATTACCCCACCTTAATAAAAATTCTTCTATTTTAGTTGAAAGTATCCCATTTGCGGTGACTACTAGTTTCTGTAACCTTAGGGTTCCTTCCCTTATGTGACGTGGTAAAATGCGATTACTTCTGCAGCGCAATAAGAAGATCCTTCTGCATACCAATCTTGCCAATTTTGCTGTTTAGATTAGACCATTGTTTTAACGTTGAAGTAGCTTGGTGACCAAATCTACTATAGATATCTTGATAGGAACCCATCTTTAATGACAATTGAAAGAAGTACTCGACCGTTTAATGTAAAGATAATGTAATTGCTTAATAATTACAAAATATTTGTAGTGATTCTATTGTGGTAACATACGGGTTGACTTCTTATAAAGCACTCATTCTGGATAACACTTACAACCAAGCTACCTATGAAATATACCTACCAAATACTTAGACCATTATTTTTGTTGTGGAATGTATCTAGATCTCTAATAGTGCAAAATTTAAAAAATGAAAATTTCAATGAATGCTCAAAGAAGCTACCGTTACCCTCCATACAGAAGGAGAGGCTATTTTTAAATTCCTTTCTTGCCCAATGAAATATTTCTATAGATGTTCTTCTGCATTCATTAACTAGCCATTATTGTCGTAAAATCAACTGGTGGTGTTTTGAAGAGATTGCAGATAATTCTAGAGGAAGAATTTAGAGCTTGTCAAATTTGGCAACATGATGGCCATTCTATTGCTTTACGCCTGCTAATCCAATAGGTCGCAGATCTCTGATTAAGCCAATTCCGAACATTAATATCATATCCTGCGGTGCTTCATTTTGTTGAAAAAATTGTGAGCATAGAATTTCCGTCTTAATCTCGTTCATTTTAAAGTTATGTTATGGGTACATGTATCGATGGTATTCTTCAACAACTTTAAGTAGACAGCACCATTCAATGTTTAGTTTATAAATAAAGGTCGGACTCCGGAATTCTTCAAATACTCCAAGCTCTCTAAAAATGTCAGGATTCTCATGGCTTCAACATTGCATTTATTTATAACATCGCATTAAAAAAATATATTTGTCGTTAAAGCATATGTTTTGTTCTTTTCGTTGAACATGTTTGTTGTTAACATGTGCGAACATGTTGTGTTAAAAAGATTGTCATATTCGTCAAATTTATGAGGAACGTGCACAGTTGAATTCAATCTGGGTTATTCCATTTAAGAGTTTCATTGGTTGCTTATTGCTAGATAGAGGGTGAGTGATACAAATATCAATAATAGGTTAAACAATGCCCGTCTTGTAATAGAAATTGACTGTTTTTTGTTTTTTTTTCCATTGTCCTCTTACATTTTGAGCTATCCACCGTCGATCCTTTTTAAAATTTTCGTAGAAATATGTCAAGTGTATGACTTTGTATTTATAATTTCCAACAACTATTATTTATTACTTCAATCCGTTTATCAAAAACAACTAACAAAATCAAAACTTTTTGTTGCAATACCTTGTTGCTATTAAGGCACTTCTTTATGTTTCTTTTGTCAATTTCTAGGTCTGTGGTTTAGTGTCCCAATATAATTAAAGTGTAAGACCATGATGGGACACGAATAGGTAGGAATTAAAAATCATTTAAACAAATTACACCGGAAATTGTTTCCAAGACCATATAATCGATTTTAAAATCTACTTACTTCTATATTCTCCGTTACTACTGCGATCAAAGGTGATACACAAAGCAATTTCGAAGTAATTACCATAATATTATCTAATCCATTGAGTTTTACAACAACAACGTGTATAGTTCGGTACTGTTTCCTTTGTATTAGACAATTTTACAGTTATAAAAGAAACCTATCTGAAATTTAACCAATCCTAAAATTCCAATGGGCAAACAAGCAACACAAGCAGAGGTAATCAAACAAGAAGAATGCTTAGAGAGTACCAACACGCTACACGCAGGAATAGTCAGCATCAACAGTATGAGAGCTATTCACGAGCGTATAGGAAAATTTTCTTTGTCTATCAGTAGTTTACGCGAACGTTAGTAGACGGCGTTGTTCGCGTGCAAGCGTCTGCCCCTCCGTATTCATGGCGTTTACGACGCGAAGTGAAAAGTAAGTGCACTTAATACTGAAAGACAGGAAGCGACTCAGAAAGTGGAACAGGAATCTCCAAAGCTACGCTCTCTTAACTGCTGCGATTTCAGGCCAGTGGATGTTATGTCCGCGCGTGTGTTCGCCTCACACCCTTTAACGGCACGGTACGACGCTTACGAGATGCGAAACAGGACGTCACGCGTTGGATGTTAGGTTATTAAAGTTATTCAAAGCGTCGACGCTGCAATAAAAGGACGAACGATGAAAGAATACGAATGGTACATGTCTGCGTGTTGAAGTACATGTACGGAAAATTACGCTCCACAAAATCGCTCAAAACCTAGCTTCTGGAGGTTTCTTCTATAATAAATTGCAAAGTTTGAAACGTACGTATTTATTAAATGGCAGAATATTCCAATAATGTACCTGGTACTATTACTACTTCTACCTGTTTTACATTGTATTTGACTTATTGTAATATTTTTAATATTTGATGGTCGCAATTTAAAGTGATAATTAAACTGGAATCTACCGTTTCCGATATCAATTCTAAATAGCGAACGTATTTAATTGATATAAAATGCATAAATATTACTATTATGTCGGGTCAATAGCCGCAGTGGTTAGACGGCTAACTATCGTTGCGGACGGACAATAGAAGCCGTGTTTCGATTCTCTGGAGGGACGGTGACATTTTTTCAGAGAGTTGAAATCCGTATCGACTTATGTAGTATTCACTGTTTGGAGCAAAGTGATTAACAGCGCGGTATTATAAAACGCGGTATGATGCTGTCACAAAGTCATTTGAACACATTTTAACACACAAAACTACACCGCGAGAGTTGCAGTCATAGCCATGTAAGCTACATAACAGAAAAGGTAAATAGAAGCACGCTAAGGACACGAGGAGTGCAACTAGTAGCATATCCAGATAATAACGTAGTAATAGCCAAAAGCCAACAAAAATTTACGAATGTAGTGGAGGAACTAATAAGAGAAGGAGAAAAAATGGGGCTAGAAATAAATGAAAGGAAAACTAAACTAATCTAACTCGGCAACAAACAGATAAGCGAAAAAAGCATTAAAATTGGGAAATATATATTCGAGCAGATAGAAAAATTTAAATACTTGGGAATACTGATTTATAGTGATGGGAAAAGAGAGACGGAAATAAAAGAAAAAATATTGGCAACAAATTGAGTATTTCACGCAAGTAAAAGATTCCTACAACATAAATGCCTGACGAGAACTACTAAACTAAAAATATACAGAACTGTGATATGTCCAGTGTTAATGTATGCCGCAGAAACAATGAGAATGAGTAAGAAGTGCGAAGAAGACCTTAGAATAGTAGAAAGAAAAATAATAAGAACAATATTGGGACCAGTTAAAGGAGGTGAAAATCAATATAGAAGGAGGACAAATGCTGAAATAATGCAAATAATTGGAGAAGACATAGTTAAGAAGATCAAACGACAAAGGATAAGATGGATTGGACATGAATGGAGAGCAAATGACGCGACGATCATAGAAATGTTGGTTTGGGACCCAAGTGGAGGAAGAAGAAGAGACAGGCCAAGGTCAAAATGGTGAAACGAAGTCATAGAAGATTTAAGCAGAGCAGGAATTACGAATTGGAAACGAAAGACCAGCAATAGAAGAACATGGAAGGAAATATGTGAGATGGGATACAAGTAGGGAAGAGAATTGATCCATCCCGAAGGAAATGGATTTAGAGAGCTTGTAGCGGCGTTCTGCCCTCCCCTTCTTCCTCCCCCTTCTCCTCACCCTCCTGAGGGTGTTTCAGCCGCTATATACTCGTATGTGTATATCTATATATTCTAATAGTGGAGTTTTAGTGTGGAGGTGGCGTGGAGAACGGTATCTTGAAAGGAACATGGCCCTACGTGTGCCATTTGGAGGTGAGGGTGTTACGGTTTGGGGTGACATAAGATTTAACGGTCGCAACGAGCTGGTGGTTTTGAGAAATCAATCCATAAATGCAGAGAGGTATAGGGACTTATGTATTTTGCCAATAGTTGTACCATTTACCTGAAATGTTGGAAGAAATTTCGTATTTGTGGACGATAATGCTCGTCCCCACCGGGGCCACATCGTCGAGGATATCATTGTTACCAATAATATTAAAAGAATGATATGGCCCCTAATTCTCCAGATTGCAATTGCATTCAGCATGTTTGGGACAAACTTGATCGACAGTTGCGATCTCGTGCTCGTCTTCCCACAACGGTAGATGAACTCACGGAAGCGGTGCGAGAAGAATGGAAAAGAATACTGCAAGAATTCATCAATAGGCTAATAGAAAACATACCACGAAGATGATTAGCTGTGCTACGAGCTCGAGGGGGACCTACAAAATATTAAAATTGAAGTTGCCACATTTAAAGTTATTTTTTATGTAAAAAATATAATTAAAACATAATTTTTTTGAATTATCACTTAAGTTTATTTTTTGACAATTTATTAATTCTGATCATTAAGTTAGTGTTAAATGATTTTTAATAGTAAAAAAATACATATTTTGTTATATTCCTGCCGCCTTTTGCTTTTTTGTTAATTTATTTTGGAAAACAGTTGATTATTTTTTCATTAGTGGACCACTTCAATTGAACAGCAGTTTATTTGATATATTAAATGTCAATTTCTTCCACTGAAGAAGTATTTTAAACATAATTTACGGTTTGGAATAAATTGACTTTAATTAATTACAGTAGCTTAATTAAGTACAGTTTTATTTGACCTACAACTGGAAATATATCTGGGATTAAAAGATTGGACCGGACGCACGCTTCAAATCGACGAAGGAATTTCCTGGAAGCTTTTGTGATCATATTGATTATAACGGAATATATACTTCGTGGGTGTTTGCGTATTAAATCACCTGTATCAATAACTACCGTAGAATATATAACTTCTTTCTGATATCCTTATAAAAGGGAAGTTTAGAAGGTTTAAACCCGGCGACCTAATTGCCCACCGAACAGATCCGTTGATAACAATCTATTAGGATACATGTAATTTAAGCGAGTTTCATATAAGTTGCAACCTGTAAAATTTTACAAATTATTGAAATATTGTATCAATATTTTTATGACATTTACTTTTATCTGTTATTTTTATTATTTGGAGTTAAATATTTGATGAATATTTGTTTTCGTCCTGTTCTAATTTGTACATCAATTATAAACAAAAAATATAAGGAAACCGGTTTGAAAAAATGACAGGTGGTTTCTTGGAGCGTAGGTTATGGAGGGATAGTTTTGTACATGGCGTGTGTTAAGGTTATCTATTGATAGATTATTTATGTCTACAAATAAGGAAAACATCACTTGTACATAATATTGAATCTGGAAAAACCGATAAGTAATGTCTTTGGTTAGATATTTTGATATGTATGTAATTTACAGTCAATTAATAACTAATAATACTTCATATTTACAGTGGCGTCCTTAACCATTTTCCTTTCTCCAGTGTTATTATTTGAATGAAAGGCGCCCTCACT
This sequence comes from Holotrichia oblita, assembly GCA_023690525.1. Classification (NCBI taxonomy): domain Eukaryota; kingdom Metazoa; phylum Arthropoda; class Insecta; order Coleoptera; family Scarabaeidae; genus Holotrichia; species Holotrichia oblita. The sequence continues at coordinate 86,393,823 of CM043015.1, read as the reverse complement.
ATAGAGAATCGTATATTTTTGTTAATATGTTTATATTTGTTAATATGTTAAGAATGATGTAATTCGATTACCGGTTTTATTGGATTTATTTTAATTAAAACAACTTGCATATTCTGACTTGTCTTCTAAGACAACTGAATACCAAATCCAAGTATAACATACATACTTACACCAAATTAAGTTGATAATTATAGAGATATGCAGCTCATATATTCTTAAGAATACTACGCTTGCCGAAACAATTTGTTAATAACTTCAAGCTGCAATACAATCGAAAGTGTTGCCAATTTTTTATTATAAATTAACCGCTTAATAATTTTTGAGAGATGATATGAAAACAGACTAATTGGTAAAGTTAACGCACTAAGTCAATTTATCTGATATTTGGTTGATAACAAGGAAAAAAGAAAAATTTTTAAATACGTAATACATCTATTACCTTCATAATTTCATATTCTTGCATAGGACAACCCTCCTGTTGATAAAAATCATCAGCTATCTTTGTGTCTCGCCTGCCCTCGTCTCCGACTTCGTTCTCGACGTCGTTGGGGGCCGTCGACGTGTCTCCTATAACTTCATCCGCTGCTTCTTCTTCTTCGTTTTCTCCACCGGCATCTTCCTCTTCGAGAAGTTCGTCCTCGTCTTCGCCATCCTTGGAATCCGCTTGAGAACGGCTCGTGGTTGACTGCAAGCCGAAAAGAAAATGAAACGTGTCAGCTTATTAGAGAAAGGCACGGCCCGCATACGCTTTGACAAATTTACGGCGGCGGTGCGATGATGCGTTGTGCTATAGAGGACCATTACTCATCTTGAACCGTATGTCAGTTAGAAATTGAGTTTAAAGCACGAGCGTATGTGCATTCGTCTCAGTGGCGGTTCTCTATATGAATGTGGTGAAGTGATGTTTCATGTAAAGTCCGCAAATTATTGGATAATTTTCTTGAAGTAAATTTTATTCTCTCGTTAGCATATTTCAATGAGTATTCGAGTTGGTTTCAATTGTTTTGTCGAAATTCATATGTGTAAAATGAGTGTAATGTAATTGTACAGGGTGCTCCACTAAGAGAGGTGAGCGACTGTATCTCGGAAAGTATTTGTAAAGTAGCCAAGAGAAATATCAGGAAATTATTTTCAAGTTCCAGATTTTACCGCTAAGTGGCGCAACTGCTATGTTCAAATCAAAAATTCCTATTATCTCAGAAAATCCCAGAATAAGCTAGAACTTTGATATCATCAATTGAAAGCCCAATACCATATAATTTTCTTTCGTGACATTTTTTTTGTATCTGTCATAATAAGGGAGGGGGAAGACCATCTATTTGTCAATGTTTAAAGTTTAATGTTTCTGTTACTATTCAACCTATCCGAACAATTTTGGACTCGTTTGCAAGGGAATTGTGTGGATTTTAAGCAGGCTTTATATGCTATATCCATTAGTTTCAAACCGATAAACTAGAGGTCGCTTTCTGCAGCGGTAACATAGTTTTACGATTTTCTTAAAAAAATTAAATAGAACGATACTATTGCGTTAATAGGTTCGTAAGCGGATTTAAATTACACATCGCAGAATGCAGCAATAGCTCAAAGAGTAGATATGCGTTGCAATATCCACATCACCATCATTTCAGAAGAAGAGTTTTTTCCGCTTTTGATGCCACTGGACTTCCTCCGTAATGAATTGCCAGTTTTATTGGAAGATTTGCCTCTTCAAACCAGGCAAAATATATTCATTCAGCTTGACGGCTGTCTGGCAATTTAACGGAAATATTAAACTTTAAACATTGACGAATAGATGGTCTTCCCCCTCCCTTATTATGACAGATACGAAAAAATTTCACTAAAGAAAATTACATATTCTGCGATTTTCTGAGATAATAGGAATTTTAGATTTGAACATAGCAGTTACGCCACCTAGCGGCAAAATCTGGAACTTGAAAATAATTTCCAGAAATTTCTCTTGGCTACTTTAACTATCAAAATTTTTTCCCGCAGAACCTAGGACAAATACTTTCCGAGATACAGCCGCTTACCTCTTTTAGTGGCGCATCTGTACAACATTTTATGTATCCTTTTAAGAATGAATTACAAGTATAGGGTGTATATAATTATATTATATAGGAGTAATATATTATAATTAATAGGGCAGTTAAAGCTGAACGCATTTTGAGGCAGGGTTTGCGTTTGAACCGTTTAAGTATTATTTTAATGATTTTAAAATAATACCCAGAACGTACTAGTATATAAACAATGCAAAAGAATGTTTTACATCCTCGGTTTGTTGAAGTTAATTTTTTGACTTATTATTATCAGAGTTGCATTTTAATTAGGTCCAAAATTAATGAAGAGATTGTATTAAATAAATAAACTAATCCATTAAAATTGGAACTAAGTACCACTTGTGTTTTTTGACGTAGAAATAACGAGTCGCTACTGGATGAAACGCGAGAGTGAGCTTCGCGCACGCGATGTATTCGTTTTAAATCGGATGAAACGCAGGATAAAGCGACGATTGGGTACCCGACTGGTGCATCACTCTAGTGATGCCATTCAAGTCATTAATTTTGGAAAGCGCTCCCCTGACACATGAAGGGAATGCGCGATGTTCCTTTTTCTTGGCGTTTACTGCGAGCGGAATTCCATCTGTCATTATGAATTGCAGCTCGTGTTGCTTGTACGTTAGCCGAAGCAATGATGGTGGTGATTTAAATTTTAATAGCGGTAGGTCTGAGGCATTATATAAAAAATACATGATATATTTTGCTAATGTACTCGAAGTATTGGCTAAAACAGCTTTATTTATAGTGAAATTTTTATAGACCTGAAGTGATTGATTTAGATTATATTCTCTGAATATAGTCCATGGTAAGAGTATGCATTTAAATGGATTAGATTGAGTTAACGTTTACTTTTAAAACTGTGTAGCAATATAAAATAATTATATGCAGAACTTTCTAATTTTTAATAATCTGCAACACCATGGGACGATACAGAACAAACTTGATACAATATGAAAGAACAAGGATTTTGAGAAGAGACTTGATTCATGCATTCGAAATGACGGATATTCACCTGGACGACATTATTTTCGACAAATAATTCTCACAAATACTAAAATGGCAACTAATGAGCTTTGATTTAATGTGAATAAACGTACATTAATTTTAAAATTAACTCATTATTTATTTAAACCGTCCGTCTCCCGTGTGTCACCCTGTATAACTATTATACATATCCACTCACCAAAAAAAAACTAAAAATAATACTTTTTGTGTATGTGTAATCACTTCTTAATTTATAATTCGTCAAATTAACTTTAATTGTGGATTTCTAATATATACAAGTGCTATGCAGAGAGCAAATAGCATAACCCGTACAGTTTTTTTAGGAAAATATATTATTGGGATTCTGTACAGATAGTTTTATTTTCGACGTATATACAAGGTCTTTTGGTAGCCATAAATGATAGAAGCTGGCGGTCCTCACATTACTGTGCTGTACTTTAACTGTTACTTGTAGCTCTAACACTTCTTCATGTATTGGAAAGGTAAAAGCTGCCTGGGACTCGCTGTATACAGGGTGGGCCACTTAAAATGATGCACTGAAATTATAGCCAAACTAAATAAGACATTTACTGGACCAGATAAAGTTATAAAGTTCCAAGGGAAGCACATTAATAAAAATGTGGTTTTTATATCATTCATCATAACGTCATACCGAAATCAATTTGCATTTATTTAAATGGAATATGGTATTTTTATTGTAAATTTCTTAAACAGCAAATTTTTTAACGTATAACTGTATAAAATATGACCGATTTTAATAAGAAATGAAATCAACAACTTCTTGAAATTGCCGCCAATATTTAAAATTTTGAAGCGCGCAAATATTGTTACTTACCTGAAGCATATTTGCGTAAAACGCAAAATTTGAATTGGGCTCTAGATATATATATGTCATATGTCACTTGGCAATTGACAAACGTTCAAAATGAATTATTCGTTTGGTAGCTTCTGTAGATTTCATAGTTTACACTTCATTCATTCATTTTAAGATAAGCAAATGGCAGAATAGTGATGTAAGTCAAATCTGACAAATGTCATAGACATTAAAACATTTGTTATGCAAAATATCGGTAAACTAACAAATTTCATTCTTTGTAATTATGTATAATGTAATTTTTTCAACCGCCAATTAATAGTATTATAGTTTTATTTTAAAAATATGTCGTTCGGAGGTGGAGTCGAACCACCAAGTATGGCTATCGCAGCCTACCCGCAACACCGTTGCGTCACCTGACGACTCGACTTCCACATATAATTTTCACAAATATATGTGAACGAGATGTAAAGCCCTAGGATAGGGATCGTTCACATATATTTGTACATTTTTCTGAAAATGTGCTCCTCGTCGACCTCTATAGATCTACCTGGTTGGATTTTAACATTTTTACTTAGCTTCGCCGTAATTCTAGAGCATCATTTTAAGTGGCCCATCCTTTATATCTGCCTCATTTAATTGATATCACTTGTGCCTTATTTTTTAAATTAAGGCAGATATGAAAATACTCTTTGTACGATTGTTTAAAAAAAAAGGACACCAATGTGAAAACCAAAAGCTTCTCTCTTTTATGGTTATGAAAAATCTAAAAACAAAAAAAAACGTTGTACGGCTGTACTAAAGAGAAATGGTCTGATAAGTAATGTTTAAATTCTTAAAGCTGTCTTTACAGGAATTGATTGAATTTTAAAACACATTAAAAAAAATTCTCTGATTAAATTATGTATATTCGATAACCATAATTTTTTAATAATAATAATAATAATAGTTTATTGCCCAACAGAATAAAAATTCCAATTACAGGACAAAAAGATTAAAAAAAACACTATATTTAGGTGCATAAACAGATTTCGCTTAAGAATTCAATTGTGCAATTCAAATAGAAATTGTGGCTGTTATTGCTAAATGAAAGAAATGCTTTATTACAATACGTTGAAAATAAATTATAAAAGAAATCACTTATATACGTATGAAGATATCGCAATTTGAATCATGTAGTATATAAATGCAATAACATGTACAAAGCGTAAGTTAGTTGCATGCACAATTACATGCATAAAGGACTGTTGTATGATATTTTTTTGCCGTTTTCATTTTAATAGTTTTTATTTTTGTCGTAGTATCGTGTAAAAATAGACTCGCAAAAATACAGAAGTAAAGATACGAACCTCATACTCATTTGCATCTGTGACGAGTGGGATTACTCTGGTGGCGTTGAACAGTTGAGGGGAAACCGTCGTGGCAAACTCGTTGAAATATAGGTTACTGTGGTGTGGTAGGGTAGGCGCCCAACCCTTTCCTGCAAAATGAACGCAATCAGTGCTGGTCGCTCAGACCGTCGGCGAATTGCTTTATTTGCATGGAAAAAGTGCACGTTGCGAAAAATATTCCTTCACATCTGCGACGGATGGAAATGTGCCCTTTCGAAATTCATTCGATTCCTATACGCATTCCTATGTAAATTAATCCGTTTAAGGAATTAACGTTCTCAATCTCTTTTCTACTATGGTGTAGTTTAATTTCTCTTAATTAATGCGGATGTCGATTCGATTTAATTGCAAGCCTGATTGAGTGTTTGATTTACATACGTAAGTCGTATTTACATTGGACTAATTTAAATTAACGTATTTTAATTGGAAATTAATTTATTATTCCGGTTACTCACAACGAGCAGTTGAATCTTCGTAAATTGTAATTAAATCCTTAGGTTTAAATGTAGTTACGTACGAAATATATAAATGGAAAATGTCATTGGTTGTAAAAATCACAATATAGGGCTAGTATTCGTCAAGAAGACTATATTATTTTTAAATGGTATATTTACTTTGAGTTATAAAAGGAGTAATTTCACATTATTAACAATATTAAAAGTTCCCCCAAAATTAATGTTAGTTTCCGTTGTACGTAATGGAATGTTTGCTAAAAGCACTGGCTTTCTCAATTAATACACACAGAAGACTGTTTCTTAATAATGAACGAAAATTTCCGTGTAGTAAATATTTTAAGTTAAACCAAAATGAAGCTTTTGTTAAATACGTATAGATGCAAAAATATTTAATTGACTACGATAAAATAAAGTTTTTTTAAATTATATTTTAAATAATGTTATCATATTCTTGTTATTGCGGTAGCAGTCTTTACAATAAGATATAAAAGTTTTATCAAGATCGAAAGTTAATTTTTTAAACAGTTTAAAATTATATTTTTCATCATTTCTGCAGAACCAATATAGTTCGCCATTAATATCAATAATTAATAATATCAATGTTTAAGCCAAATGCAAGCGGTAGTTACGTTTGCGCATTAATTATTTAAACTTGGGGACCAACACGGAGAGGCTTAGTTATAAGGATGTGGCGCGAGTCTGTATATAGAGACACAAATAATAACGTCTTTGTAGCCTATACACCATCTGTCCCAGATCCAATGAATCTGGTCTAAAAAAATACAAAACGTTTATTGTTCTGATTTTTTATTATCTTGTTTATTCAAAATAATCTCCTTCTGAGTCAATATAGTGGACGAAACGTTAAATAAATTTTTCGAAACATTTTTTTATAGTCATCGGCTGGAATGGAATTTAGGATGACACTCGAAGTCTTTTGGATAACCAACCAGAAGTCGCACGGAGCCAAATCAGGTAAATACGGTGGATGATCGATAACAATGATGCCTTTCTTGGTCAAGAATTCATGTACCACGATGGTAGTGCAACAAAAACCAACTGCCTGGCTTTCGATATTTCGGTCGAACTCGTCGAATTCTGGCCCACAATCCAGGATAATATTCTGCGTTCACCATTCAAATGGCTGCTCAAACATCAAGTACCACAACCTCTCTACACGGCAGAGAATCCGAGAACCGAAGAGCAGCCATCAACAGTGGCCGTGAAAGCCTGAAGACTACTTTACACACCTCTACGGAGAGGAAACGTTTACGCTTACGAAGAAACTGGAAGATGTACGACTAAAGAAGTCAAAATTGCTGAGCCAACTGGCATTTCTTAGTTTGTTTCTTCGCTAACAGTGTTGTATTGGGCAAGACTGTTCTATAAAACTTGATAGGATAGCTTTTTGGAAATAATATATTGCGTAATATAATGCGTAGAACCAGAAAGCAGCTATCGAATGACAGAATAAATAAGTTTATTAGGAAATTTAAAATCTTAAAATCCGATGCTAAAATAATTAGCGAAGTGTGCTACACATCTTTGACGTGCTTGAGCGTAAGAGGGTGCAGAATAGACGTAAACTCTATAGAATACGTATTCCACATTAATTAGATTATTACCTTTGTCCTTCCTGCACTTTTAATATTCTGTGAAAAGAGAAAGGACAGTAAAAAGTCAACCACTCCCTTGGTTAGACTTGGCAGCATTTTGAAGGTGTTTATCAAGAGGTAATAGGAGAAGAAAACAGAAGAGAGGTAAAAGAAGACAGGGAAAATATAATAAATAAATAATAGCACTAAATTATCTCAGATTTCAAACCATATACATACATATGTAGATTAAGGTTGCATGGCCAGTGGGGTGTGGTCTCTCCATATACGGTAATTGTTTTTAAAATCTCCATTCAAAATTTCTTAAAAGTTAAAAAACTATAGATAAAAGAAAAAGATAATTCCAATCACAGAGCAATATATATTTTTTTAAATTTAACTATCCTATGCGTTTCTAAGCTTCACACACAAAATTTTTATTTTTTATCTATTTATGTGTCTTAAAACTGGCTTGTTTTCCTCTTATACGTCAAACAGTTAGATCAAATCTTTTGTCAACATTATCTGAAGTTCTAAATGCACGTTGCTGGTGGAATCAATAAGTGGAAGAGACTAATGTTGTAATGAATAAATAATTACTTCTAAGGCACAGAACCGTGAGACTATAAATCATAGCCTTTTGAAAGTTTAAGCAGCTGCTATTAAAGTCCGCTGTTGAAACTTTTAGAAGCTGCAAATTAACAACATAATGAATCCCTGTCAAGAAGAAATTTTTACCTGTAATGATTTGCATTCTTTACTATTTTCTTCGTCGTCATTTTTATTTTGTATACATTATTCCAATTAGTGTTCAGGACTTGTATTACTACTTACATTTCTAAATATTATTTATAATTAAAATTTACTACGGTATATACCATGTTTAACGCAATGCACTCCTCGTTCTACGCTGATTGCAGTTTTTGTTAGACAAGCTGCTCTGTGTAACTCGCAGTGGTTCGGGTATATGTGTCCGTCAGAACCGCAAACGAGTTTTCTGTGAACGTTGCACTGCCGTTGACAAATACAGATCGCTTCCCCGTACAACGTGAGAGTGCATTCATGGCCCTTCATGCAGTAGTGCACCAGACATGGATCTGAAAAAAAAAAACATAAAATAGAATGCACGCGAAATAGGACAAGCTTGCGTTGTTTTGGTTAGTTTTGTTGGAAATGCAGGGGGAGGAAAATATCACTTACGTTAGGTATATGCGTCTCTGCTGTAGCGAAAATTCTATCAAACAACGCAAAAACTTTTGAGTGTGTGTTTTCGGATCTTTGCTGAAGATAAATGATATAGTGAATATAATACTGTATGCGGCAGAACAAAGGTAACTGAAATTGCAAACGTATTCGGAAAATCAATATGTAATTATCATATTATGTAATAATTAACGACGACGACACATATCTAAATGCCGCGATATAGCATGTGTTCAAATTGTGCATCCTCACGTCTTACACATTGTTCAAAACGGTACTTTAGATTGATGAACATATTAATAAAAGCAGGTTTTTCCGAGGAGACAAAAATGACTGTATGAACATTTCCAGATGGCTCATCTGATCGGAAAACGTACTTTTTCAGCATGTCCCACATGTTGGCATTCAGGAACGTGAGATCCGGGGAGTGTGCAGGGAACGACAATTCTGTTATAATAGGGTAATCGCGCCAGCTTATACATTTGAGCGAAACGCTGAGCAATTTGAATGCGATATGCAATTCTGCGAGCAGACCTATCACTCACATGAAGTTTCAGCAATGTTTGTTGTAGACTATGCTTTGAGGACTGTAGCACTTGTTGTAGAAATCGCCCATGATTCTCGTTTGTGTTAACGGTTGCGCCCAGTTGTTCCCGACGTTTGATGCAAGACTGATCTCGTACGATGGAACTTTTCGACATTAGCTAGAATTGTTTTTTTACTTGGTACCCTCTTCTTAAATTGTTCCTTATAATGTTATCTAACATGGCGTAGGTTCGGTCCATTCTGACGGCCAACTCCGTATGACCGGAAATAATGCCGGAGGATAAAAACTTTCTCCTCTCTTATAAGAACCATAATCATAACACAAACCCCAACACTAAATATACAATATGTCGTTCTATTATACAGAATAAATAATCACTTACAATTAGTTACTACGGAAACCACAACCACAAACAACCCACAATATCAGTTACCTTTGTTTTGCAGTATGCTTCGAATATAAAAATTAACGCCCAATTTTTACACTTAGAATATAAATATATTTTGTTAAGAATAAGACTTGTTGACCAATATTAGTTCTATTCTCTTTGTCCGTTGTAAAAATAATATAATTGTGAATAATTTAAAGTGTTAATTCAATAAAAAGAATAAGATGACAATAAGAGAATAATACTCTCTTATTTTTCTTCCTTCTTTTGTGTTTTATCGATTCTGCTATTTATTCATGAGCGATTGAAATTTTGGGTTCCTCTCCCCTCATTCTTTTCAATTCTTTGTTCTTACATGTAATTCCATAGTATTTGTCTTGCAATTTCAATATTTAAATTACCATATTAGCCTTTTATACATATACCAGGTGTCTCAACAAGGGTAACGAGATACGGTGTAAGGGAAACGGATGTACCTAGAAATTTGAAACAAAAAAATTGTTGAGTAAATCGGCTAACAAAAAATGCTGGAAATTGTTTTCGAGTTTCTGAAATGGAAAATATGTGATAACACTAAATATTTGAAAACGGGTGACAATATCACAACGTAGTACTAATATCAGATATTAAACACTATGGTGTCCTTAAAAGCATTGTAAAAAAAAGTAATAAAGATAAACAACAAAATTTTATTTCGATTTAAAATATCGTTTGGCATCCCAAATAATAAATTAGCATTTTATTTGGTAAATTAGGAATAATGAAACATTAATAACAAATCTTAAAGTGGAAATGCTTCCCAAAATGTAATTTTTTTTAGTATAAATTTCTTTTATTTATATTTTAGGTTAGGATAAAGATATTGAGATGCGGTTCTCACTGGCTTGTTAGGCTCTTGATTGACTATGTAATGACGTAAAAAAAGTGATATTGCATTTAATTTTTTTGCAGTAAATTAATTTGTTTGCGATTATGTCAGAACACGCCATCTGACGGCAAGGTAAGCAAACATATTCCCCTCACTCACAGTTCAATTGATAGTCTAGGAAACCCCTTTTTTAACGACTCCAAGTTTATTAAGATACGTTACGCCTTTTTAGTGTTATCGACATTTATATTCGAAAATATTCTAGCGCCCCCCACCACTTTCTTTTCAGAGATAGAGCAAAAAGCATTTAACAAACAATATTTGAATTTGTCTCAGCTTTAAAACAGTATTCACTATGACTATCATGAATATAAGAAAATGTGGAGAAAACGGGGTTTAAAATTCAGGATGGCAATTACACCCCCTGGAGGCCATTTCAGAAACTCGAAAATAATTTCCAGCATTTTCTCTTAACCGATTTACTCAACAATTTTTTTGTTTCAAAGTTCTAGGTACATCCGTTTCCCTAATACCGTACCTCGTTACCCTTGTTGGGACACCCGTATATTTAACGGGTGGCAGATTGGCTGTAGAGAATTTATTTGAGAAACCTGATCACAACGATGACGAACTTTATTGTACGAAAAGTTTAAGTTTGCTTTACCCACGGAGATATACTTGGTCGTCTGATGTTACGAAACCCTAGGTCATCTATGAAGGAACTATTTGAATAAATTTACCTAGTTTTTTTGATCAACGCGCTGCATGCGTTCGTAAACAATGAAAAAGCCCTATTATATACGATTTTTTCATATTTCAATGCTCATTATTTAATGAAAAGCTACAAGACGAGGTTTAAGGAGAAGATGAAAAAAACCGCACTATATATACCGGCAGCAGAATATAATTATTGTGTAGGATACTGTAATCGTACATGTCTAGTGCATCTAGACCAAACAATGAGGAGTTGCCGTTATGTAAACAAACTACTGCGTCTTGTCGTACTGCCCGATGATCGATGGTGCGTAGGTTTTGTTTACATGCGCGACAACACATAACCACATGTAGTAGTGGATGAAAGAGTGTAAGTATCGTACTCAGAAGTGATCGGATCATTGTTCTGAGGCTACTTCTATCCCTATAAGTGTTATTATAGTGGTATTATTTCGAAAAGAAAAACGCTTAACTTCTGTGGTAGTATAACTGTTTCCCTAAGAGAAGGTTATCCGGAAGTGTATCAGACATTTATCGTTAAAAGTATAAGTATTGTCAGGGAAGAGAGAGCGGTCAATGGTACATCATGGAAAACGTGACGATTATTTCATATACTTTTACTATAGCACACAAACATAGACATGTAATTACTCAAATTGCATTAGTTTTAGCAGCTACCTTATCTATAAAAAATGCGTAAACAAAATAAGGAATCGATTCCGCTCGATTAAAACTTTCAGAATAGTCGTTATTCATGTTAGAACAGGAATGCTAACTATTTCTTAAGAAAATTCTTGTGCGGGAAGTAAAAAAGTGTAATCTAACATTTTTAGGGTAATATTTTCATCTTTTCGGACAAAGTGCGGTATCGACGTACTCCAACGCAGATAAACTGTTTTTTTCCACTACTAGCGTTAGAAGACGTCATTATTTGGTATGTTTTCGGGCCGAGAAGATGAATTTCTCTCCTAGTAGTCAATAATAGTAATTATATACCAAGGAAGAAGACATTTTTCTCAGCCGAGTAGCATTATTGTATTTATTGTATTATTATAAATAATGGCTAAGAGGCTGAGAAAATCTTCTCTGCCGTGGTTTATATACTATTTTTCCACTACTAGCATATTTAACCGCTTTCTCAATAATAATGTAATATAATAAGCCGTTCCGATAAATGATTAATTTAAGATATCCATAGAAAACATGTTAGTCTGTACAAACAAATGAATAAACATTTAATGTCAAATTGAGATTTTATTCATGTCTTGTCACAATACCAAAAAAAATGTCAGACAGTAGTTGTACTCCTCCAGAAATCCGCAAGGAGCAAATCAAATAGAGTATCAAAAATACTGGTACACTGGCTTGCAATAAAATCTCGTACACCTTAATGTCAAGCAAGCTAATTTTTGAAGATTATTTTTCAATGTAAGCTGACTTTAGATTTGACGGATGTGACACACTATGCATAGAGGTTATGGTGACATAAAAATAGTGTACTTTTGGAAATGAAACGTCAAATTAGAAATGTCACAAAAAGGTGAAATCAATATAGGTAAAACTAGGTGTACGAGATTTTATTGCAAGCCAGTACGTCAGGAGTTAACATAACCTGCCATAATTGCGCTATTAATTATTATTTTAATAAGTAGTGTTTACCAAATTACGTATTTCCTACTTTGTTTATTCATGTTAAATGTTAACCTAACCTTTTTTCTTAAATTGCGGATTTCATTCGTGCATCTATACGACATCTATGGTTTTATATTCAAATTATTTCTATTCTATACATTTTTATTGAATAAATCATAATTTTATTATTGTCAATTGTTTTTATTATTTACTAGTAGGAGATAATTTTTATTATTGACTACTAGGAGAGAAATTCATCTTCTCGGCCCGAAAACATACCAAATAATGACGTTTTCTAACGCTAGTAGTGGAAAATAAAAATTATCTCCTACTAGTAAATAATAAAAACAATTGACAATAATAAAATTATGATTTATTCAATAAAAATGTATAGAATAGAAATAATTTGAATATAAAACCATAGATGTCGTATAGATGCACGAATGAAATCCGCAATTCAAGAAAAAAGGTTAGGTTAACATTTAACATAAATAAACAAGGTAGGAAATACGTAATTTGGTAAACACTACTTATTAAAATAATAATTAATAGCGCAATTATGGCAGGTTATGTTAATTCCTGACGTACTGGCTTCTAATAAAATCTCGTACACCTAGTTTTACCTATATTGATTTCACCTTTTGTGACATTTCTAATTTGACGTTTCATTTCCAAAAGTACACTATTTTTATAAGTCACCATAACCTCTATGCATAGTGTGCCACATCCGTCAAATCTAACGTCAGCTTACATTGAAAAATAATCTTCAAAAATTAGCTTGCTTGACATTAAGGTGTACGAGATTTTATTGCAAGCTAGTGTACCAGTATTTTTGATAATCTATTTGATTTGCTTCCTTGCGGATTTCTGAAGGAGTACAACTACTGCCTGACATTTTTTTTTGGTATTGTGACTCTATGTATTGTGACAAGACATGAATAAAATCTCAATTTGACATTAAATGTTTATTCATTTGTTTTTACAGACTAACATGTTTTCTATGGATATCTTAAATTAAACATTTATCGGAACGGCTTATTATATTGTATTATTATTGAGAAAGCAGTTAAATATGCTAATAGTGGAAAAAAAATAGTATATAAACCACGGCAGAGAAGATTTTTTCTCAGCCTCTTAGCCATTATTTCCGTCGACGCTTCGCGTCTCGGGAAATAATGCTACTCGGCTGAGAAAAATGTCTTCCCTCCCTTGGTATATAATTACTATTTTTACATTTAGGTGTATTTAATCTCCTAGTCAATGTATTATTGAGTTATGGATAATTCGTTGTGTTTGTGGTACAAGGCAAAAATTACGCTCGACGTGATTATAACTGTTACTATTTTGTGTAAAAACCGATCTATATTCTAACACCAACTGAAAGAATAATCCCCCCAATTTCCTCAAAAATTCTTCTGGGTATTCGACACATTTGGGAAATTGTCGGTCGAAGACTTCAGCGAGACAAACATTGAAATGAAGTGGTTGGCTATCCCTAGACGTACCTACTACACAATCCCTGATAAATGTCTCACCATGTTGTTCTGATCTGGGTGGATCGAGGAGGGTACTCCATCTATGAATGCACTCTCTAGCAGTGCTGAATCGCTCTCCTGGTGAATATAAGCCCTAGTACTAATTTTACAGCAAATTTCACTGCGTTATGTTCATATGTTTGGGTTATACAGGTATGCTCGTGAATTGCGTTCAATAGTGTATTGTGTAGTGCGGCTGCACAGTGTTGTGAGAGAACGGTGGGAGACGGAGTTCAATTCTCCAAGGAGGAGTGACTTTTTTCGCGGATAATTGTATCCCGATCGGCCTGCCATTTGTCGATGGGATCAAAGTATTTAACAGTGCAGCATTATAAATGGCGAAAGAGTACTGTAGCAAGGCCATTGAATAAACACACAAACTACACAGCAAGATTTGGTCATACAAGCGATATAGCTCAAGAAGCCGCTGTAACTAGCACCCACTACAGATAAAAAATACATAGCTTCAAATTCTGAAATAAGTAAATATTAAATGGATTTAGCTAACAACAAAGGTGTGGTCCTATCGACTACTAACTACTCACATTCAAAGAGTTTAGTCTTAGAAGAGAATTACAGTAGTTCTTTGACATCTCAGCGCTGAGGGCTGATTTCTTACTACTACTGAATGGTTTGCTTTGACAGAGTACATGAAATAGTGTTTTATCGCCTTCATATTCATAGAAAAGGTACCGAGGAGTTAAATTCAGACCTTAATGAAGGTAGGTGAGTGGAGTGTGTTGTGATATTTAAAAACAAAAATTTGTTGGTTGTGCTGAAATCCACTCTTAAACCGTTAAACACTCATGCGAAAATTTATGTATAAATTTTTAATTTTCTTAATTTAATTCAAACTGAAATACATAGTACAAATGCTAAAATGTAAAAGATGTGCCATAACGAATTTCAATAAGATCTGTGCAGAGGTTGCTTCTGGTTCTATAAAAGATATATTGAAGGAATTTTTTTGTTAGTTTCTCGGCTTTGTAATCTCCTTTTGTACTAGAATACTCAGGACATCAAATCCGTTTGATAATGTTTCTCATATTTAGCTCTTGCTGAATCTCTAAAAACTCTAGAATAAGTGCTGAAGTGACCGCGTGGAATTATGACACACATTTATCTGTTCCATGTCAACGTACCAATGTACATAGTTCGGAATTGTGCTGGCTCGTCGACCATACCCTGTAATTAGATCTGTCTAAAAGTTTACATCTGTCTTCATATGCTATTAGACCTTTAATCTTTCTATTCGATCTTCTTTCATTGATTGATTGATTTGGCCAGGTTTCATTTAATACCATCCCCTTAACACCGCGGCCTATGGCCTATTGTATTATTCGGTATCAAGTGAATTTCCTTATGTAAACAGGTTTTCCCTTTTACTAGGTTTAGTAGCCCGTGTGGTAGGTCTTTTCCCGGTAGACCTGTCAGAAGGTTAATTGGCTCAGCAGTGGCTCTCCGTCGTTCCAACGCAACGCATTCGAATATAACATGGTAGGCTGTCTCCTCCTCCTTATTGCATAGTCTACATATAGGTTCGTCCTTAAAGGTGCCAATTTTATGTAGATATTTCTTTAGACAGCCGTGTCCTGTTATCACACTAGTGACTGTTCTAAGCTGTAACCGAATGAGAGCCAGCACATCTGTTGCCAACTGCAGTAATGGCTGCATCATCATTCGTTTCCTGTGAATCTGCCCTTCAACGCTCTCCCAGTGTGCCTGGTGTGTTTTCAGGTCCGGCGAATATTGTTGCAGAACCTTTTGTTGGTAGCTTGTTTGCTATTTCGTTACCTGCTACACCCTTGTGTGTCGGCACCCACACCAAGGTTACCTTGTTGTGTTTGGCCAGGGTTCTTAGGTTTTCCAGGCAATCCCAAGCTAGCCTCGACGTTATCTGATAAGCTGCTAGTGTCTTTAGAGCCGCTTGGCTAACCGACAGAATATGGATCAGCTGGCCGCTTGGTTGTCTCTCTGATGCTCTTAGGGCACATGTGTCTATAGCTAGTATTTCCGTTTGGTATACGGTGGTATATTGCCCTAGTGTCATATATTCTTTATGATTTAGAGTTTCACTATATATACCTGCTCCAGAACCTGTGGTTTTGGTCCCCTGGTTTCTGTTTTTCTCTCCACTTATCCCAATCTAGGACGACCTTGAAGGGTTTATCGAAGGAGAGTTTGGGAATCATTGTATCACTACCTATCTCAAAGATGAGGTTTGTGATTTCAGTCGTTATGCTGGCGTGTCCTGAAGTGTTTTGGTCTCTCCAGTTTCCAGCACATTTCAGTTTATATGCCCCAATTCTTGCTTCCCTTCTTATGTAAATGTCCAAGGGGGGTATATTTAGCATGGTTTCCATAGCAGCTGTTGGCGTGCTTTTTGTCGCCCCAGTGATACACAGGCACCTTTGCGGATCTACTTTCATTAGTATTTAGTGAAGCATAAAGTTTTGTTTATTCGTGTCTGATGCTAATTTCAAGCATATTAAACTTATTAAATTTAGGTACTATATCTCCAATTTCCAAAACTTTGTTTTTAATTGTCATTTCAATTCTTTAGTATTTCATCTAATGGTAGTATTAAAATCAATGTTTGATATAATAATAATAATAGTAGTATTTCTTCTTTATACAGTACTTACATTTTGTGTCAAAAAACATATAATTGTACAATACATATTACTTTATTGAATCACTATAAATAGAAACATACTCAAAGTCTGTACGTAGTTTAAAATTAATGTAATTTATTTCTCTAAACCAGAAACGTATTTTTTAATTAACGGTTCAAAGATACACGTCATTAAATAGTCAGCACAAGTGGACATCATTATTTTACCAGCTTCGAGCAAGGCAATTGTTTTTTCTAATTCCATTCCGGACTTTCTTCAGAACCAATTTAGCAGATAGAATGAAGTCGTTATGCGAGTTAATTAATTTTTAAATCGTGACTTAAATTTTAAACGTTCTACATCGTTCTTGAAATTCGCTCGATCAAACGCAATTCATTTCCTCTCGCTCTCTTTCTATATCCCTATCTCCTTCCTTTTCGATTGCATTTTCCGATCTTTTCAGAGAGGGTGACAAGATAAATTGACGCTCATTGACTCTTCGACGTTATAGAGACGCGACACCGGATATAAATATCGCTAGAAAGGGAAATAGATGTTTCTGGGGAGGTCCCTTAATCTGATGACGGCAACAAACACGAACAAAATAAAAGACAAGAAAAAAACAACAACACAACTGTTCCGGTACCATTTATCCGTCGTTAATTTTGTCGAGTCAAGCAAAAGGGAAAAAAAGTAGGTAAGTGGAACAATTAAATTATGGGAAAGATAGCGTAGGTTTCTGGGCTAGCGTGTGTAGACAATAGCTAGTATACATGCTCGTTATCTTATTTTCCCTTCTAGAAACAAATCGCAGATAAAAATATTTCAACTTAGAATTGGGAGAATTAGAACAGCTTTTAAAGAGTTATTACAGCTTTAATAATTTACTTGCTTGTATTTTTATAGCAGTAGTGATCTTTTATTATTCTACATACATACTTGTTTGTATTCAATAAAGGTCGTTCGACATATTAATTTGTTAGAAAAGTTATAACTGCATTAAATAATGCAGAGTAAATTGTGCTGCTATTGCTCAAATGATTGACTTACATTGACTTGTTAGTAGATACAGGAACAGTTGTGTGGTCCCAAGACATGTGGAGATGATAATGATCAAAGTATCTGCTTGATCGAATAACGGTAAGAACTGAACAATTACCTAGCTCTAAAGTCTGTCAGACATTGTTCTCAAATCTAAGGTGTGTTTTCACTCCTACTAGTTGTTTGATAATGTTTTTTATTGGGAAATTGGGTCTTTTATGGAGCCAGAAAGTTGGATTTCTTTAAAAAATGTTAAAAAATATAATTTTTAACCACGATTTTAGTGGTGAATTTTTTGCATTCAAATATCTGTTGTATACTTCAAAATTGTTCCTCACAGCTATAAAAGGAAAAAATCTAATTGCATATACCTATACCCTATCCAATAATCATATGCACTATACATCATAAAAAGTAATGAAATGGAGAAATTCAATTGTTTTTAGCTAAGCAACCGAAGTAATTTCTAGTCCGTTTCTTATTTTTTGCAATTTATTTATTGCATCATCAGAATTACACTGTATTAACTAGGCAACTGATAGCTCTATGTGCACCCGTGGTTACACGACTTCAATATGTTCAAAATAATATCTTATTTTATTCTATTACTAACCTAATTGCGACAATTTTCTATTTCTGTTACAGGAAATCTGGCGGTCAGTGTGTAAGAAAGCGTACAAGGAAACCATACAACCAAATTTATTGAGCACCAATGTTCCACATTATTGTGCAAAGGAGATTCCTAAAATATCTCACATACAAAACATCTGGCACGTATCCTGATAGAAATACGGAGTATGAAACTTTATTAGCTACGCATAATTTTCAAACTTTATCCGACCGAAGAGACCAACATGATGCTAAATTTTTGCTAAACCTGTTACATAATAAGATTGACTGTTCCGACCTGCTTGCTTGCACTGATTTTCATGTTCCCCAATGTAATACTCGTTTTAATTTACCGTTTAGAACTCCTAAAGCCAGAACTAATATATCATATAAGTCACCAATTACGCATATGACACGTAATTTTAATAATCTGTGCGATCTTGATTAACACTATTAAAAGAGAGATCATAGTTCATAACCGTAATAACTTGTGCGTATTGCTTTGTAATGTTTGTTATCAGTTTACCTATTCATTTGGAATTGTACTTGTATATGTTTATTGATTAAGGTAAGAATTTAGAATTTAGTACTTTTGTTTTACTATGTATTTTTACTACGTGTGAGTACACCTTTACTTTACTTAATTTAGATTAATGTATTATAGTCCTGTTAGTGGTTTCCGTTGGACTAATAAATTATTATTATTATTATTATTATTATTATTATTATTACTTTCAACTAGAAAATACTCCATATCATAAAGCACGGGTAGTATTTGTATTGTATTGCTGAAGGATTGTTTAGTTTTCAAGTACCTCTCTTTATTGCGACTTATCGATCTATTGTTGCCATTCCATCAGGCCCTTTTCAATCAGATATTCTTAACGAATCCTAGGATTGATTAAGAAGCGCTGGCTTTGATATCCTCTGACATTAGGATCATTTTCCCTAGATGTTGAAATTTTACTGAG
Organism: Holotrichia oblita; assembly: GCA_023690525.1. NCBI lineage: Eukaryota > Metazoa > Arthropoda > Insecta > Coleoptera > Scarabaeidae > Holotrichia > Holotrichia oblita. The sequence continues at coordinate 86,374,383 of CM043015.1, read as the reverse complement.
ACTAGAGCTTCGCAGTTACAGAATATAAGCTCAGTGGTCTCGGTAGTAAGTCTAAAAAATCGGCTTGATCTGCTATGCCCATCTTCTAGTATTGAGTAGGTTGTTGTTCTTATTTGACAAAAAGTTTAAATTTTTTCGCTTGAGCTTGTTTTGGTTGACGTCGAGCTCGAATAGTAATTTGCTCTTAAGCTAATAACGAAATGCGGGGGTGTTAGAATAACCACCATAAAATGACCCATTGAATATTTGTGGCATATACTAAAAATAAACGCAACCAAGTTCAAGGATGCTTCAATAGTGTTAAGTGTTAAGTAACAACATTTTTCAATTTTAGACCTCAATAACTAAAGAAAACCATTATAATTTTGTGGCCAGTATGTCGGGAAGAGTATGTACTGCTATTAAAACGAAAGGTGGTACAGCAAAGTATTAGTATAATTTTGAATAATCCTTAAAGCATTATATCCTTCCAGCACAGTTTTATGAATGTGATTTTATTCTATTCTTTGTAATCTACCTAGTATTTTTAAAAATGGTGGTTGCTTATCATTGCTTTCTTTTTCATAGAAGTTGTTCTAGATGTTCAAGTAAATCAAGATGTTACGCAAGTAGATGCTACCCCAGCCACTAATATCATTACAGTACAATCATTCTTGTATTAGTAGATATACAGATCAAACAGCTGCCCTATAGTCGGTGAATCGTCTGTCGGAAGCATTCGGGAGTAGAGAAGTAGGGATGCATTAGTAGGCTTAACTCGACAGCGCACAGTTGTAGTCTGTTAGCGAGATAGAGTAATTCATGCTATCGTAAATATATGACTATTATTGTTACTATTACAGATGCTGATTGTTTTGTAATTCATGATGGACATTTTTACCCTTCAACAAAAGAAATATGTTATAAAACAACATCACTGTGGTTACTCGATAAGAGATATTGGACGCCTATTTCACGATGAGTTCCAACAAACTATTTGTTTTGAAACAGTTTGTCATAATCAATAATTTTGAAAGGTATGGCTGTTTAAATCCGTGTAAACACAAAAAGGAGAAAGTGCTAGAAAATGAGCAACGCGATGTTTTAATTTGTGCTGCTGTAGAGGAGCAACCACAAATATCTTCGCAAAACACGCAGAACAATTTGATGTTTCTGACACTACGGTTCGTAGTGTGTTAAAAAAATGTAAATATCGCTCGTATAAATTACAAAAATCAAATGAAATATTTCCCGATGATAAATATGAACGCCTAGAATTTTGCGAGAGGATTATCGAGCAATGTAACAATGACGACGAGTTTATAAAAAAAATTGTATTTACAGACGAATCTTCGTTCGCTTTACATGGTCGACACAACCCAAGTGTTCCAAGGTATTGGTCACAAGAAAAGAGACCTTGTACTTATGACGCTCGAACACAATACCCTGCAAAATTAAATGTTTGGGCTGGCCTATTACATAACAACATAATTGGGCCATTTTTCATAGAGGGAAATCTAAATGCAGCAAAATATCTTTTACAGTATAATATAATTCCAGCTTTACGAAATGTAGCAGATATCAATACGCTTTGGTTCCAGCAAGACGGATGTCCTGCGCACAGTGCTGCACGGTACAACAATATTTGCGAATCATATTTGATAACAGGTTGTTAACTAACTGGAGTGCTATTCACTGGCCTCCCAGATCACCTGACCTTGCCTCTACTGATTTTTTCTATGGGGGTACCTTAAGTCTTCAATTTATCAATTTCGAAATAACAGGCCTAACACAATAGAATAATTACGAGCACAGATTGTCCATCATATGGCAAATATTCAACCTGAAACAATTTCAAATGTTCTGAGAAGCTTCTACGATAGAACAGGGTATTGTGTCTTCCCAGCAGGAGATCGTTTTGAACATGTAATACCATAAATTGACGACTTGTTTGCCTTGTCGTTTATTTAGACTTCACCAATAAAATATCGTTTGTGGTTTACTTTTCTAAGGAAATACATTATTTCGGTTTTAGAATAATTTTTGCGTTATTTCTACATTTTTTACTAGAACAGTTTTTATTAAATGAATTCTAAATTCAAGATTGCTATATTAGAAGAGCTTACTTATTTGCACATTTTCAAGGGATAGCTTACGGAAACATGTTTATTTTTTTTTTTACATGGGAAATGCTTTATTGTCTTCTTTACGTATGTAATTTCTTCTCTTATTTGTGAATCACATTTTCAAGAAGAGTTCATCATCTATGTTTTTACCAGAAGCTTCTGCTTAGTTTATAAAGTTTATAGACATTTTGAGAATAAGCAAATAATTATTGTATTGTGCATATGTATTGAACAGAATACAACCGTACGGTCTCGGGTGAAGCGTGCATCTAACTATCTAGTAATACATCCCTACTTCTCTATTCCCGAATAGTTCCGATATACAATGCCCCGACTATAGGGCGGCTGTTTGATCTGTATATATTCGTATATGGCAATATATTGTAGATATCTACATAATATATCTATATTTTCTTAATTCACTTCGATATACAGAGCAACGACTAATGAAAGTAATGATAACGATATATGATAAATTGTAAACGTTAAGTTTTATTTTTAAATATGTTATTTCATAGTTACATGGAAGTCTGCTTTTCCTGACGATACCTGTATAATTTTCCCTTTAAACATATTACACTAGCACTATTTTCTGCAGATTTGATTGATTTTTTTCGGCATTTTTTTCTTCTCGTCACATGTTGCGCGCACTGCACCAATAATCTATTTCCCGTCTAAGTTTTAATTAATCTTTATTAAATTTAAAGATTTTAATTTTAATATGTCAATTTTTATATAGCGACGTAGCAATTTAATATGAGAACTTACTAAGATACAGGGTGGGACATTAGTGGGAGGAAGTCCAATTGCTCCTGTATTATAAGAGAAATGAGAAAATGTTATTAAGGTAAAAGTTGAAGCACATGGGGGGCTAAAAATGTTTTTAACTATACAGAGTGTCAAATAAAGACAGCTAAACCAAACTTTCTTTATGTTAAATGGAATGCTCTGTATATTTTTACTGTTAAGGATTCTTCTAGGTTTTACCTTTATTATAATATAGGGTTTTGCTTTAGAAGATATGAAGTTTACTTTAGAAGATATGGGAAATTTTACATGAATTTAATAACAAAGTTGGGGCCTCCTACCGTACTACGGCTTCCACATAAAATAATTCAATTGCGCTAGAAACATTTCTAATGTGATTTTCTTTCATTAGAAATTATTTATTTATCGGCGCATTCAATATTATATACAGGGCTAGTCATAACTCGGAATGTTTATTTTCTCACCTATTTCAAATGGAACAGCCTGTATTTTATTATTGGAGGAAACACCTCTCTTCACGAGTTTTATTATTTATTAAACATTCCCTATAACTAAATGTGCTAGTTTTTGAGTTATTTGCCTTTCTATAAGTCGAAAGCATGATTTTAAGTAAAACTGCCGCTTAGCTGGAAAAATACAGTTCTGTACCTAAATCGCTAAAATTATCGTTATCTGACGCAAAGTTGAGTGAAAAAAACAGTATTAGCTATGATTGACCTGCATGACTATGATTGACATGTGTGAAATTCATTTTAGAATTACAAGTTGGTTAAACAAGTAAACAAGAAGAGTTAATAAGATAATATTTAATTATGAAACATGATGAACTGAAAAAAAACAAAAAAAAGTAAAGTAGGAACGAATTACCGAATTTAAAATAAATAATACTTTACTTTGTTAAGCCACTTTATTTAATATTGTTTACTGCAGTTTCAACCTTCTTGAGTCATTCTCAAAACTAAAGTCTTTAGTTGACCCAAGACGGTTGCAACTGCAGTAAACAATATTAAATAAAGTGGTTTAACAAAGTAAAGTATTATTTATTTTATATTACAAAATGCACCACAAAGTAACGGCTAAAACCATCGATTAATTACAGAATTATTTATTTTTATGCTCTCTCTCTATGGACGTCATCAGTCAACTCTTGGTGCCGTTGCGCAGAATATAGATGCATTTATTCTTGTGTTTAAACGGTATTGATTCATTTAGATTTTTCATAATTCATAGTTTCAGTCCGACAAAACCGTTGCAAGATAATTTCAAAAGCTTCTGTTCGTGAAGAGAGGAGTTTACTCCAATAATAAAATACAGGATGTTCTATTCGAAATAGGCGAGGAAATAAACATTCCGAGCTATGACTCGCCCCGTATATAAATATTGAATACGCCGATAAATAAATAATTTCTGATGAACGAAGATCATATTAGAAATGTCTCTAGCGCAAATGCATTATTTTATGTGGAAGTCGTACTACGGTAGGAGGCGCCAACTTTGATATAAAATTCATGCAAAACTTCCCATGTCTTCTAAAGTAAACTGAATAACATAGCAAAACCCTAGATTATAATATAGGTAAGACTTAGGAGAATCTTAAACAGTAAAAATATACAGGGTGTTCCATTTAAAATAAAGTGAATTTAGTTTACCCTGTCTTTATTTGACATCCTGTATAGTTAAAATTATTTTTAGGTTATAGCCTCCCATGCACTTCAACTTTTATCTTAATAACATTTTCTCATTTTTCTTATAATACAGGAGTAATCGGACTACCTCGCACTAATGCGTTGTATATATCACATACAGGGTGAGTCATAACCAAAAATGTACCAGCGTATATGGATCACCCTTCTGAATAAATAACTTTCTATGAACCTATCTCCTAGTACGTATACTTAAGGAACTACAAGAAGTGAAAGATTTATAATTCATTAACGTACACTGGCTTGCAATAAAATCTCGTACACCTAGTTTTACATATATTGATTTCACCTTTTTGTGACATTTCTAATTTGACATTTTATTTAAATGCATTATTACAAAAATTGTTCAAATTGTGTTCCTTGAACTATAATGCAAGCATGAGTTCCATCAATATCTATCTAAATCATACTACTCTCTTGATTTTGATCTTTGGGGTCACATGAAGCAGTTAGTGTACACTGTAGAAATTGATACACGCGAACAACTGCTTGAGAGGTACCTAGGGTGTACGATTCATTTATTCGTAGAGCTCATGCTTGCATTAGAGTTCAAGGAGCCTAATTTGAACAATTTTGTAATAATGCAATTGAATAAAATGTCATTTATCAATACCTTTAAATAAATTTTGTTCATTTTATGCGATTTTTAATCAGTTTTTATGGTTGCATGATAAATACTTACATTAATGAATTATAAAACCTTCAATTCTCCTTAAGTATACATACTAGGACATAGGTTCATAGGAAGTTATTTATTCAGAAGGGTGATCCATATATCCTGGTACATTTTTGGTCGCCAGGTATGACTCACCCTGTATAATGTACGCTCTTATGACAATATTCTATAAAAAGATATCAACTACCCACTTTCTAAGTGTTTTAATATTTACTATTAGCAGTAAAAATACACATTTCCTTACTATTTCAGTGAAACTCTTATGAACCAATAAATAAATTGTGAAAGCTGGCATAAATGAGCATCTATACTTCTCTCTCTCTCTCTCTCATTGTTATATGATTTGTTTCAAAACAATAATGCGATAAAGCTTATAATTTAAGGAGAAATATATTGGCTTACCAAACATGTGAAGGATTCCCTTGCGGGGTTTGGAACCAAATATTTTAAATATCGAAAAAGAAAGTTTCTTATTCAATACATTGACAGTAACACTATGGGAAAACAGTATATTTGAACTAAATAAAAGCTCCCTAAAAACATAATGTATTGCTTTAATTTAACCATAAAACATTTATTCTATTTTTAGTTATTTTTTAACTTAGTAATGCCATAATTTCATCTTCCGTCTAATACAAACATTACAAACTCGTAATTTGAAATGTACTCCCTCATGTAATAAGGAACACACGCATCTACTTTACCATTTAAAGGATCTAAATGTTATTGTGGCAAAAGGCCGCACTCTCCAGTCTTTCAGCCACAGTATCCACTAATTTAATTTAGCGGAATGAGAAACTTGATTAAAGGTCATGCCTTGCCGGCAGTAATAGTACCGACGGCGGACGACGCGAAGGTCGCCCGGAACGATTCAAATTGTGTCAGAGGGAAGCGCACGAAAGTCCGGTAATTAATGGGTTAAATTATACTGGATGTCGGAGGAAAGCAGGTCGGGTCGCTTGACTGATACTTACTCGTCTCGAGTAGAGTTATATGCGTCGTCTGGGTGTCGGAAATAGGCGGCAAAGTTGTGGCAGTTGTTGATGTTGTCAAGGAATCCCTATGATGTCTGGATCTCTGCAATAAAACAAGCATAATATTTGTTATTCCTGATGGTGCGGGGTCTTACAAATACAATATACTTATGATTTGAATGTGAATCTCTGATTTATTTATTAAGAATATCAAAATTTAAAAAATAATTTGGAAAATAGCAGCAACGCAATTGTTTAGTTCATATTTTCCGTTTCTGATAACATTTTCCTGTGCTACTCCTATGTCGTAGAACTAAAAGCTCGTCTATTAGTTTAAATCCAGTTAAAAGATCATTTCCGGCAATTTTATTGTAGCGAATCCACCAACAATACTATTTCTTTTACCAGTGACATCAGGAATTTCAGTAGCATTTACACCAGCTTAGAGAGCTTTTTGTATTTAACACTTAAGTACGTTTTCAAATCTAAACTCCTATTGTCGTAAAATTCATTAACAATACTTAACATACGAAAATATCAAATATGGTCGCAGTAATTGACGCAATTATACTCAGCAGAACATTTTTCCCGATGTACTTCTGCTATAAAGTCAATAAAATTACAAATGAACTATAAATCAATTTATTCTAGAACAAATAAGTTAGGAATTCGACCGACTTCTAACAATAGATGAATGTAAAGGGGTTGCCTATTATACCATACAATATATTAATATTAAATCGATCACAAACCGATAACAATAATGATAAATGAAATATAATATTTGACTTAAATAGTGCAATCTTCATATATGTATATTTTTTATGGTGGACGAAAGTGCAGCTGCATCTTAGTAAATTATAATATCTATTATCATTACTGTAACGTAATGTTAAAATTATATATTAATGGTATGGTCAATAATAGGGTATATGGGTTAATATTGTCAGCATACAATATATGTATGTATGTAGAGAGAAGTCCTTCGGAGATTTACACGTAATCAGCGGTATTAACACTTTGGTCTTCAGAGATTTGTACGTGATATAATGGAACTATGTATAGGGTCACATATGTGTGTAGATAATGATATATTGTCATTATGAGAGTAGAACCGCAAAAGAGTAACTAATTATAAGCTCTACAAATCAACTTATTTGAATTGGGTAAATATTAACATGTTGCGTATTATTCTAAGGCCGTAAAATATCATTCTTACGTGGTTTAGTGGCTTACTTCATTTATATTTGTTCTTAAAAAATTATTAAGTTATAATAAGAAATTTAGGCAGTATTGTTCGATATAATAATTTAAGGCCCTTTTATCTTGGGCAGTTTAAAATAAAGCAATTTTTTACTTGCGATCATTTCTGTCAAGAATTAATATAAACAGGAAATCACAAACATAATATAAAGGTTATAGGTTAAAGACGATAATTAAACTAAAATAATAAGCGACTTAGGTGAATATTCTATTTAACAAAAAAATATTTTGTTTTTAAAAGAGTTATTAATCGATTCTTCCACTAAATCTTCTAGTTTATATTTCCTCGATCATATTTTACCTACCTGCATATTTCAAGTTTATTCAGTGCTGGTTCTGAGTGTATTAAAAATATATCTATTTTGTGATACACGCTGTAAAATGCTATAAAAACAAAGACTTAATTACGATTTAATTCTTCTTTTAATTCTTCGGTGAAAATTATAAACATACGAAAAATTGTTCGCTAAAATATTAACAGCTCCAGTTGAATCCTCAAAGGAGTAAAACAGTGAAAGCGAAGGGGCTTATATTTAATATTTAACATCATTAATTTATGTTTTATAACGTTTCTATGTGGTGCTTATTACATGTAGTGTAGGTACTATTTTAAATTGTACTAAAGTATTTTTAATCGCAGTAAAAAATTTCTCATAAGATTTTTTGTTTAAAATTAATGTTCTAGCAGAAAATGATAGAATATACAGGGGTTTCCATTTGAAAAAAAACATATTTTTCTGCAAAACTCGAAAACGCGCTGTTCATTTGTTTTTATTCTTCCATCTTAAACAGCTAAAGTACTACAAGTTTGCCAATTTAAACAATCTTGTATCTGCAGCAGACACGGAAACAAAAAAAAAAATTATGAACAAACTTACCCAAGTGCAACTTACTCCGGTTCTCCATATTTAACCACCCCAAGCTGGTAATTTTTCTCGATACATGATCAAATTTCCGAAGACTACAAACAAACCTACAACAAGAGTTCTGAAGTTCTTGCACCCTGTATTTATCAACTGAAGTTAGACAAGGACTATAGATAAAATCACAATAATCAAAAAGAGAAAAAATTAGGGTTTCACAGAGTCGTTTCCTTAACGCTGAATTCGAAATATGCCTGGTAGTGTAGAACATTTTCAAGGTACCATAAGCCTTTCTAAGTAAATGAGATAAGTGATCCCCAAAGCGTAAATTAGTGTCAACAATTAGACCAAGGTTTCTTGCTGCAGAAAGAAATGATAAAACAGAGCCAGAAATATGTAACTTAAGATTTCTCTTCAAGAACTCGACCCGATTCCTTGAGCCAAATAGTAAAACGTTGGTTTTTTTTTGGACTGAGCATAAGATTATATTCAGAGAAAATTTTAGCAATTAGATCGAGATCACCATCAATAGTATCCATCGCTCGTTCATAATCAGTAGAAGGAAACGAGTATATTAATTAGGTGTCATCAGCATATGCCTGTATATTACAGTTTTTAATTGAGTTTAAAATATCAGTAGTATAAATAATAAAGAGTAGAGGACCAAGAATGGACACTTGAGGTACTCCAGATCAAACGCGTAATTCGTCAGAAACCACACTTTGATATGACATTTTTTGAGTTCTGTCAGACAGATATGAAGTAATTAGTGACAAAAAATTTGAAGTAAATCCGTAATATTTAAGTTTTGCTACCAATAGCTGGTGACACACAGTGTCAAAAGCTTTGGAATAATCTAAAAGGATAAGCACACTATTCAAGCCGGAATTTACTCCAGTCATAATATCATTTAATACAGACGAGAGAGCAGTCGCAGTATTAAAACCCTTCCTAAAACCAGATTGATTATCAGAGATGTACTTATTAGAAGAGAAGTACTCATACACTTGATTATAGAATATTCTCTCTAGTACCTCGGAGAGAACAGGCAAAATACTGATTACCCTCAAATCAGAAAAATCCCTAGGATTAGCTGATTTTGATTTACTGATCTACAAATGGCCTAGCATATTTCAACATGTAAGAAGGTCATCACAACCATAAGCATTGGTCTTTATTTTATTTAAAATACAATGAACCTCCTCAATAGGGACTAGATTAAATTTAAAATCGATTAAATTATCAAGTCTAGCATTGCTATAAACATCAGCAAGTCTGTCACTTTTGTCATTTGCTGACTGTATGAATATAGCAAAGTATTGATTAATCTCAGAAACGTCAATCAAATGTTCGGGCAAAGTATAATCAGATGATGTTTTAATATTCAAAGATCCAAGAAAAGACCACAATCTCGAAGAATTACGAGAACTTGAGAATCCAAATAATTTCTTTTTTCCATTCTAAGCAGTTTGACTGCAAAGTTTCTGAGATGTTTATACCTAGACCAATTTTCAGGTGATTTACAAATTTGAAAATGTCTAAAAGCTGCGTCTCTAAATTTCATGTAAATCTTTAAATTTTCTGTCAGCTAGGGAGCTCTAGGCTTAGTGACCCTAACTTCTCTGACAGGAGCGTAAATATCAAACGCCGACAGTAAAAAATAGTTAAAAATAGATACCTTACGATCAATGTCTTCTTCCTCAATAAGAGTATACCACGGTAGATTTTGCAAGTAGTAACTGAAGCACTCATAATTAAATCTAGTCAAATTTCTATATTTAATCAATTTAGGTGGAGGCTTAATGGTTTTGGTTACCAACTCTCAGAAGGCCAGGCGATGATCAGATATAAGATCTGCAGATAAAGTGCCAGACACTCACTAATTCAGGGTTCGAGATCAAAATCGGATCAAGAAGTGTACTAGAAGAATAATATTTGTAAATCTTGCAACTTATTATTATTGAAATATATGATATGCTGTATACCACATATTTAATGATCTTTACCCTTAAACCTAATTCTAACAATTTATACGCTCAATGTGTAGATATTTAAAAAATGTCGCTATTGGTAAACGCACTTTCGTCACTGAAAAAGATTATTTACTTTGGTGTCTCATTACATAAAGGTACATTCAGATCGGATAACATCCAACTGCGCCATCTATCAGACTTCCGCAACTAGACAAGTTATTTCTCGTTATTTCCGAAACTACTTCTTTCTAATTTCACTTTGAATTTATTACTTTTTAATAACTATTAAAACATTTGGTAAATAAAAAATGAATGGTGCCTAGAATAAATACAAGTTTTAGCTAAATTGCGTCGGCTTTCAGTTTATAGGATAACTATGTACATATATAAAAGGGAATGTTAAATATTCAACATATATTTCAGCATTTAACATTTAATCGATTTAATATGTGTAACTGTTTCCAAGATACGCATTTCATTCCACACGTTCAACTTTGGAGACTTGATTTATTTCACAATTATGGTGTAGTCTGGTTAACGTTACGAGATCGATACTTCAAATAAAATAAGACAACAGCAAAATGAACCAGCTAAGCGTGAAATCTACTGAAAATGTTCTTGTTACACGATAAACTCGTAAATCCACGGATAATTGGCCGAAACACTTAATTAAATCACATCACACCGTAATGATAGTATAAATAGCAAGATATTGATTTTCTATCCACAAAGCAGCGATACTACATAGGAGGCAGCTATATTGTTCTTTACATAGTATCCCGGCGGGGTAAAGACCTCGAATTACGCCATTGACAACAACTATCCCAGAACTAATAGGTGCGGAAATTAAGAGAAGATGGCTCTTCTATGAACGAAACTAAGCGTGAAGGGAAGACTCGGTTTGTAGAGAAAGAGAAGATACCTGTGGGTTTTGATCTTGCCGTGGGGTGGTGCGCGAATGGCTATTAAGGTAAAATTTATACGGAAAATTAGAAGTGTGTAGCATAGGACTCCTTTATTATCTATGTGGAGATAACGCTGGCAACGTGTCCCCAATAAATAAGCTCGACTTATATAGCTGGGCGGGTGGCATCTTCAGTGGCCGTTACATTACCGGAGATGTGCCCGCTTAAACGATTTCGGGGGAATACTCCGGTTTACATATGTATGTGCATGCGGTGAATATTTCGCGGTCGCAGACAGTCTCTTCTTGAGGTTTCAGTCTAAATACCCAGCCGTCGTAATTAGAATTGTAACGGCAGGGATGTAGAAACAAGTTGGACGAACGTGCAGGGTGTGCTGAAATGTCTTCTGCTGGAATATTAAATTGTAGGTACCTTCCTTAGACGCATGGTAAAGTTAAAAAAGTTATAACGACTTCTCTCATGAATATTTAAAATGTCACAAACGGTGAATCTATGGGAAATTAAATCTTTTCTGGAAAATTTTCGTGTTTTTAGGAGGATTTTATGTCTGCCTACTGTCACACGAAGTAAGACTTGATCTGTCCCCTTTATTGGCCTAAGGACATACTTTTGTTTAAATGAACAAAATAGTATTCCTCAAGTTTTCTTATATTACTCAATAGCCCAGGCTCAGAAAATTTAATTAAATCAAAATGTTTAAAAATAACAAGATCTTCGAATTCAAATAAAAGGTTTGAAGTATAAATAATTCGAATTCGAATTGTGTGATTAATGGTTGTGGCAGGTCTCGGTAGATCGGTACTCCTGCAATTCGCTGTTAGCGCAACATTATTTACGGTGAGGAATGTTGTGACCAAGCCATGGAAACACATTTACACAAACAATTTACACAGCAAAAGTTGCAGCGGGTGTTCTTAGTAAGCAAGCAATACACCTTACGCAAGCATTGCAGCTGTATTCACCGCAAAAAATAGAACTTTTCCTTGGCTACATTTATTTTTATAGTTGCACATAATCACAAGAAAGAGTGATTTGGTTTTGGAATATTTTATTTTCTGTAATCTATTCTAATTAATATTAATCTCTCTATTAATATTCTAATAATAGTTGCTATAACAATGCTATTATATTTTAACACCGAAGTATTTATTTTTCTTGGCGTAAGTACATGTGTATATAATGCGTTTTCCAACCGCCAATTAATGAAACATATTTTTATTTTTTAAAAGTATGTCGACCGGAGGTGGAGTCGAATCACCGAGTATGGCTGTCGCGGCCCACTCGCAACACCGTTGCGCTACCGGGCGACTCTACTCCATTATTCATTCTTCACAAATATATGTGAATAAATGTAAAGGACTGGAAAGGCAACAATTTTAACAGTAGAAGTATTTATTTTTGGCATAAGTACATGTGTATAAATGCATAATATACACATGTACTTACGCCAAGAAAAGAAAAAAATACTTCGGTATTAAAATTGTTGTTTTTCCAGGCCTTTACATCTATTCACATATATTTGTGCAGAATTAATAATGGAGTAGAGTCGCCCGGTAGTGCAACGGTGCTAAGCTACTCAAGAATTGGAATAACGATAAACTGAAGCTTGCTAACTTGTTGAATCGAAGAATATTTTTACTGAGACGTAGAAAGAATAATATTATACCTAAACATGTACAAAATGGAACGAATAATATTCAAAATTTATTGGTTACAAGCAATTGCAAAATACATAATGAAATATTGAATTTTGTTAACAGGTTTAGTATTAAAACTTTATCATTAGAAAAAAGAAGAAGTTTAACAAGTTAAGAGATTTGTTACCGAAAAATAGCCTATTTCAAGATAACAGTCAATGGTTCAAAAATATATCTGCTGTAAAAATTCCATCAGCTATATCGAAAATATAGACTTATTTTATTAGGAACGAAAAAAAACTCACAAAAAAATTTAATATTACAATTTCAATTTATTTTTACAGTAAACATACCAAAGTACATGAATCCATTAAATGTTGTTGTTGCTAAATAATTGATTTAGTATGTTTTAATTGAGTATAGAGGGTGTTCCAGCTGACGCGGTTTCTTTGATAATTTGTTTATTTTACAGTACAGAGAAAAAAGTTTCAAATAAAAGTTGTCCCTATGTACACTGCCAACAGCTTGAAAGTTAACGACTGCTGAAAATTTTCGTAGCCTGGTGTAAATTTGGCTTTATGTACCGTTATTACCTATATAATGTGATAGTGCTTTTGACTTATTTTGTACTGTTATGCACAGAATGTATTTCTATTTTATTTTAATACATACTGTGAATAAAGGAGAAAAATACACTCAGCGCATAAAACTGCGATAAGTCAAAAACGCTATTAGTAGACTGTCATAAGTGTCATAAAATCAGTCAAACTGTATTTTCCTTATTACAATATCTGAGACTTCTGTAAATATTGTATGATGCCCCGTCTCAGTGAAGCTCAAAAAATAAGAGCAAGAACTTTGTTAGAAAATAGCTGGAGCATGCAAACGGTGGCAGATGATCTGCATGTTAGTAAAACCTGCATTTTTAAACTAAAGCAGAATATTGATCAAGGGATTGATCTAGCGTATGTGCATGGTGGTGGAGCGAGAAAAATTTCAACGTTGGAGGATGATGCTTCATTGGTGAATTGGATTCAAAGAAACCCCTTTGGAACGGCAGTGAAAGCGGCATACGAAACCCATTTTCCGGGTTCCATTTCAACAGCAAGGCAACGTATTCGAGATTTTGGGCTGAAAAATTATTCTGCTTCCAAAAAGTTTGCGTTAGAGCCACAGCATAAGCAAGACAGATTAAATTTTGCTAATTTATATGTAAATGAAAACGCCGATTTCAGGAAACGCGTTATTTTTTCAGATGAAAAGATCTTCCAGTCATCCCACGACGGCCCGGTAACTGTGTACAGGCCTGCAAATACGCGTTATGAAGAACGGTACATAAAGCCAATGCACCGTAGTGGTAGATTTTCGGTGCAGGTGTGGGCTTGGATCAGTTGTTTGGTACCTGATGTTTACTGGAATGTTGAAGGAAGGTTGACTGGAAATTATTACAGAGATCTCCTGGAAAATATTATGTTAGCTTCGGTAACGCAGCTTTTTGGGAACAATTTCATTTTCAGCACGACAACTCTCCAATTCACACCTCCAACGTTGTGCGTCAATGGCTTGCTACCAACATTATTAATATTCTTCCATGGCCATCAAAGAGTCCTGATCTTAATCCTATTGAGAACGTTTGGGGACGAATGACAAAACGTTTGTACAGAAATAATTTTAGAGCGGCCAATCGAAATGAACTTTGGGAAAGTATTGTGGAAGCATGGGAAGAACTAACTCCAGATTATACAAGAACACTTATTATGTCAATGGGGAATCGTTTACAGCAATGGAGCATGGATAAAATATTAAAATAATTCAATCAGCATTCGTTCTAAATTCTTGTTGTGATATTTTATATTTCAGTTATCTAAACAATTTCTTAATTTAAAAACAATTTTATTCAATAAAGATACATGTATGTAAATGATAAGTTCATTATTTGTACTCATATGCATTACTACTGCTACTTACTGTCAAAATTTGAAGTTTAGAAATACAGGTATTAAATTTCCTTGAAATGCAGTTTTACACTAGGAAATTTAGAGAAATATGTATGTTAAGAGTCGTTAACTTTCAAGCTGTTGGCAGTGTACACGATGCATAGCTAGAAAATATTTTCAAATATAGAGGGTGTCCCAATTATAGAAAAAGCGTATGTAACTTGATTATTTTAAATGGATCACCCTATATATTATATATTTTTATTAGATTCTACATGATCTTTTAAGTAACTTTCATTCAGGCCTTCCTAGAGTTATGTGCTTTTGTTTTCGAGAAAATAAATATTTTTCAAAAATTTTGCAATTGCAGCGCTCTCGTTAATGAGCTGTAGAATCAAAAAAAAAAAGGTAAAAAATTTTGGTATATGCAAATTGATACGTCTTGAATTGCTTTACTATTTCCAATATTAACATGTACGGATCCTTTTGTTGACATACAGTTACTGGCGCCAACATTTGGAAACATTTAAATGCAAATAACTCTGTTTTTTTAATGGGACACCCTATATCTGTTTATAGGGCTGGATGTAAAATTAAATTCTCTTTCTTTTGATATAAGAATATACCCATTTATCTTCAACCGTTTTAGAGAAAAATGTATATTTCTTCTGCTACTGTCGAAACAGACTACTCAATTTGCACAAAGTAGGCTACGTAACAATATCATTATGACAGATATATTTAATAATTATTTGCTGAATGCCATGTAATGAATATCAAAATACTATACTTATAAATCAGGATCTTCCCAGTAGTACAGTTTTCGTATTTTTAATTTCTGCGGGAAATTCTACATTTTCGTAAATCAAATTTTCTTGAAATTGGCAATAAATAGGTATAGACTACTATTAACCTAATTTATCACCACTATAGAATCTGAAAATGGCACAGATTGTAGTTTATTTTATTAGAAATAACATAGCTTCGATATGTTATACTTTTTGAATCACCCTGTATAATTGCAAATAATTCTAAAATGTGTTCCTTATCACTCTGTATATGTATGTGACTAAAATCTCAAACTGATATTTTTAACATTTATGTACCATAGACCGAGGGAATATTTGTAACACCCTGTATAGTAAAAGAGTTGTCAATATTGAGCATATTACGTCAGTTTACGCGCAAGAATATGCATCTATAAGTAGTAATAAGTATTTAATGTACAATATCATGTGCAATTATTTTTATCCAGCTATATTCTTAATCTGGCCCACTGTGATCGTCCGATATTGTAAATCTATTAATAATTGTTATATTGTTGGTTTGCGTAAGATGAATAGAAACACTAACACCAATTAGGTTGTTTTTCTTTTTACAATTTTTTTAACTCTTACAATCACACTGCATTATCAACGACAACTTATCGCACACTCGTTTGGATAAATCTGACCAGCAGAATATAACCTGTCAACTACTACTTCTAAAGCTCATATATTTTTTCAAATATAGGATTTTGGAGAAATTTCAATAGCTTGTAATAATTTGTTACAAGTGAGCAGCAAATATTCAGCAATACAGGCAAGGTTTTACTGGCTACCGAAGATGACTTTCAGTAGAAACCGTTTTACCATAATGTACTTTTATAATACAGTTAATGGAAGGCTAAATAAAAGCGGAATTAAATTCAATATGAATCAAAATGCGCGAAATAGTATTTCGCTTTATTTTATCTCCATATGTAATACATTTATTTAATGGAACACCAACATTAAAGTTCAGCTTTCAGTAAAGTTGGTATCAGATGATATACTGGTAATGCATGTTGTTTTTTTGAAATAGGAAATATGTGTGGCATGTTCTGTTTTTGAAATTACAATGTTTTTAATCGAGAATATTTTGTTTCATGGATGATGGACTAATGACGGATACACATATGTACATATGTGTAGCGTACTGTAGAAGTAATATTCTGACAAATACAATGTTTTAGTAGTCTTTTTGATAGAGATCCTAATGTAACACTAAAACGTAACTGTACATTTTAGGCGGACTAACCAGCTATCAAAAATAAAAATTCTAAATTTAATTAAATGTCTGCAGAAATCTGCTTACTATTCTCCCTTCAGAATTATGTACAGTTGAATTAAAAGGTTTAACAGCTTCCACGAAATGGTATTCGCGATGTAATAAGCAAAATAACAATACGAAAAAAGTTGAAAGGAAAAAGTTCTTAATGAATTCATTTCGACTTTTTTACCGTTAAAAAATATAATTGCCTAACTTGTAAATTCCTTCCAATTTGCGTTACGTACACATTCTTTTATGATTCTGCGGCATCCTTTCAGCTTTACCGCTTTTTCAATTATATTTAGATAAATATTTCTTTTGTTTTTGTGAAAAACTCTACTGTGTTAATTCATTCATTACCATTAAGCGGCTTCTTAAAGTGGCGAATTTTTATTATGATTTATGTTTAGTATACGAGTTATGGCAACTGTTTGTAAATATGTATGTTAAATACGTATAAACACGGTGAGATTAGTAGATGTCGAGTAGCTGTGGTGTAAGCAAACAAAAAAAGTGAAAAGGGTTGATCTCGTGAATTTGTTATATTTTTAATATATACTGAAAAGGGTATTTATATCTTTCTAAATAACTAAGATCTCGAAAGTGAATTTGTTATAAGGAAAAAGATTTTTAATATTCCAAACAAGGAGAAGGAAAAGAAATAAAACTAAAGGAAGGAAGGACTGAAGTTTACTTATTTCTATTTTTAATATTACACATTTTAAGTTATATTAATTTGTAAAGGTATTAAAAATAATTTTCTTTGAGAATAACTTATAAGTTTGTTTTTAAATAATTTGCTATTCATCCAAATTTTGAATGTCCTTTCTAATATTGGTAGTGATACCAATTGCTGGAGTACTATTGTCAATTTGAAATAACTTTTTAGGGTGTTCATCTTATTTTCAAATTAAAAACTTACAATTTTGCGTGGCACAGATTGAATTTGGTGAACATCAGCAACAACGTTTATCGCGTTTAAATCATGCGAATTTTTATATGAATCATGTTGTTTTTGAAACCCTTTTTGATCCTTATTTTTATTTTTACTTTGATTAAAATCTTCATAGGAATTTGCATTTGAATTTAAAGTTTGATAATTAGAATTATATTTCTGATGAAATTGTTGATTAGGATCTTGTTGAAAATGTTATATCGCGTTTAGACTGACCCATATCTTGGATAATTCGTCTTGTAACGATTAAAATTTGTAATTATTAGGATTGTTTGATTTAGAATGTTGTCGAAAATTTGAATGATAAAAGGGTATGTAGTTAGGTTGTTCATGACAAGAATTTGACGTTACAGACTTACGAAATTGGTAAAAATATTTTGAATTATCACTGTTTTATTTATGTCGAAATCAAAATGACGTGCGAAATGTTTAATAAGCTCATTTTCGCTTAATTTATTTATTTATGAAATACTGTTCTCTTGAATTTCCTTTTTGAAAATTTTCCAGTCTTCGAATTTTGTCTTGTTCAGTTTCAGACCAATATTTGCTTAAAAGAGATCTTCAAATTCTTCGAATGTCGAAAAAGAAATTTCAATTATTGAAAACCAAATAAATGCATTATCAATTAATGCAGATCTGATAATGTTATATAACTGAATAAACGATGTATCTGGCGTTATCACTCGTCTAATTGATGTTAAAAAAATTACCGGACTTCCTCGTTTACCATCATATTTCGGAACAAGATAAAGATCTAGTTTTTGGCATTATAAAAATTTGGAATTTCACAGGTGAAGGAAAAAGATTTGAAAAAGATTGAAAAGTGAAAAAGGAAAAAGGAGAAAGAAAAAGAGGACTCTAAATAAAGTTCCAATGAAATCATGCGAATTTTTATATGAATCATGTTGTTTTTGAAACCCTTTTGATCCTTATTTTTATTTTTACTTTGATTAAAATCTTCATAGGAATTTGCATTTGAATTTAAAGTTTGATAATTAGGAATTATATTTCTATTGAATAATATTGAGAATATAATGTAAATCTAGAATTTTGACAAATGACTTGATTTGAACAGATTTTTTAGAAACTATTAACTTAGAAATTTCTAAACTTATTGACTTTTGCCAATAAGTCCTGTCATGGTCGCCAATTTGTTATGTCAAAAATGAAATCAAAAAAATATAAATAATTTTTATATTAAGCACTTTACAAATTATTATAAACCCACCCTTACCTTAAAATGTGTAATATTGAAAATAGAAATAAGTAACTTCCGACTTCAGGTCCTTCCTTCCTTTGAAGTTTTATTTCTTTTCCTTCTCCTTGTTTGGAATCTTTTCTTCTTGTCCTCTTTTCTTTCTCCTTTTTCCTTTCTCACTTTTCAATCTTTTCAAATCTTTTTCCTTCACCTGTCTGTATAATTTCCTTCTTTTTCAAACTTCACTTTCTATTTTTTGAATGTTTTTCTTCTTTTCTCAGAACTTATCTTTGTATTTAATTTGTTATGTCAAAAATGAAATTATAAATAATTTTTATATTAAGCACTTCTCCTTGTATTCGTCTGACTTTTTCAAAAAAAAAACAATTGTCCTCCTTTTGTTTTTTTTTCTTCACCTCCTTCTCAATTTTTATAATTATTTTCCAAAAGCCGCGGTAACATGAGTGTGCGTCGTACGTGTAATTTTGACAAATATTTCCTAAATTTACAATGCATATAATATTCTAATTATTAATACCCAAATAACATAACAATACACTGATTAAAGTATTCTACGTTATGAAGCTTGTCATAAACATTTGGTGTAACAAAATTAACCTCATATTACATCAAAGGATTTAAAAATAAAATAATATAAATATATTTGGTGTTTCATTTAAAAACCTAAGTAGCCTATCCTACAGACAAAATTAAACACCTGTATATAACAAAATATTTTCATACGGTAGAGGATTTTCTAACTATCTTGTGTATGATAATCATTCTCACATGTGGCCACCATTGAAGATTCGACTCCCTACCTTATTTTATGATATCCACCCTGTCAGTTGACTATACAGGCGTACTTATACTTCTCATGCCTACAAACCATTTCCACACATCAACACAGAGTGGACCTCTTAATCAGAACGGACAAGTAAGGCAGTTGCTTTGACTTTGTATTTCCGATTTGCATGAACTTTAGCAATATTTTCAAAGTGTGCAATGGAGCCAATTTTAAGTGATATTATAAACTGTGAGTAATTTTAACTGAAGGACGTTAATGATTGATCAGAAAACCAAGATTGAACAATGAAAAATTAGGTAGCTTAAGAGGTCCATTATATTACCCGATTATTATGTATGCAAAATAGAAAAAGCAAAATTGAAGCATTTTTCTTAACTTCAGTGAAACAGTTTTTACTGTCATCCAAACTTTTGGCAGCCACTAACTGTCTCTATATAGTTTGTTAAAATTTTCTATACCACGTTAGAAAAGCTATCTATTTTCGAATCGTGATTATTGATAATCACGTAATTACCATTAATTTTAATAATAATCACAACGTCCAAGAGTTGTACTCATTAGATTATAGAATAAGATATTATTGCAAAAACAAGAAACTATTTATTTGAAAATTAATTGTATACTTATTATAATTATCGCTACAAGTTTTTCAATTGAAATAGCCGATTGACTTGATGTTGAGGGCATTGACGTAGTTGTGCTACTTTTTCTTAATGAAGAAATTATCTCTACGTTTAGTTTCATGTATGGCTCCAGAGAACTTGTAGTTGTATGACCAGTTATTTTAATTATCTCTTGTAAATTTACACTGCTTTTGTACCATATAGAATTGATCCAATTTTTGTTTGAAGTCAAAAACAATCTTCTGGTTGTTATATTTTGGGTTCTTTTCGATAATATTTTCTTGAACAATCTGGCGGGTCACAAATTTTAATTTTCTTGATTGGGAATGAACCATTTGCTTTTTGTCAAACTTTTATCCCCTCCTTGGGTCGTTTTGGAGACCGTATTGCATTCTGTCCACCCAGTATAAGAACCGTTTTTGTTAGTTTCTTTATGAAAATAATCTAGCAAACAGAACTACGTTTAATTTCCACACTATGTTAATCCAGCAGATGTTATTTAATGAATCTTTTCCTCCTCCGGGATGTCTGCCGTCGTAATTCAAAGCAGAGGTCTCAATTTCCTTTACAGTTAAAGCTCTACCATTTACTTTCCGCTTCTTCGGCGGACGTAGTTCTTTGCGTGTTTTTCGCACGATGAGGCTCAAAAATGTTCTCGTCAAAGGGATATTTCTAATAATTTAGCACTAACATTGCACTTGAGTTTCACGACATTTTCTTTGCATTTTGTTCCATCCCTCTTTCGCATAAGATAGCCCACTTTTGCAAGATGTTTACTAATCCTTCCTCTGTTCGATATTCTAACAATGTGTATTTGCGCGAACTAGAAAATTTCATAAACTGACCCCAGATATAAGTTTCCGAATTTACGATTAGACTGTGCGAGCTATTTTTGTGGATTTTTCGATAATTGCCAACGAAAATGGTCCAAAATGTGACATATTATATTTTTGCAAAATGTAATGAGTTGTTTTTTGCTTGTAGCGAATTTAAAGAGCAACTATAGCAACGCGGACGATGCGATGCTAGAATTACATCATGCGCGATTTCCATTTATTATCAAATGCTTATCACTAGCTGAGCATGAATAATAAGGAATAAGGAATTGATAGTTGCGGAGTTCTATAATTCTTATGATATCTACTTCTTCATTTACAAGAACAATTGTGTTGCTGCTGGTAATTAATTATTATTAATTGATGATTGATGCTACATTGATAAAACAATAGATTGATATTTTAAATGCAGGTAATGATTTATTTTGTTTTAACATTAAAATTAATTGAATAAAAATTACACGCTAATCTAACAATTTAAAATATTAATTCAAATCCGCCCAGTAGATACAACAAAATAAACAATTGCTCGTATTTAAAATGAAAAATACTTAATTCACCCAACTTTACTTTTCTCTCTGTGACGTTGGTGTATTATGGGTAATCTAAATCTAGACAATTTAATTAAAACGCTCTGTATTTTTGTGCATACAATTTTATTAAATATTACATTGTAAGGCATGATCAAAACTATAAGGTAGTGTGTCCCCGTCATGGTATGGTCCTCTTTTACCGTTGTTCCTAACTTTATACAGCTATAGAATTAATATATGTATATCTGTGAAAATGAACTAAAATTTAGATGCCAAAATTCATTGGGTATATTTCCTACAGTGCTGCAGCAGAGGTTATACTTTATTTTTTGATTAGGAAAAATATTAAACTAGATAGCCTACAGTAGCGTTCACCATTTCGTAAATATTGCATCATAAATAGTCGTAATAAGAATCGTCACTGCCTTTGTCTGAAGTGCAAATCTCAGAATTACATCTCTTAACTATATCACGAATTATACTATACGCAAAATCTGAGATTGCATATTCATTATCGGCTTTGTTTTTTGACATTTTAATACTTGTTTTACGAGAGGAATGCTCATAAGATGGTACCTTCAGAGTTCTTTGGTTTTTGTCTATGCTTCGTAAATGTTCTTGATGCTCGTATATCAAATCTATATATGATTCAAAGAAATCTTGTGTTGCTACGTTTTTGGGTATGTCTACGTAGCGCCTTGGGTGTTTAGTAGAGTAGAATTTCAGAATATTCCCAGCAGCATTTATTCGAGAGTCTGCTTCTTCAATGATTGCTACTATGCGTCGACAAACTACATCATCTTCATAGTCTATATTGAACAGTAAATTACGTATATCACATTGATATATGATACTGCCTGCCATTTCAATCGATAGTCTATTTAAATGCGGGAATGGTATTATTTCCACTTCATAGTCTCGTTGTGAGAGGGCATTTAACAATCCATGTAAACGTTGTGTTCTATATTTTAAAGATCCCCAAGCTTCGTACGGACCGTAATACAATATTACAGATCTCATGTGTCCTAAAAAAAATATTAATATCTGTATGACAGAACTATTATGTATCTAGGCAACTACAGAGTTCCAATTTTATTCGTAAACATATATCTGTACTTATCAGTAATGAGAACAAAGGCATTCAACAAATTATACAAAATATTTCTGTTGTGTACTAATATCTCTATAAGAACTCAATAATTACACAGGTCTACAAAAAATTTATGTTGAAAGATGTTTTATATTCAACAACTATTTTTATACAATTTCGGGGCCCTGATAATGACATTTCTTTTTACTTTTATGCATAATGTAAGGTTTTTTTACAAACTACAATAAAAGAACAGAACTTATAGAGATAATGTACATTTATTGCATATTTCCAAAAATATAACATGTGAATTTGTCTTCTATTAAATTAATATCGTTTACGTTTGGTATGTAAACTGGGTTTAGTTGCCTTTTTGTGGTCTTTTTGTTCAAGATTATCGGGTTGTAACATCCAGCAATAGTCTGCAATCTTTGATATGCTCCATCTACCTTGATATCGTCGTTCCATTTCCCGTATATCCTGGTGAAACTTTCACCCTCTTCTTCACTTACTGCACCGAGATTTTCTGGAAACTGATCCAAATGTGAAAATAGGAAATGCGCTTTTAAACTTATATTACAACCTAAGTGCTGAAACATTTTTAGCATGTTGTTGACAATATTCTTGTAGTCGGGGTCTTTATGATTCCCCAAAAACTTTTCAATAACCTCGTTAAATGCAATCCACGCATCTTTTTCTGCAGCATTCATACAACTGAGAAAATCCTCATCTTTACCAAGCGATCTTATTTGAGGCCCGATGAAAACTCCTTCTTTTAACTTTGCTTAAAATCTTTGTTAAGAGCCTTAACAAATTGCTTCATTAAGCCTAACTTTATATGTAGAGGAGGTAAAAGGATTTTTGTAGGTTATTACAATATTCTAAGGTTCGATCTGTACTGAAATAAGGGCTCAAGTCGTTTTCTCGATTTCTATAGAAACTGGTTGATGTTCCAGGAGCCACCAAATTTTTCTCACGAAGTCTTAATTCCGGCAATTCTGATGCATCTTTAAGAAGATCTAAATCTCTTATTAATTCACTCAGTTTATTTTGAGTAAACAGTTCTGGTTTAATACATTCTTCTGGATCAAAGTCAATGTCTTTCGAATCATATGGATCCTCATCAGAGTCAGATGAAACTATTGCTTCAATTTCTTGGGGTGGAACAGATACTGGTACGTCAGGTCCGTGCGGCACAGGTCTGATAGCAGAACTGACGTTGGGATATCGATTTGAAAATGGCTTAGGTGGTGAGCCGCAGGCAATTTTCGGACCACACTGCACCTAACAAATTATGTGCCTTAAAACTGTCACCCACTATCTCACTGCCCGCACGAGACCGACACCTCGCGGAGAGGACCGGCGAGCGGGTGGGCTCCTCTCCCCCGTACTACCCATGTTAGACAAGTTCCCTTGTTAACGTTGGACGGGTCACCGCTGGAGACGCTTTAGCAACTCCTACCTCACATCTAACCCCACGGGGCATAGGCCTCCTTGCGGATGGCGACTATCGGCCAAACGTGGGAAACGGAATCTGGCCGTGAGGTACAACCAGCCCGCCCGTGAATTAAGCCTGAACTACGGGGACGGCCGGGCCGAAGCCCTACCCCAAAATGCCAACCGCGCCAACTCTTTCGCCCCTCCGGCGATCAAGTATCCGCGGCAGCTACAGTGAAACCATAGAGTCCCAGAGTTACCGAGTTGTTTTAGGATGAAACCAAAGGTTTCCCCAACCAGACAACCAGCGGGCGGACTACTCCTCGGCGAACCGACTTTTGTCCTCCCCTACTATCTTCGCCAAATTTTCTCGTCACGCCCGTTTCTCTGAGTGTTCTTGGTGTTAAAGTCTTTTATATTGCAAGAACAAAAATAACAATCATCCCTATGGTTTTTTGGTTCACGCCATATCATAGGTATTCCAAAACTTAATAATTTTTTCCTACCTTTGTCCAGTTTCGCAAAGTTTCTACGCATACCCTGCATACAACGCGTGGTGCCCACGATTTATCTTGGTCGACAAGTTTTATGCTAAAATAAACATAATATGATGATTTCACAAATGCAGGGTGGTGTAACCAAGATGGGGTATCTTATTTTCCTATGTTAAAGAGCACTTTATCAGCTTTCCAAAAATGCCATACATGTTACCTTTTTGACTGACGGCTTTTAAGCAAATTGACCGCAAATGTAGTTTTTTGAGATTTGTTACGTTTAAACATTTAAAGTCATCAAAAAACTCATCAAATTAGTATTTTAATAAAGTTGCTGCAAATGCTAACACGTGAATCAGTTACTGTCTTCCCTGTCAAAACATTAAATTCTCTATTTGTGATTTATTCTTGATTTATTATTAATTATTCAATAGAAATGACTCTAACTACAGAAGAATTGGTAAATATGGTGTTTATACTGGGCGAATGCCAAAAATGCCCACTGTTTTCTAGTAGAATATATGCATCCCGATATCCGGAATACGAAAGAAAGCCAAGACCTGATGCATTTCGAAGTTTATTGGAGGGATTTCAACAACCAGGAAACGTTGCATTTACAAAACATAAAGTAATTAACAAACCTGTCACAAATGAAGCAAAACAGTTGTCGGTGTTATTAGCAGTCGAAGAGAAAGTACCTCTGGAATTGAAAGAGTGTCTGCCATTGAACGTACCATCATTAAAAGGATTTAAAAAATATATAAATATCATCCATATCATATGGAATTGTACCAGCAACTTTACGACTTCGCGACTATGCTAATAGAGAATTATTCTCAATTGTACATTTATATAAGATTTGGAATGATCCAAATTTCGTCCGATAATGTAATGTTTACTGATGAGGCTATTTTTAAAAGCAATGGAATGCTTAACCGGCATAACATGCATTATTATTCTGTAGAAAATCCACACTGGATTTGTCAAATTGACAATCAAAATAAATGGTCGATAAACGTCTGGGGTGGAATAATTGGCTCGCGTGTAATAGGACCTTTCTTTTTTGAAGAATTGGCGAAGTATATGTAAGTTTTCTTAGAAATGAGTTGCCACTACTTCTAGAAACTTTAAATTTGAGAGCATGAGAACAATTTTGGTTTCAACACGATGGAGCTCCCCCTTATTACCACAGAAACGTAAGAGCTTATCTCAATAACTGGAAAGCAAATCGCTGGATCGGACGCGGTGAACCAATTGCGTGGTCACCGAGATCACCCGATCTGTACCAATAGATTTTTTTGTGGGGGCATGTTAAATATGATGTTTTTAAAGACATTCGTGCAACAGTAGAGGATATGAAGGCCAGAATAAGGCGGAGTTTTTACAATATTTCGGAACGCACTTTACAAAACGCTAAGCTATCATTTATCGCTAGGCTCGAAATGTGTCTGCATTTAAACGGCGAATTGTTTGAACATCTATTATAGTATTGTTTAATAGTTACCAATATTGTTATTTTTTTACCAATGGTTTCCATTATCATTAAATCTACATAACATTTTTATATTTTGTGCATATTTAGTTTTTTTTTGTTTGTTTATTATGGATTACTTATATGCATGATGACTGATGACTTTAAATCTTTAAACGTAACAAATCTCAAAAAATTACGTTTGCGGTCAATTTGCTTAAAAACCGTCAGTCAAAAGGGTAACATTTATGGCATTTTTGGAAAGCTGATAAAGTGCTCTTTAACACAGGAAAATAATATACAGAGTGTTCCTTTTGAAAAAGTAAGTCCGAATTGGATTTACAAAACTCGATCACCCTGTATAATGGTGAATAATTTCACATCCGGTTTTGGTATAAAATGGACGACATTGGAGCGTTTTTTCAAATTTAATCGCTTTTCTCTCCGTAACTATGGGTTTTAGACTCAACTAATCTTATATCAAATTGTTTGTATTGATTAGCAAAATCGATTGGAATATTCTAATACCGAGTGTTCCATTAAAAAAACATAAGTTTGGTTCGTCAACAACTGGTTCGATTACCCTGAATAACGAAAATATTTTTAAAACGTAGTCCATGTAACCCTCAATCAAATCCCAGAAAGGTTTTTCAAAACTCCTCATCGTTTAATTACAATCGTCCACCCCATCTTGGTTGCACCACCCTGTATGTTGTCTTTCTATAGTTATTACAAAATATCCACGAATGTAACAAAAACAGTTCGGATCACTTAAACATTGTCGTCTTTCCATTATGTAAATTAACAAAACACGAACAAATACAATAATTCAAAAATCGCAAAACGTTACTCAGACAAGTAACACCAGATGCAGACTAAAGACAAGGTTGTAAGGTCAGTGGTAATATAATACACTGTTGCCAATTTAACTTTTTACAATAAAATTTTACTATGAACATCATTATCACAAAATTTTAACAAGAACACGTTTTTAAAAAAATCCGTAAATGATGGAACAAAAACGATGTTATTATCGAAATCTGGAGGTTAAAATCATTCAAAAATAGGTATAAATTTCTTAACATCGAATTTGATGTAGACCTGTGTTATCGCTGTCTACCAGTGGGGATTGTACTGTACAAATCGATAATAAACAGATCTATACAAAAGATATTAAGCTGCCAAAACGCGTAATATGAATAGAATTACTATTGCTCAAAATAATCCCAAATTAATATGGAATATCATTAACGAAAACATTAAAAGTACATCTACTTTTGAAATGCCTAATTCTATGGAACTCAACAATATAAACATATCCACCTCAGTCAATGTATGTGCCGCTTTCAACAAATACTACTCATCTGGTACTTTGTAAGCCTATAAACACTAAATGACTTTACAATCAAAATGTAATGCATCTATACATCTAGAACTGACAACTAAGAAAGAAGTGCTTAACATTATCAACAAGCTAAAAATTATAGGAAGTATGATTAAGGAACTATAACTGGTGACGTTCTGAAATGCTACTACAGAATTGAAGTTCCCGAACAAAATACTTTGGACGCAGTAGCATACGTAAGAAGCTAGCGTTCCGCTGAAAGCATGAGTAAGCACTTTACTGTATACAGAAATGCGCGATATTAATCCGAGAAAAAGTAAATAAACAGGACATAAATCTTGTTCTTGTTATTCATGTGAATATTACTATTACTTCAATTAACTTGTAAATAAATCCTGGTTGTTAAGAAATTGTACAAGGAAAATTGTACATTTACAGGGTGTTAGTAAATAAGTGCGACAAACTTCAAGGGGTGATTCTGCATGCAAAAATAATGACAGTTTGCTATATAAACGTCCGTCCGCAAATGCTTAGTTTCAGAGTTATTTATTTTCAATAAAAGAAAAATTAATTACTTATTAACAATAATTTTATAGCTAACTAAAAGCTTAATAATGATGAGTTGCTATTTTGATACTTCGTTAAAATATGTGTATTTAACAATGCATTGATATTGAATCTCGACAGTAGCCTACTAGATAATGTATTAAAGAAATGAAAAATACGTTAAGATGTTTTATTTTTTTGCATAAAAACGGCGCCTCACACGAAAAAAGACAAGAGAGGTTTTTTATCACAAATTGAATGGCAAATTCAAAAATGATTTTTAATTTGAAATATCTCAGTGGCGTACCATTTTTTTTCTTTAAAAATTAAGATCATTACCCGTATGCACGCCAATGATGAATATAAAATTCTTGGTTGGATGTCAAGATATGCGCAATAACCATCTCTTAAAACCCACCAAATTTCATTTGCCTATCTCGACCGGTTTCAGAGCAATAAATAAATCGTCAGTTTTTAAGAAAAACTTTAACACCTAATAACTCTGAAACTAAGCATTTGCGGACGGACGTTTATATAGCAAACTGTCATTATTTTTGCATGCAGAATCACTACCTGAAGTTTGTCGCACTTATTTACACCCGGTATATACATACACACATAGATATTTGTGCTGTTGAAATTCGCACTTCACACAATATATATTCCACAAGAAATTTCAATGCGATTTTTTTATTATTCTAGATTCAATAGCTTTAAATAGGAATATAATACGGCTAAACGCGAATGTATCCATTTTAAGGGTATCTTTTTGCTAGATGCGCAGCTATTTTACATTTCTGAATGTGACAGCTGAGTACGCAGAAAGATCCGCTCTAAACCCATATATCGACATTTACATTTCGTTTATTCGATATAATGTCGCACTCGAGTGGGCAACAAAATTTTACGGCGAACTTTCCATTTTCCGCTTTACACATATTTAGGATTTATGTGAACCCTTCCTAAAAGGTGAAATATCTGGAATGATGATCTGTCCTGTATAAAGCTACCAATGTAATATTAATAGAAAAATTATGAAATGCTCTTGTTTATGATAACATAGGAGTAAGTTTCTGTATTATAATTACAGATGCTAGATCTGATTTCCTAGGAAAAAATTATTACCATCTATCGGAAACTAGATATTGACTGGTAATAAAATCTTATGACTACTGTCGAACGGTTATGTTTATTTCTTTCCGAATACCTCAAATTAAAAAATTTGCTAGACCATGGTTTAATAATTTACAGTAAACCGGTACTTTTGAGAAGTTATGGGCTGATTCCTCTTCGCACACATAACTAACTGATTTAGGCGCTACATAAATGAAAGGACACGCAAGATTCTGTAATAACACATTATTTAATTATAGTCAAAACAGAAGAAAAATCAATACAGGCAGAAATTAACCAAATCATACTTGACGGGTTGTAAGGAATTGTATTCTATAAGGGTCGTTCAGAGCACTTCTCCTCAGTGCGGCCTAGTGATCTATAGTGATTATCCAGTTCCATTAGTCGTTCAATTCAATGTTCCATACGTATGCTAGGATTAATTTAGCTGCTATGGCTTGGAATTTCACTAGCGTTAGACGCGCTTACGTTACATCCTCGAACTGTACGTTGAACAGTCTAATCACAAGTTCCCAAAATCGTCATGCGTCTTGATCCAGTTTTCGTATTCTCGTGATATTACCTTAGAACGCAACGACTTATTAGAAGAATCAGAACTGTCCTCAATTCTGCATTACTGATATCATGTTGTTTCTAGTTACTATTTTTCGAGAAGTTTATAAATTTCTTCGTCTAAATTTGTCGGAGTGTTATTTTCCAGAGAGGATCCGCTCATACGAAATGCACATTGAGACATACTAAATGATTAAGTTATTATTAATCAGTTTTTAGAGCGATCTGCATGTCGGTGTAAATACATAGGTATGTTTGCTCCTTTCATGCCCGTATTAGGGGTTTCCAGCCCGTAGAGATTTAAAGATCGTAGAGATAACTAAGCGATTTGAATTATTTGTTTTTGTACTACAAACTCCAATTGCCAGTCCTTTTTCCTTTTTGGTTACGTCTGTGATGTTGGTACACCAGAACACCCATTCCTTGTTGCTTGGAAGTAGCATTCTGAATGGTTGCCCATGATTCAATTTAACAGGCATGCAGTTTGCTGGTTTGCCTACCGATAATACTTCTTTAAGATCTTCTAGATTCCTGCTATTAAGTTGCTCTCTTTATTTTATAATGCAATAATTTTAATCGTTGTATCCTGAGAACTAAGTTAAAATGTCAGACAGACAAGCTATTGTAGTTTTTTGTAACTTGAGTTTTGTCGTTTTTTCTTGGGTTTTTAACAACCAGACTAACACGTAACATATGTAACTATGGTTTGCCATTTGATATAATCTATATACTTCTATAATTTTTGGTTACAATTACCAGATTTCTCTAAAAAGCCTTTAGAAGGGCTAAAAAGTCTTTTGAAAATTTTACTAACTTATTATTCCAATTTAACCATTGGTTAAAGATTACTCCCAGATGTTTGGCTTAATAGAAATATACCATTTAGCACTCTATTTAGCAATAGTACATCCAAAAAATATTTCCTCTGTTTGGTAAATGTACGACTTTGCCTTACATTGATACTTTTAATTTTTTCATACATTTTGCATTAGCTAAGTCATAACTGTCTCATATGTGTCCTTTATCCCAACGACCACGTGATCTGCGTAACCTTGGACGTCAAGGTCTTCGGCGGACAGTCGTCTAAATAAGTCAGCAATGACAAAAGGCCGAAGTGTGGGTGATAGTATTCCTCTTTCGGTGTAGCCCGTTACTGGTCTAAAAACCATTGATCTTTTTCCTAGCTGCGCTGTAGTTCTGCTACTGCAAATTGTCCACGACAATAAGTCCTTTCGTTCCATAGCGTGAGCTGTAAAACACATTTTTATTATCATTACGTAGTTTGTTATGTGACCCATTAGAAACGACATAATAATAAGTATTTAACTTTTTACTTTAAAAAACTGCAAAATTATAATATAATAATCTATTCTGTAATATATCTATTCTGGTTGGTTTTTCAATATCTTCCCCATTTAATCCAAATTCAAACATTACTTCATTTTAGGCGAGTCTTTATGAAGAAAACGCTCTGTTGCACCATGCATAAACCGTTCATATTGACAAATTTCCTAATGTCCGGACTACGGTTAGGACGTTATATTAGATCGAAGATGTAAACTAAGACATATATTACTCATTAGCTTCACTCCATAATTACTCTGACAACCGGGACGGTATTATGAAATTCTCTACTCTTAGTAAACGAGTAATTGTAGATAAAGTACTGTAGTCGGTACTACTTTTTAATACGTTAACGAGATACTTTCCAAATTTAGAACCATTTTAACTATAAATTTCTTAGAAGTATCTAAAGCTGTTGCAATAATCGCATACAGTTATTAGCGGCTAATTCTATTTAAGTGTAGAGAACATCTGATTGAATGGTCAATAGTGAAGCGGGTAAATACATACTTCAATCCCTCTTTCAGCTATGGAGTAGCATTAATGAGACTGTACTAACCTATACTTGAGTGCCGGCTTTACAGCATTATTCACAAGTGTTGTATTATCTACTCGAAAGCGATGTTTAATTAACTTCCACTTACGTTACTTTGCCTAGCATTTAACGTGGACATTGTTCTGGTTTCTTTTCAAAATGAATGGCATGGCAATTTTTAGAAGCGTATTTTTTTTTTAATAGTAGGTATTCTAGATATTAAATATTTGATTTGAAAAGGGAGTGGTAACTTATAACACATTATACTAATATGAAGATTATAATTTCAGTTGTCCCGGTTTCCTCGTTGCCAGTGGATTTCAAAGTACTGACAGTTTGCGTTATTTGCAAACATGAACATACTCGTAAACATAAATATTTGTTAATATATTTGCAGGGATTATGTCTTATATTCGAATATGAAAGATGATTACAAACAAAAAACATCAGCTAGGGAGAGCTAGGGGTCAATATCATTCTTCGCAAACCGCCGAAATGTTGTCAGGCAGTTTTCCGCTTCAAGTTGTTTTGAAGTGTAAGTTTAAGATGCTTCACTTATGAGTGGCTTATTTACTGCATACTTTGTTTAATAAGTCAAGACTTCACTGTTGTTAAACCATTCCTATTTGAATATTACGGACGAAATGTGTTTTAATTCACACGCTTACACGTTACTTTCATTAATTATCAGCATATGTATCACTGAGAAACGAAAATGTATTCAATTAACAAAAACTATTTTGTTAGGAAAAAGTCTTCGATTGACAATATTTTTTGTAAAATTAATCAATATTTTAGATTACACCAACAGAGAAAACATGTTGACATTATTTAGTTAAATAAACAAAACACTAATTATTAACACGAAGGTCAATAAAAAACATTGTTTAAGTCAAGTAAAATTTTATTGGTATTTAATAAGACCAATGATAGTCAGTTGAAAGTTTGTTAATTGTGCAAGGAAACAAAGTAATGTATTACTTTAACCAAACTATACAGGATAACAACCTGAACTACGAAAGCCTATTGATAGGAGAAGGTAGTGGGAGGTAAAATTAAATGTATCCATGTTATTATTGTCAACTTTTTATATAAGAGGAATGTCAGTGGTTATGTTAAATACTATGGCAAATTATAAAACCACTTTATAATTTGCACTTTTTTAATAAATGTGTATTCCATTCGGATAATTTGTTGGTTCGGTAAAGTATTTGACATAACCTCTGATATTCCTGTCATATATTAAGTTAACAATAGTACAATGGATACATTTAATTTTATCTCCCACCACCGTCTCCTATCAATAGGGTTTCGTAGTTCAAGTTGTTAGCCTGTATACTTCTACTGCATACTTATATAAGTAAATTCATAAGCATGTTTGATACTTAATTACTTACTTGATGTTATTAGAAATATTCTATTAAATAAATGTTTGGATATTAATCTATTTTTATTCATTATCATTGTCTTAATATTTAGTAACATGGAATATTTGTTGAAATAACGTATTACTGTATCTTACATGTGCAATTGAAAAAATGCAACCTTATGTTCCCTCTTAAACTGTCATTAGCTTGTTCCTAAACGAAATAAAACAGCTATCACATCGAAGTAATAAGTAAAGCAGGGGTAGCAATTGTTAATTATCAATATTGCTATGCATAGGTGCAGTTATTTAACGGTATAAATCTCGGACCAGGGCAAGTCGAGATTAGTGGTAAATGTTGAGAAGAAGAAATGTAACAGTTTGTATAATCTATACATATTTTTAATACAACAATTTTGGTTCCTTTTTCCTTTAACAAAACAGAAATGTTTTATTAACAAACTCATATTTATAAAACGAAACTTCCTAATTGTTCAAATAACTAGTAATATTATTAAAGCAACATAATTTCTTTTATACATTTGTTTTGTTATTTTAACTAAAATTTTTGTTTAACTGTATTTAACCTAAATTTTTTTGTTGGATGGACACTTTTTTATTAATTCAACACTCTTCTTTCCTCAGTGATAAATGTTTGTCACTGCTTGTTAATTTCTGGGGCTGAGATGTTCTTTCTAGTAAATGGAATATTTTAAGTAAAATACATCTAATAATTCTTTGTTATTTGGAAAAGATCAAACGCCATCCTTAGATATTTTACATTATCGCTTTTAGTAGAATGTCACTAACGTAACAAAGTAGATAATTTTCCATTTTGTAGGAGAAATTCCATCAAAAGGTTGTTTTTCATCGAAAACAGAAGTATTTATAGCCTTTGCCAATATAATCATCTTTCTAGGTTTTTGGTGTAATGTTCTAAAGCTTTTGATCTCGGAGAAGATACATTATTTAATAAAATTTCGGTGTATACTAGTTGCCAAAAATTTCCATGGAATATTTTTCCGCCCCTTTAGTTCTAAAGTGCTTGTATATTGATTTTTATTCATTCTCCGAGTGTATAATTTTTAGCGGCCTATTATGTTGAAGTTGTAGTCGTCAAGGTAATGGAATTGTTATGGGTTTTCAACTCTGGACAAACTAAATTTTTAATACTACCTACCAAACGATGAATGCGGCATTATTGTTATTATAGTTGTTCTATAAGATGGTACATATTATGAACATATACCTATGTTACATGCGCCAATTCTGCCGGAAAAGTGGATATTACTGTTTGTAACGTAACAACGTTACATATACATATTTATCATTTTTTAGACTCGCTTTAATATAATACCCATCAAAATTTCCTCGAAAAATCCATCCTATTCATACAACACATGTAATTTACAAAAATCACCTATATAATTGAAAGTCATATGCTCTTTGCGCTTCTATTCATAAATAATTTATTAGTCAATCACTAAATACATTTTACAGCCTTCTTTGTATTGACAATAACCACTTTCTTTATTCAAATATCGCGGCCACATGCAGGAATAGTATTATTATCAGTACTCCCTCAGTTCTTCTTAAAACGTCCTTGTTCCCTACACTTTAAACACTAACGCTACTAATCGATGCTTATGTTGCTATATGCAGAGCACTTCAGAAATGTGTTTTTATAATTAAACCTGCCATATTGTTACCACCTACATAACGGGAGATATTTCGACCGTTATCAGGTTTGCGTACGGCCGAAGAGTAACAACCTTGAATTGCAAATTAGTATGCAGTCGTGTCATGTATGAATATGCAACGGTCGATGAGCTCGCTTAATTGCCCCATGTCGATTTTCTTTCTTATAATTTCAATTAAATGCAAAATTGCATGCGTACGCTGCTGGCATGTGTACTGAATTTGCCATGTTGATCTGTAATAAATTATTTTGTTTTTCAGTGAATGTGAAAAAATAAAGAAAATGTGGGTGGCCACTCAATCGCCCTTCTCGTGTCTATTCAAATGATTTGTGACAATTTGATTCAAATAAATACGAACAGGTAAGACGTAGTGTAGCGGTGTTTCATATTGTTGAAAAACGAGTTCACGCTGGTACAGATCGGGTTATTCTAAATCCAGATTCAAAACTATTAGAGTGCTGGTGAGTTCATTTTGTAAAAAAGTCTAGACATCTCGCATCAATATCTGTGTCTTATACCACACCATACGATCAGTTTTTGAGGATTTTGTGTATGAAATTCCACGAGGATGTTTGGTTTTCCAATAGCGACAATTTTGCTGCCTCATCAGACAAACGAATTCTCTTAATAAAATTACCGTTATGATAATTGTTACATTTGCTGGAAAAATTGATTTCTCCGATCAAAATCATCTTCCAACAGCTCGTGATATAGACATTGCCTCAACTCCAACCATGCTTTGGCTAATAGGCGACCGATCAGGGTGAGTTGCATTAAACAAATACACCGCTTCTGTCTGAGCGTGTATCGTATCTCTAAAACCAATAATGCACAAGATTTGAATTCTTTCACGTTTTGTTAATTTTCTCATTTTCTACAAAAATAACTGTAATTTTTGTCTATTCAATAAACCCATGATTATACTGCTTTGGCCTAGTAATTTTTTCATCTTTAATTTTTACGATAATTGTTTCAAAACTTTCTTATGTAACCACCATCCATATTTATCTTGTCATATGCGAAAAATCTGTCCTTTCAAATTCTGAAATAAAAAATGAGGAGTTACATTTAAAAAAATAACGATGACGTCATATCTGTTTTTTGATATACTCTGTATATTTCTGTCTGAAAGCTGTAAATTAAAAATAAAAATCGATGAATCCGAGAGATGTTTAAAAAACTCCCCTTTTAATTTTAGTTGAACTTATCCGCTACTTTACGAATGCACTGTATATACAGCGTGTCCCATGATTGATGTTACAAGAGGTGTGCGGAACTAAGAGTCTTTGAACCCAATTTGATCTTTTGTAAGTAAGCCCTGCTTGGTTTGAAACTTATCTTTAGTATACATTTGAGTTTGTAAAATCACGTAGGCCTTGACAGTCGTTTCAGGTAAAGTTTCTTTCCTGGTCACAGTATGCTAAAGTATTACTAAGAAAAGTTATTCAGAATGACAAACTATGGACTACTCTACCTACTTTGATTAAATCGTTTGTTTTAAGATTTAACAAGTGTTTTTATAAAAAAAATTATTCGTAGAACATTGAACAACAGAAAAAGTATTTATTTATTTATTTTGATTGTCAAGCAATATTATTATTACATTTTGTACACTTAATTTGTGAATAAATATAATTTTAATTTGTTGAATCTAAAGAAATAACGATTTAATCAAAGTACATAGGTAGATTTGGTATAGGACCATATTTTGTCGTTGTGAACAACTCTTCTTAGTAATATTTTAGCATACTGTGATCAGGAAAGATACTTTACCTGAAACAAAAATAGATCTTGCTCAACTGTCAAGGCCTACGTGATTTTACAAACTCGAAAGTATACTAAAGATAAGTTTAAAATCAAGCAGGGCTTGCTTACAAAAGATCAAATTGAGCTTCAAAGATTTTTAGTTTCGCATACCTATATTATTATATATCCTGTATTATATATTACATATATATAGTAAAAATCATTTATGTAAAGATATGCAATATCAATCAAGAAATATTCACTACTTTCTAAATACGCTGAAGGAAAATTCTAAAAGGAGAGAAAAAGCAGATAAATGGGATGTCGAAAAAACATGCTTTTCCTATTATCTTTGAAATAAATTTTTAAAGAGACAATTGAACCATGTACGCTGATACAATTCCCCTTGCTCGCGTAAAACTTGAAATTGAATTACTGTAAAACGAAGAATGTAATACACATTATACACGTATTCTATTTCTGTTTTCGATTTAATAATTCATGGTCTTAGGAGATTTTAAAAGTATTTCTGTGAATATTATATTTCAAATCCTGTTAAATTCTGTTGCAAATTTGTGAAGAATCAATAGGAAATTCATATGAATATACAAAGCTTGCTTTAACATAATATCCCATTCAATAAATTATAAGAATAATAAAATAATTCATTTAAAAACAATGACTGTTGCCACATAATGACCGTAGCTATTTACAAAAGAAAAACGAAACTTTAAATGAATTTGCTGTAGAATCTGAAGTATAGGCAATTAAAAAATAATAATTTAACACTAATATATCTACTAGAGTACCCGTAGAGATAGTAAAACTTAAACTTGCTAAAGGGCAACTAAACTGGCAAATGTCCAAATGGAAAAGTATATTATAGACGGATGAAAGCACAATTGTGTTGTTTAAATGCTCCGGCGATATAACAAATTGGAACACCGCCATATGTCCCCGCCCTGTTATGGAATACTACTATTAAGTTGCAAGGATTGTGTGGTAAAAAATAATACATCGTAACGTTTATATTGTTGTTTGAGTTGGGGAAGGTGCTGTACCTTACACAGAGTTGTACCTTTGAGTCACTTTCTATTTTACCGTCAAGTTGAAATGAATGATATGCAATTTGGATTCAATTTAACATATTTTGCAAAATATGGCTGCGCCTGAAACAGCGATTACTTTTAAGCATTCTAACGAAACTGACGCAGGATAATTAGTTTTTGTAATTGAAAAATAAAACAATTATATATGTAATGTATGAAATTATAAGATTCTTTATAATTCCATGTTTGTTCTTGCTGTAATATCTATCTTGCATTCTTAAATCTCCCATTAATTGAGTTGGCAATGTAAAAAAAATCGTTATTTACATGACACACTCGGATATTCGTTAGCATCATGCTAACTTGCACTAAATTCATTTTATTATGTTACTAAACTAACTTAGAACTGAACTGGCGAAAGTGCAATTTGCGTTAAAGAAACGTTTAAATTACAACAAAAAATAACGTAACATAGAAACACAAATTTAAAAAAACACCAAAATACATTTATTTTATTGTGTCGTGACGGTCAAATCAATTTAGAGTAGAGTAAATACGTAGCAATTATTATCTCTGCGAGAAGCGATACTATTTATCTTTAAAATTACTAGTTTCCAAATTTTATGTTTATTTAGCCAAATCACATTCAAATTTATAATCAACTGATTGTCTAGTTCAACTTACACCTACTATCGATCAGGTACAGAGTCCAATACCGTTCATGTCTGTTATATGCTACAACACAACTACAACTTGCATAATGTTAAACGAAAACGAATCGTGCATTCTAGGTGACTAACAATGACAAAATTAATAACACAGAAATTACTTTAAAGAATTACTACTAAAAACAAATGAGAGGCAAGGTACTTCAATACCTAGTATTACTTCCTCTGATTCTAATTACATCAGCTTGCATATGCTTCTGCATACTTTCAATTAAGCTGCGGCAGTAGTCTTGAGGGATATTCTTTTATTCTTTAAGAATAGCATTACGCAGTTACTTAGTAAAGTTAGTGCCACAAGTTTATTTTTTACTGGCTTGTTCAGCATGCATGCTCTACAGGATTTGAGTCAGCTCATCCATATAAGCAATTTAACTTATATATTTATTTAATATTCATTAAAAGCTATCGGACTTGCATTATCTTGCATTAACAAGAAATTGTTGCTAATAAATGGAGCAAATAGGAGAACATAGCTTTCTAATTTGTTCGTAATGTATAGTTATGCAATTAAGGACCCTCTTTTCGCACACACAAGTCTTGCACAAGCTTCTAATAAAATGACAGTCCATATTATAGTTGAGTCCTCTCACTTCTACGATTTATTCATAGGATAAATGTGCATTCACCTGATCTTCTGCTCTATTTCTCTCTTTTCCAGATTCATTTTTGAATGGTACATTTCTCCACTGGACTATTTTTTATGCTGACAGTTTACGATCATATTACAACTTCTATGTTTGCTGATGCGGTAACAATTTTGTCTATGAGCTTATATACAGCGTTTCAATCTTGCTTCCGTTTTTCAGTGAACTGTGTATACACTAACATCACACTACCCATCTCTCTAACAACAAGTTGATATTTCGTCTCAACGGATATAGAAGTGACGTTTCGTAATACTTGTAATGAGATAAAGCGATCAATAACAACAGTTATCCTTCCTCTCTGACAGGATCCAGGTCTTAGTGTATTTCAGTAATTTTGCTAAACCTTTCCACACATTTTCGAACTGCTGTATAAGAACAAAAGAATTCTATTAACCCAACCCAAACTAACCATGGTCAACGAGAGCAGAATCAGCAACGTTTACGAGCATCCAGCGAGTAAACAGTTTTCACGACAATAAAAATCTTCAGAATCTTCAAAAACATAAAACTAAGATATGTAATAAACCAGTATAAAGTTACTTATGCTGTATAGTTGATCCAATAATAATATTAATATTTTATTATTTTATTGCATTTAAGAAAAAGAACAAAAATATAAAGAGGAGAAACAGGTTACAAAAAGGAAATGCAAAGTATGGCAGCCTCTCTTTAAGGATATGTTTGTACATACAAGAGATTAGGAACACACTAGAGTCGCAACTGCCAATAGAACGCTAATTCGACATAATTGTAACAACAGCTATAACTAAAATAATAGTGATATTGATGCAATAACAATTTTACAATTTAATTTATTTAGTATTAATATCCTCTATTATTTCATTGATATTGATGATTTGATATTTTTGTAAATAATAGGTTTTAGAAATTAGTTATACGTAGATGTTTAAACTGCAGACATATAATATTAAAATAAATAAAATTGTAATCGGAATTATAATTCTATCACAACAAAAAACCGAAAATTGAAAATGTAATTATTGCCGGTATTTGTTATTAATATCTATAGTAAATTTACAGAAAATTGAAGTTAGTTTAGAAATTAAAGAGAATACATAGGCTACAGCGATTCACATTTATTAAATTTACAGTTGAATAAACAGAAACGTTTATTACATTGTTTATTATATTTATTATAATATGAAAAAAATAAGCAATTTAACGAAGAGCGAAATACAATGTAACCACAAAAATAATTACAGTTTAAGTAACGATTAGTGAA
This sequence comes from Holotrichia oblita, assembly GCA_023690525.1. Lineage (NCBI taxonomy): Eukaryota > Metazoa > Arthropoda > Insecta > Coleoptera > Scarabaeidae > Holotrichia > Holotrichia oblita. The sequence continues at coordinate 86,334,108 of CM043015.1, read as the reverse complement.
CACTGAACGACTATTATTTTTATTTATATATACAGGTTATTCACGGAACTGGTTCGTTAGAACTTTTCGATGTTTCTGAAATCCTATAATTCTGAAAACTTGTAATTACGGACAGTGTCATCTGGTCTCATTGAAGAAATTATTTACGCTTTTGTATCATTTCCGGTTTACTGAAGTTCCTGCCAACTTTCTTAATTTAAATAGCATGGTATATTATGTCTCAAAAGATTAAAAAACAATAAAACGATTAAAAAAAGAGACCAAATGTTGTTCCGTTTGCCTGTGTTTTATTTTTCTTATTTTCCATTTTTGTTTATTTTATGCTCTACTCTTCTTATTGTCTAGTTATTGATCTATAGGAATGTAGAAACCTATATCTATATGAAGCACAAAGTATCGATTGGAGGCTAATCAGAACTACTTCAAATCCGACATTATTGTCTTCTATCCATTTTGAGGGTTTTGCTGGAGCAAAAATTTTCTTCTGATGATAAATATTCGTCCATAGCCGTTAAAATCAATTCACTTAACATGTTAGATGATTTATCTGTATTCAGTTCCTTGAAATAAAGTTTTTATATCTTATAATTTAAAATTGCGTG